>VZRR01008224.1:361676-567821 GCA_013398015.1 Oreocharis arfaki
TTTTTTTGTCCTATCTGTGAAGAAATAAGTGTACCCTGAATGAATCAGTAATATTTGTGGTTTCTGCATTCTTCCAATGGGTCTAGTCTGTTTATGTAATATATTAGTAGTTATTTATGTAGTTATTATACTTACATTTGGTTACTTATTAACATTTATTCATAATTTATACATTTTGCAGGGAGGTCATTACTGCAGCTGGTAAATGCAGAGATAGGCACAGTCCATGCCCCCAGGGATCTTACCAGCTAGCCCCATGTAAACCACACAGAAGGAGTTACTAATATAATCTCCTCGGGCGTGGTCATCCACTGATTGAGGTCGATGTAAAGCAGCACTTCAGTTCTAGTATTAACTGAAACATGCCTTGATGCGTATCTGTAGATTTTGTGGAGGCATTTTTACTGTAGCTACACTGGACTGCACAGATGATGGAACAGTCTTTCAGCAGAGAAGTAGCTAATTGTTGGATGCACTTTGTGAAACCACCAGCTCTGAATTATAAACCAGATAACAAGATACTTACGTGAAGCTACATAAGGCCGTATAATTTTGTTTCGGCTTCCATAACAATGTTGATGCATTGAGAGCTATGAGAGCTAGCTGAGCAGCACTCTGCTGATTTTCCCAAATCAGACAAGTAGAGATTATGTGCCTTCTTGGTTTCATTTTTGGGGTAGAAGAACTTGTCAGACAGATGGCTGTGTGAGATCAAGTATTGATGCAATGGTACATGCACATCTTTCTCACCATTAGTTTGCTTTTGGGCAACAGCTGTTCTGGGATGGGAAAAAGATGCTTTTGACAACAGTCTCCAAGGCAGTCCTGGATAGTTTAAAACAGGAGGCAGAGGTTCATCAAGGTAAATATCTCTCTTGAACCTTTATCCTTCCTCACCCTTCCCATTATATTCTTCTTTTCCTAGTAACAAATACTTTGCATTTTTTTGAGCAATTAAAACCAAATGGTGTAGGTTTTGCCGCAGCTCTGAAGTTGTTCTGAGACCTACAAGTGGCTGCTTCAGCCCTGGTTTCAGAACATCTTTGCCACTACAGTGAAAAAGAGAGAGTGGAGGAAATGGAGACCAGGGAAGTGGATCTCAGATGAGAACAAAGCAATTAGTGTAAATCTCCACTCCTTGCTCTATAGCACACCACTTCATTAAAAGACATACAAAGTTCTCTTCCTCACCTTTTCCATTAGTTGACTACACTTGGGACTGACTGTGAATGTAAGTGCCTTATTAGCATTTGAATGGCCTGTACTGCTGTGTAAAGGCGACTGAAGATTGAACTTAATGGTAAAATAAAAAAGAAAAATCACTTATCCTAAAAGGCCTGTGTTTCATTTTCACTGCCCCATATCCTGTTCTGGGAAAACTTTTCTCCACTTCTAACTTTGTAAAAGCATATACACATCCTGAGACTTTTTTAAAATACACATTTACATTATTCACACTTTTGAAGCTCTGAGAGGGACCAGCTTAAAGGACCCAAATCCTGGGGAAAGTTTTGTTCTGGAAACAATTATTTTTGTTGAGAACTATTGATGAGGTGATTACTTAAGAATTCAGTAGGAAATTGAAGAGGAGGCAATTTCTGAGTTTTGAAAGATCATCAATAACAAGTAAAAACAAGTCAGGTTTCTCCATGGATTGTTTACACAAGAGTAGTTGTTGATAAATGAACTTCAGATTGGATATTAGAGGTACATAGTGTGCAGTGCAATAACAGTTTTAGTGCTCAGAGCTTGTGAAGACTGAAAAATTTACAGGCAATTTACTCAACCTTAGCAGACAAATAGTAAAATCCTTATAGCAGTTTTCCTCATCATGTATCCTATTAATAATACTTTTTTTTTAATATATATCAATTTTCCTTAAGTTTTGTTTTTGAAAACAGGCAACAACTTTTAAAATAATTACACTGTATTATGGATGGAATTTAATATTACCTACTTGGGGGTGGGAATTAATGAATAAATGTTTTCATATCTTAGGTAATATAAACCACAATTACGATGCTCAGATATATGGTATCCTGGCTTTGCTCTTAGAATGTAGGAGTTAGGACATGGCATTACCATAATTGGCTGCAAGAGGAGATGCTGTTTCAGTTGTGTAAACATGCAGGTAGTTATGCAAAGTCAGAGATGAATCGACTTTGATGAATCTTTAAGGAGGAGGGTGACCAGTGCTGGAGCCCTTTCCTCATCCACCAGGTCCCAGATGATGGGACAGAGATGTTTTCCCACATTCCTTCCTGGAACCTTTACTTCTGAAGATGAATGGCAGCAGCATCTACGTCAGAGTGCCAGGAGAAAATCAGGAATGTTCTTGTATCAGATTTGCTTTCACCTGTTCGAAAGTTTAAAAAAGTCTTGGTGTGATGAAAGACTTTCAGGAGGAAAAGATTAAGAGAAGACGAGTGAGGTGGTAAGCTTGCTCATGTATCCAGGATCCTTCTTACTTGTCCTGCTTGGTATCATGAGTACTGCTCTAAATGAACCATAATGTGAAACAGGATTTCTAGAAGTGAGCAGTACTGCTGAAGGAATTAATACTTTCTTAAAGCAAGTATTTATTACAAAAAGGGGGTTGTTTCAGCAATTATTCTCAAGCAGAACGATCTGGAAAAGCAAAGCTGTATTGCCCTGACATACCTGCTAGTTCCCTGTAGAGGTGGTAGATTTCGTCCATCAGAAAAAAAAAACAAACAAACTCAGTCTGTGTAAATAGAAGTGTGGTGGGTTTTTTTTTTTCTCCTGTTGTCAGTAGTATTTGGATGCAAATTAAACTAAGGAAAAGTTGTCTCCATAATTTTAATTCTGGGGAGTACTTGGCAATTTACATTCTTGCAGATTTTAATGATGGAGAAACAGGCCTAAAGAACAACATTAAAAGAGATATTTGGTGGGAGAGTTCTTGCTCTGAATTCTGCTGAGGTTCTGCAGTATTTGCAGCCTGTATTATTATCTGCCAGAAATGCCCATGGAAGAAGGAATTACAGTCTTGTAGCAGCTGAGTTTGGTGAAATTTATAGTGGTGACATAACAAGGTGTTGATGTTGGCCCGTACTTATTCCCCTTGTAATCGCCTTCTCTTTGAAGTGACTCAATATATATCATGTTTGTATTACAAATATCACACCTGTAGTTTGTACACAAATGCTTGGGAGATTTATAGACCTTATTATATTTAATTCTCTAAATTGTATTTGTATTTCAGTTAAATTAGAACTTTGTGTTAGCTTAGCAAGATTATTAGATAGTTTAGTAATACTTCACATTTAGTAGAATTTCTTTGAGATTAAGACACCATTCTTTATGTCCTAATTTAGTCTCTTGAGTATGTTTCAGCCAGTTCATTTTCTGTCATTTTTCTCTGATTTTTTTTTCATTTTAATTTTTGCCGTCTTCCACTCACATTGTAAAATAATTCCATTAGTATTGTCACAATGTAGAAGCTGCATTTAATTAAAGGAATACTTAACAGGTTTTTGATATTTCTCTGACAATTATGCATCAGTGATGTAAAGTGTACCCGCTGTTATGTGCATAAATATTTCTATCATCATTTTATGGAAAACAAGGAAATAGGGCAAGAATGATTGTTTCCGGGAAACTACAAAATCTGAGTTTGTAGACCTTGCAGAGGTCCAGAGCTGTGATTAGCCAGGTACTGCATATCATAAGGCTGTAAACAAATCCTCTGTTTACAGAAGAGGCAGGTGGTGAATGCTGTCAACAAGACTTCTTACACCTCCATGGGAATCCTAAGTTAGTAATTGCCCTAGTTCTTGGGCAAGTTGTACGTAGTAAGTATATGAGAGAACACGTATGTGAAAAGTCAGGAAAAGAGGAACAAGAAAATCACAAATATGTAAAAAATAAATCTTTCAGATGTCAGCAGGCTTAGTGGCTATTTCATTCTACATGTTTTTTACAGTTACAGTAAAATTACTGAAAGAGGGGGGGGTAAGTTTTGCAGTATCAGAAGCCTTAATTTGAAAAACCTGCCCTCAGCTGTATTACTGGCTTCATGGCCTTGGGAGGTTATCTGCTGACAGTGCGATTCTGGAAACCAGAAACTGACAGCTGCCCTTCAGGTCACATCTCATATGCCCTGTAATAGCTGGGTTGAGGGAACCTGTGGGAAGAATATACTGCTGTCCCTCAACAGTGATCTTTCTGGCTAATTAAAGAGAAGCTCTGATGAGCTCTGAAAAGAACCCTGTCATCTCCCATCAAATGGAACAACGTTACATATTACATGAGTCCTGAGGAAAGGCTTCTGAATGAAAGAAAGAAAAATCAAAGGTGGGTAAGTGAAGCCCCCACAGGGTTAATGGGATGATTCTGGCAGAGGCAGATAAAGGGATGCTAAACATGCTGGTTTTCCCTAGCTTCCACATCAAAGTTTTCGTATGTGTCACAGAGATTTATACAGCTGAAATTAACATTGCTGTGGGATAACAATAGAGACTTCTAGATTTATTCTTGCTTTGGGAAATAAAATATGTATCAGTCCCTAGGGTGGGGGTCTTGTTATATTGGATGTTAAATGAGCATCTAATGAAAATGAAAGAACCTTCCTGCAGAACTTCAGGTTTAAGGGTGCAGGAAAACAAACATAGAATAATTAAAGTACTTCCCCAGGGTGAAACAATTCCTCAGTACCATTAGCTGAAACAGAAACCATGCCTCCTGTCAAGATATATTGGCCCTGTGGTATCATGCATTCTAAATATGGGAAGTATAAGAAGTAGGAATTTTCGTTCTCAGATTATTAGGCTTTTTTTTCCTAATTTTCAGCGTTATAGAATAAATTGTATCCCTCCTCTTCCGAAATGCAGAATTATCTTCTGTTTTGTATTACCTATTGTAGTGTCATGGCCCTCTAGGCTTCATTCGTGTTACAATTACCATTAACTGTAAGCATGAATAGACTGGACAAGACTACATTTAGTTTAGAAGAAAACAAGGACTATATGTGATATTAGCACTGCAGCTCTGTTAAAATAGATAAACTGTCATCATGTTAATGAAAAAAATGAATAGACAGTCATGTACCTTTTGGCTGTAAGTAGCCTTGTAAATACATGTTAACTGATTTTAAAAATCGCAAGGCTTAAAAAAATAGCAATTTAAGAAGATGGGCAAGCCAGCACCACACGGCTTGAGCCACATGCTGCAGAATACTTCGGTGTTAAGAGAGTTGAATTGCTCCTACTGTAGAGCCTCATTTCTGCTCAAAGCATTTAACTAAAGGAAACACCACAAATCGTTAAAAGCCTCTTCCTTATTCTTCTCACGTACCTTCTTTGAGGGACCTACCATTTTTGAGTCAGAGTGAAGACCAATGGCATAACTCATAAAATGAGAAACTATCCCTATCTCAGAGATTAAAAACTGGATAAAAGCTCATGAAACATAAAACTTAGGGGACTTGTCTCCATTCATCTTGCATTTCTGCTTGAATGTTGGAGGAATAAGGGTAGAGGATTGAAGATAGTAGGAGTAAAAAAGTTCTGCCCCGGGTTAATTTTTGGCTATGGTTTGTATGTTTGCTAGTTTTTCAAAGCAGTACCAACTTGCCCAAGAGGCTCAAATGGTGAAGACAGCTTGTGTCGTAGAGTCGTAGAAGCACAGAATGTGCTGACTTCAAAGGGCCCCATCAGGATTATCGAGTCCTACTCCTGGCCCTGCATAGGACATCCCAAGAGTTACACCATGTGTCTGAGAGTGTTGTCCAAACGCTTTTTGAACTAAGACAGTCTTAGTCCTCTATAGTCAATAATGAACAATAGACTTAAAGAATTGGTGAGATCTGGCTCCTCACCCTATCTGACAAAATACCTTTTTGCCTCACCTGACTTCAAAATTGTCTTCAGCATAATTTAAGCTCACACTCCTGGAATTACTGAAAAATAATTTTTCCACCCAGCTTGTCTATGTGCTGCTTCTGCTAAAAGTCTTGTTAGGACTCTTTAGTTACAGGTTTTAAGACCTCCTCCCCATTATTGTTGGTGCCATATGATTTTGTTTTCTCTAATATGAATGTTTCTGATTAAAAACAGATCTCGTACACCAGTCATCCTAGTTCTTAAAATCTACACTGCACTGCAAAAGGCTATATTTGATTTCTGTATGTAGGATAGATATGTTCTGTACATCCCCTAATATTCTCATTGAAGCTGAGAATTTTCCCCATTAGAGTTGCCTTCAACAGATTCATTAAAAACCATTTTAAAACCAGCAACTGATAATTTTTGGTGTGGAAAAAATCTTTTGAAAACATACAATGCGAATTGTTTGTTTAATTTAATTTTTCATCTGGTAAAATAATAATTTGTAATTTTATGAACACCAAAGGCCCAAGGTGTTTTTTCAGCCTCCATGAAATTATTGATTTTGTTTTTTTGAAATACAGAAAAGTTGTTTTACTACCAAGGCTGTTCAGCCTTTTGTTTTCTTTCTATTTCCATCACCACAACAGCTCTATTTTGCCCTTTAACACAAAAAGCTGCTTAATTTCCATCCATGCTTTGAAAAGTCCAATTGGAAAAGATTTTTATAAATTCTTGTGCTTAATGTTTTTTTTCCCTGCAATTTAAAGTCAGAGATTTTGAAAAGTACAACTAGTAAAATCACCATGAATTGTTTAAATAAACCCCATTTTTCTCACTTACATTTCACTTATATGTAGAAAATATCTGCCATCTTTAAACAACTGAGAGCTCAAAAGTGTTGCTTGTCACTGTCAAGAGTGTAGAGTTGTAAATGTACACAAGTTTGAAGTCTGCAAAGAACTTCTGTGGAAGCCTACAGAGCATGCACTAGCCTTCTATTTGACAACCTCTGGTATTGTTTTTATGTATATAAACTCGCTATTAACATCATGTCTTGCCATTATTTCTCAGAAAAACAGATGAAACATCAAGGCTTGTGCAAGACAAGGAGGAGGTGATCCGAGACAACCAGCACAGCCTCACTTATGGACAAATCCTCCCTATCCAGAGGGGCTGGCATTGGAACTAGATGGTCTTTAAGGTCCCTTCCAACACATTCCATTCTATGATTCATGAAACTAAAGACAAGAGATTTTTTTGATAAGGAAAAATGATGGAGGCAGGCTCTTTAAAGTAATAGTATAGTATAAATTATACTGTGGCTCTTTGATATTAAAATGTTTCTCAGTCACTTCAGCAATATAGAATGTAAATGTCCTTTTATTAGATTGAGTATGAGTATCAACAAAAAGTACATGGGATTAAGGGATGGGACTACCCTAAGAACTTTTTAAAGGTATTTTTCGTCACCTATGAAGCAATTGGGTAAAAATGCTGCATAAGCAGTACCCTCAGTGTTCAGTTGTCCTGAAATAAATTAGTTTATCTCATATGCCAGAGGTCCTTGCATGAGAACCTGGCACTGTGCTTTCTGTCCCTGTCAGCCACCACCATCAGGCCCCAAGATCCAGGAGGAGTATTTTTGATAGAAGTGTCAGCAAAACCAGGAGATCTGGAAAGGTCTGATACCTTTTTGTAGTGAGTTTCAGAGCTACTGCCCTGACAACCGTAACGAGATGGCCAGTCATCTTTTGCCGGCTATTGGGACAAGAGGATACTCAGGACTTAAAAAGCAACAGAGGACTAAACAACTGAAAGATGAGCAAATGCTGATCAGTAAGACAGCCTGATCTTCTACCAAAACTCAGGCCAGACAATTCAATAGCTTTAGCGACATTACCTCTTTTTCTGTAAACAGTCCCCTGGGTTTAGGTGGATCTCCTCAAACTGTCTTACAGAAGAAAGTAGAATCTGGCACAGGAGAGGATTTCTTTTAAATCTCCGCTTTATTACTAAATTCTTTTCTTCTTGGAGTATGTTAACACCATAGGATTATGTTTATAAAGGAAACTTTTTGCCATGATGGAACTGTGAAAACAAACTTCAAAGGCGTGTCCTTAATGCTGAAAATGTTTGCCACGAATGGACTGCCCTTCTCTCTTTCTAGTAGACAAGTCTGAAACTGCTTTGAGTTGTGAAAGGAGATAGATTGGAAAACACCACTGAAATTGTGAAGACAACTGTGAGAGAAAATGTTTGGCAATTTCATTAGCATGTGCTTGCAGAAGGAGAATAGGATGTTCTGGGACAGAAAGGAATCTTAGAAACATTTCACAAAATACTTATTGTTTAAATTTTCCTAAAACTGGTGAAACCTGAGTTTGTGGGAGACGCTAATACCTTAAACAGGGGTTTTTTTCCCCGCTGTGTATGATCCACGATACTTAGAAATGAAACAACCAAAGCAAGAACCACTTGTCAGCAATCACCCAAGAAAAAGGAATTAGCACAACATAGCAGCTCTGAAAAAGAAATCAAAGCCCCACTGGAAACATAGGATAGGAAGTCCTGGTCCACTTGATAAAAATCAAAGGCAGAATTACCATGGATTTCTGCTGTATCAGAATTTCACTCAGCATGAACTTAGAGTAAGAAAAACTAGATTATGTATATGATAGCTAGGCCAAGACACTGTAATTTACACTTGTGAAAGTGCCATGCCACTGACGCATCAGCATACATACAGTGCAAATTCCATTTGTATTTTAGTCAACTTAGATTGTTGCAGATCCCTCCATAAATTACATGAATAGTGAAATCGAAGGCAAGTGCAACTAAAGATAGAACTGTAGTAAAACATCTGCATGAATCATTTCTGCAGTCAAAGTTTGTTTCTGTAGGACAGAAACAGGTTATGCTCATACATATCTTAGCATAAATTCTGCATTATCCAAAGAACTACAGAACTGCTGTATACATGTGGCATTTCCATAACGCTGAAGTGTTTCATCTTCCTTTGTTTGTATTTATAATCCAAGTAGTAAGAGACAGCTCAAAGTCCATCATTATTGTGGGCAATCTTAAGTACACTTCTATGACAGGAGAAGTGGAGGCACACCACTTAGAAGCCCAATGCTCAGAAAGGAACATGAAACTGATCAGTTTTGTCATCCAAAAGGAGATCTCCTCTTTGAGGATGATCTCCCTAACGAAAAGGATCTCCACCAGTCTTGAAAGTGTACTTAAGATAACCCACAAAAGTTACTAGTTTTGTAAGAAGAGCAAGTGGTGAAAGTGGGTAATGGCTTAACCTAAGATCTCCACTGAGGCAACTGTGAGTTTTGACATTCCTATTCAAGAAAAAGCTATTTTCGTAGGGCTGGAAAAAATGTAATGGTATAAAAAGACTTAGGCATAAATAAAGTATTGTAGCATGGGAATATCTTAGCATTCATTAACACCAAATCTACGAAATCATACCATATATTTGCTATGTTGCACAGAAATCCATCATCTATATAAAAATCCACTCCATATATAAAATGGGTTTGAACATACTGCTGTATAAATAAACCTATTAATGGAACATGTTTGGTACAAGTCTATATACTAGGACCAATAGGCAAGTGAAGAAGAGTGGAACTACTACAACTGTGCCAGTTAACTTCTTTTCACCTCCTAATTTTGCCTGATTTTACCTATATTTTATCTGCTTGCAGAGCTGTTTTGCAAATATTTTCTGTGTGAGTAGTTGCAAATTGTCAGGGTTTGCAGGCTAAGATGCTTTGGCTAAGAACTGTTGGCGGGAGTAGGCTTGGCTGTGGATCTCATGAGCTATACCACGCATGCTGCTGCTTTAGTATGTATCTTAAGCTCTGGTGCTTCCTCTTTTTTCCACAGATTTGCCTATCCAGCTCTCTAACATTTGCTTCTCTAGTGTAAATACATCATACAAGCACACTCTGTGTTAGCCTGTGAATTTATTAAGCACATTGTGGAGCAAAAATCAGAAAGAGGGGGTTTTAAAAACAAAATCGCCATGAAGTACCTACATCTATTAGAGAGACGCACATGGTGAACATTCCACTGTATTCCAATACGAGTGTTACATCTTGAAAACAATCACACTAATAGGAAACCCCGTTAAAATATTTTCCCACCACACAACCCTCCAGCCGGAGACTGTTTCAGACAATGGTTTCACTTTTTAGTAATTAAATTCTTAGCAGTCCCATTGTTCCAAACTAGTCCCACAGATATCTAATTTTTAGTAGGATAACACACACTATTATAACATAGCAGAATTTTTAACCAGAAAATTTCCCTCCAACTTTACAGACTTAAGGGCGCTATGCCATCATATGTGATTTCTTGCATATTTCTGACTACTGTATTCTAGAACTAAACAAACTTTGTCACACCAGCCCTATCCATGACAGATTTCCACTGCCTGGGGGTGTTTATGGAAAAGAAATAAGCAGTCTGTTTTAATTCATCAGAAAGTGAGCCTAATGAATAGGCTTAAAGGCTTATCTGTTTACTAGTATTTTATTATTTGTTAAACTGTCTCATGGTCAGCGCAGTTCTCACCACCGTACTTAGCTAATGGCCTATCAACATTTCCACTAGAAACTCTTCTTGAGAAGTCAGTGGCTTAGCTGAAAATTTACTATATTGATGCCGACCTAGAATACTGTTTCCCAGATGTGGTTTGAATATTTTATTAGAATTTTAATATGAATGCATGTATATGAGTGCTAGTGAGGAATGTTAATGGTCTTATTTAAACCAGACAGTCATTGTACAAGTTTCAGCTCCCTGTGATTTAGCTGGTGCACCTTGGGCTTCTGGGGCAACCTGTATAATTTCAGTTTCCACGTTCTTTGAAACGGTGAGGTGCCTTAAATCAAAAAGCAGGGTTCTGTTATCTGCTTGAAACTGGGCCCAAGTACCCTCACAACATTCATGGGCCAGTTCAAACAGCATTGCCAAATTCGCAGCCGTTGGGGACTTCCTGATGTTTGTTAGTCCTATTCCAGTGTCATGTGGTGTGCAATATGAGCTGCTTCTTGCTGAGTGCAAACTCCAAAGTGGCGTCATGAGCCCTCTGGGGAACACAGACCTCATCCTTTTTATTAAGGACCTGGCTGGGACCCATCACACATTCTGCCCACTTCTTATTTAAGAAGAAATATCTATGTGCTCTTTCTTTGCCTCTTTCTCTAAAAATTAAGTACTGTCATCACTTCTGAATACTTTCCTCAAACTACCAAAGCCAGAGCCTGTCAGGAAACTTCTTCAACTTTTATAGGTGCAGAAATATTTAGGAAAATAATGAACTGCAGCCACAGTGGTCCAGTCTGACTGGAGGGCTGTACAGGCCTATAACAGCACATTCATCACAAAGCAGAGGCAGCTCACACTAACACGACCCTTTGATGTCCCTTCCCCAGGTTAATCTGCATCTACTGAATTTTTGGTATGAGAGAATGGTTTTGAAACTACTGGTTTTCATGAAGCTGCTGGAAAAGCAGCTGTCCTAGGGATGTCATGATCTTGTCCCCAAATGTGCCCCTGACAAAATCCAAGCATGAGCTACCATAGATCCAGCAAAGGGTGACGTGGCTCATGAAGGGTCTAGAAAATGTGCGTTTTCTAGAGGAGCAGCTGAGGGAACTGGATTTGTTTAGTCTCAAGAAGAGGGAGCTTGGAGAGGAACTCATTGCTCTCTACAACTCCCTGAAAGGAGGTTGCAGTGAGGTGGAGGCTGGTGTCTCCTGCTGTGTCTGCAGCCAGAGGACCAGAAGGAATGGCCTTAGACATTCAGGGGGTTCAGATAAGATATTAGAAAAGAAATTTTCATTGTTAGGATGGTCAGGCACTGGAATAGGTTGCCCACCTGGAGGTGCTTTAGAGGTGTCTGGGTCTGTCTCTGGGTGATGTGGTTCAGTGGTTTGGGGTTACAGTGGCAGTGCTGGGTTGACAGTTGGACTGGATGATCTTAAAGGTCTCTTTCAACCTTGATGATTCTGTGATTCTATGATTTGGGTAATTCTCAATATGTGGCTTTTGCTGAGGTGAGGATTGCAAAATGAGTCATTCATTTCATTCCTCATTCAACTAGAAAAACCATGGCTCAGTAAAAACAGTGTTCCTAAACTGTTTCACAGTGACACTTCAAACCTTTTTTCTTTGGAAGACAGTAGCATTAGTAAGGCCACTGCTTAATGTCATAATGTTTGAGCCCTAATTCTGGTTCCAAGATCAGAGGGATGGCAAAAGCTTAGGCAGGAGTAAGGTAGCATCAGGTGATGTGAGAAACAAGCTTCACATGGGGATTCTTCAGGTACTCCTTTTCACATCAAATGAAAGGGAGGATGATGATACTGTTTTGGAATTTACCTTTGTCAAGACCCCTTTAAGTACTGGGTCTCATCTAGGCAATGTGTCTCTACTGCAGCACAGCCTTTAATCTCTGCCGTGGCCCTATTTCCCAAGTGCAGATAGGAAGCAGATCATAGCTCAAAGATAGACGGGAATGTCAGGACCATGGGTCTTGAAGCTGGAAGGATTCATTCATGTTGCTCTGTGACTCCATGATGTACAGAGGATTCAGAAATTAGAAGCTGCTATACAGCCCAACAAAAAAAAAAAGTATTGGAAGGAAACTAAAGAAAATGAAATAAAAAGAGAGTCAGTTTAAAAGGCTAACTGAATATAAATATCATGTTTTAAAAAATAAAATAACTGCTGAGTTAGACCTTCAACTTTAGCTCTCAGAAGATGAGAGAAGTTGAAGTGCTCCATTATGCCAGACTTGCTTGGACAACTTTGCTGTTTGAGGCAGCCACAGAGGAGCAGTTGCATTCTTACCCTGAAAAGCAGGGCGACCACATGCTCTATGCGAGACTCTTGCGCAACACTCCAACAGCAAGCATTGGGAGCCCATCCGAGTTATGGGCCCACATTTTGTCATCCTGGTTCACAAGTTAAAAATAAACATGCAATTGATCCCACTTCACAGAACAAACTAGATGCCTTCTGGTGTCAGCTTGAAGTTAGGAATAAGTTTCTCATTTTCTTCGCAAATATTCGAGGGTACTTGATCAATTTTAGTTAGTAAGGGCAGCGCCATTTATTTCTTTACTAATAAGTGGATAATGGAGTTAAATAGTGATTTCACAGGCTCTTTTACAATACTTTTCTAAACTTTATCTTTTCTTATTCATCAATTCAA
Organism: Oreocharis arfaki; assembly: GCA_013398015.1. Classification (NCBI taxonomy): domain Eukaryota; kingdom Metazoa; phylum Chordata; class Aves; order Passeriformes; family Paramythiidae; genus Oreocharis; species Oreocharis arfaki. The sequence goes on from VZRR01008224.1 coordinate 374,763, forward strand.
GATATTAATTCCTATTTAGTTGTGGCTTTTTGACCCTCCTAATTACCTGCTTTTCAAATCTTAGAACTTCTTTGTTGTCCTTGACTTCATGCAAGGCATTTTCTGCAAGAGCCTTGGACTTCGAACTAGCTGGAAACAGATCTCCTTGCAGGTGCACATCAGCAAATCCAGTTGGTTTTAAGCATTTGTGGAGACCACTGATGGTGTGCTTCATGTTGTTGATGTTCAATGACTTTGGTGATGTTCAGAGTAAAGAGAAGTACTAGATACCTACTGCATGTGGTAGGAAAAAGACTTAGGAAGAGCAAATGTGTACAATTTAAATGCTTTGAAGTTGAAACCCACATATTTTTATATGTAAGGGATGTTTGTCCCTGAAAAAAACTCCCTGAGGAAATAAAACCTGCACCATCCTTTTGTATCTTTCTAAACAAGTCTCGATGCTATAGTGAAAAACATTATTTTGTTCATGAATTACAGATATATGTAATTATATAATTTATGTCCTTTTGGGGTCATCAACCATCATTTTCCCTTTTAGATTAAAAGTCTATAAAATCTCACACATTTGTGATAATATGGATGATAATAATTTGATATTTTAGTGAATGGTTAGATTCCTGTGGGAATGAAAAATTTAATACTACTGAGGGGTTTTGCTATGTTTTGTTTCATTTCATTTTATTTGAGGTATCAGTTTATCTTATTAAACTTGTTTAAGTAAAATAAATAGGGTGCCTTTTTTAATGCTATCATGTTAGTTACTCAGCTATCATTTCTCCACAACTTTCCAAGTAGGCTGAGCATAATTCAGATTGAAATGATAGCCATTTACTGGGTATAAGATATACTGAGCAGACTCTTTCTGTAGAGGAGGGAAGACTTTGCTTCTGGGTTTGTACCTAGATGTACATAGATGTACATAGATTTTGGACGTGCAGTGCAACCACAGTGAAGTACTGGTGAGAGTTGCAATGTAAAGTGAAGTTCTGAGCCCAAAAAGAACTCTTTTCTTTTTTCATTCCAGAGGATGTTCTAAAGACGATTTTCATGGCAGATCTGAAGATTAATCAGCAACACAATATCTCTTAGGAGGCAAGGCACTCATAAAATAGGAAGAAAATGGAGTGTTCTGCTCCCTTTACAAAAAGGGAGCAGAAACACTGGGAGCCTTGTCTCAGGATCTATGGGAATTCGGTAGTGAGCTTTGAGCAGAATCCACTCCATGCTTTAACGACAGCCCTGTTAACCAGCATTATTGCTACTCTTTCTGTTATTGCAAACAATTATAGCAGGTCTGGAAAGAAAAGTAAGGGAAAACAAACAATCAAGTTTATCAGTCTGTTTTATTTTATCTATTTCAGTATAATTGCTACTACAATGTACATACTCTGAGCAGTATATAAAATGTTTTAATGACCAGGACAGAGGGTTACTAGCTAAAGGACAATTAAGTGGTTACCTCCTAAGTCGCCTGTTACACATTTACATCTGGAGGGAAATTGTACTCTAAAGGCAAAGCCTGCAAAGGGCTCCTTGGCAACACAGGGTGGTGCTCTGCCTAATCTCAAGCATCCTAGGGCCAAAGCATAAAAAGAAACTTTGGCCTTGTAATTCTTTCCATGGCAGTGCCCACCTGCCTCAGTGCCTGGAGGAATTCACAGCAGGTGGCACAATGAGCAGGGACCACGGTGTGTCGTAGGTATCAGTACTTTCTAGGGCACAGATGCTTTACCCCTGGCTGCAGGGCAGCAGGATTGGTGGTCTCCCTTCCCGGAATGAGTACCTGGAAAAGGTATCTTCTCCTCTTTCTTTGTTCAACAACCAAGGATTAGTTGTTTAATCCTTCCTGAAGACTTCACAGGAGGAGCTGATGGTGCTCCTTATGTTTCAGGAATCCCCCAGTCTGGAAATATACTGGAAAGAGCAAGAAATGGGATGTTTGCCCTTAGAGCTGCGCTTGCATAGGAGCTTCTTTTTTACATCTGTTGCTCTTACTGGTGAGGTGCCCGCAAAGGCTTTGCACAGTCATGTTTGGAGGCTGCGTGCAGCAGACAAAACACATATGCAAAGAAGGTCCAGCATGTGTGATGTTTAGCATACGAGAAGCTTCTCCAGTATTTCAGAATGTGCATTAATCTTTCTGCAGTGCAATAATTTGAAGCTAAAATCAAAATATAACAAAGTGAAGTGACAGTCCTGATAGAACATTTACACTGAGTGGATGGCAGGGAAGAGGAAGAGGAGAAGGGCATGAGTACCCAGAACTTGCTTCTGAAGTATCTCTGTGAAAGTTCACTATCTTGCTCTTTAATCAAGTACACACTGTAAAAATTATAGGTGAAATAAAGTGGATTATCTAAAGAGGCATTTCCCTAGATATAGTCTTAGAGCTGATGACTATTATGCATCTCATTCCTTCTTTATCACCAAGTGGCTTCAGTGCTTCCCACTCTGGGTTCAGTATCTTCTTTTTCATCCTCAAGAAAATCTAACAGCCAGTTAGAGGCTACAGATATAGAGGCCACACTGGGAGAGAAAAATAGATATTTTAATTTATTGGCCTAAATAAAGTAGAAGTTTGAGTACAGTCAGATGTGTTGGAAGGCCACCTGAGATAAGAAAGGAAACCCTGGTTTCCAGTATTACTACTAGTCATGGCTTTGTTTGACAGCCTGGAATTGTTTTAAGAGAAGGGAATTCATGTTCCAGGACAGCCAGTAGCCTTGTGTATGAAACAGGCATATAAAGGATAGAACCAAAGTTGCATAAATATTGCAACCACTGCTAAGGGCTTTGGTGATCATAGTTTTGCTGGGCTTGGATATTTAAGGGTATTAAAGAACTGGCTACCAGAGCAAATCTCATTTGAGAACCTGGTGAAGCTACGACTAATTTGCAAATCCCGTTGAGCTTCAAGAATGAGAAAATTAGCAGCCTGCTTAGTCCTGTAAAAATAAGTTTCTGGGCATATCCGAGAGCAGATTTTTGGCTTAGAAATTTGTTTAGAAATTTTAAAATAAAACATTTAAATAGGATTAGGCAAAAACTGAGAAGGAGGTTGAAAATCTCTCTGACAGATAGGCTCTTCAAGGCTGTAGCTCTGAAATGGATCTATGACACCACCTATGAATTTCTCACATCCATGCTTAGACCTGAAAGCTGGGCATGTTTAGCTCTGAGTTTTTTAACTGAATGAAAATGGTACATTCCAAGCTCCCCTTACCCATTCCACATAAAGTGAAGAGAGTTTTGAATGCTTTAATTTTGATTAGCAAATATTTAACCAGGCTTACTAACTGTTTGTTCCTGTACAGCTTACTAGTTCTGGGCATTGAAAAATCTGGATTCAAACAAAATCACAAAGTTACTTTAGAAACCCTGACAAGTAATGGAATCTTTTCATTGCCCCTTTGTTTCTGAGAGTGTTTTTCCTCCAGCATTTAGTATCTACTTAGTTTACACCAGAAGACCCTTGGTGAAGAAAAAGGAGCTGGAAATTCACATTATTTATTTTTAAAAAATTAAAAATAATCCTTTCAAATGTGCCCAGATCCTTTCAATTTTAGGGTGTAGGGTTCCTGGAAGAACTTTTTGAATATGGCACAAATAGGAAAGCAAACCTATGTTTTGTGTCCTAAGGGTTAACACTTTCTCAAGGCAAAACAAAAGGATGCTATAAAAGCAGGTAGAATTGCTATTGTTGTGCTGGGGAAACGTAGAAAAGACTTCTCTTGATCCCAGTGATGGAAAGATTGCCCCTGCCCCTATCAGACAAGAAGGTAGGCATTGCTTTTCTCTCTTTCTTGAACTCTGAGGCAGCCAAACTCTCTGCTCAAACAGGCAGGGGATTGCACAGAACTCTGTGTCTTCACTTCCTTAACCAGGTGTCATCTCGGGCTAGGAATACTTACCCTAGGAAGCTCCTTGAGCTGCTTCCTTACTTACATTGAGGCTCTGCAGTATCCTAAATCAGCCAAAACCTGCAGGGTACAAGCCGGCCTTGAGTGTTGTATTTCAAATAATGCACAGCAGTATTCTTTCAGAAGGGACATCCTCCCTTCTGTAACTGTGTCATTCCTTCTGCTATTAATGGGAGCTGCTAAAGAGGGAGGATAAATCTCGGAAAACAGTGACTACAGCGTGACGCATGTCCTTACTTAAGCAGTGAGGCAAGTGCAGTCTGCTTTTTCTCTCCTCAGGGGCCACAGAACAGCTGGGGGACGTTATTATTTCCCAGGGCGATCAGGAGTGAGTCCAAAGGTCCAGCAAATATTTTCTTTTCACCCTACACTTTTTTCACTACCCAACTCCAGTGAATTTTTAGTTCAACGTCTCTAAAAGTCTGAAAGGGAAAGTACTCCTGCCATTATTGTTATTACAAATTGCCAGTGATGTGAAGTCGAAATGTAAGCCATACTGGAAGTTGTAAGCATCATGAATTTTCACCTGTCATAAAAGAACACAATGTTTTTTAAGTTTCAGGGAAGAAATGAGACATTTTCAAAACTTTGTATTTTTTTTATCCCACAGGAAAATATTCAGGAGATTGGAAACTCTCAATTGAAACACCAGTTCAGAACAATATTTTGGGGATCTTTCCGGTCCAGAGCTTGATTTCCTAATCAAAACTAGAGAGAAACTGAAGGATATGATGAAAAGAGAGTGATAGAAACCCCAGAATAGCAAAAAGCAACTTAATCATGGGGAGAGAAAGTCACTGACTAAAGACTCTGGTTAAGTTAGTGTTTACTTTTTACATAAACATAGATGGTTCCACCTGGATAAACCTGTAATTGTCTCTTTTATGCATCTTAAGCACCCAAAACTGCAATGACAAGTCACTTTTGATTGGCTTTTCCTTTACCTGATGTTCTGAATAGAGCTTCAGAGAATCTTGTATCCATGATGGGAACATTTATGAAAAGTTTACGAGTTTCATGATACAAGAACCATGTTTCCTGCTTAACCCTATGGCAGGTGTTTAATTTTTAAATTGAAAATAAATTGAACTATGGAATTTTCCCCCAATACTAAATCTAAAGATTTTCTACAAAAAAAAAGAAAAAGGCAAAGTGAGCCTTATCAGAAACCAGGACGGTCATAATTATGATGGCCAGGATCTTCAAAATTAATTACAATTTCAAGCTGTGACAGAGCCTAAAATAGCAAGAGCTGCTGGTGATCCAAGAATCACTCACAGCATGCCGAAGCTAGTATTTGGCAGAGAGCATATGCAACTTAAAAAAAGAACATAACCCTTTAGGCCCATGCAAGCAATTAAGCTTTTTGTGGAAATGTCAGGCCATAAGTATGAAAAGACCTTTCAATTGTTTATGCATGACTTTCCTCTAATTAGTGAGAACTGATTTTAATTTTTGCCCCTTCATTTTTCAAATAAGACCAGATGGGCTTAAATTTGGAGGGCAGCTGTTCTGTTCAAAACAAAATAAAGAAAAAATAGGAGATGGTTCTTGCCAAGTCAGACTCCATGATTCTTACAGTGAAGGGGTACAAGTAAATGCCAATCAGCTTAGCAGCATTGAGAGATACGTAAGGAACTTAGCCTGAGAGCTCTGCTGACGACGTAAAACAAGAAGACATTTCCAGAAGTGTCTGTCAAACAAAGTATAAAAATAATCAGAGGCTGTTGGCACAAGTTACTGTGACTCTAGCTGATGCTCAAGTGGATAAAATTAAACAGCACTTTGATAACTTTAATTTCATTGTTGCAGTGCTTCTTTCTAAATGCAATAATCAGTGAGGTAAAAATAAACAATACAACCACGTTTTGTCAGAGCTACCTCAAAAAAATAATGGGGAGGATTTTTCTTTCATTGGGCAAGCTGTTAAATCACTGCTGTCGTATTGATCTGTGCTTTCTCTGCCACTCTCCACAGCTCTGTTGTTCATGTGAAAGACAGTGACCTATTCCTCCTCTGTCTCCATCCAGTTTTCCTATACCTCTGAGCCTAAAACAACGTGCTTTAAGTCTTGAGCTTGATGACCCCAACACTGAATAGCTACAAAATATGTCAGTAGAATGCAAAGCAAATGTCACCTAGCGAGTAGTCAAAACCACACATGTTGCTCCTGGAGTCTTGCCTTGGCTTGAATTCTCTAGAAGAATGCTAAGGCAGTCTCCTGAATTTCGAGGCTTCAGTATGTAAATTGAGATCAGTATTTATCCAAGCATTGGAGAAGGAGGAGGTTGCACTAAATGGTAGTTGTTTAAAATCCTTGGGTAAGAGCCTACTTTTATAAATGCTATGACATCGGCAATCGATTTATAAGAGGAAATATATAACACAATGTCTTTCAAACACCTTCATGCAGTTCTGCTAAAAATGAGCCAAAACATAGGATCTTATGTAGATTTTTGGTAACGTATCGTCAAATGTTATTGTGTTATTTGGAGCTCTTTCTAGAATTTAGATGAGTTATCTTGTTCACTTTTCCTCTGTTTTCCCTTACATCTGTGGTCTGTCTTATCTGTTTGAATTAGAAACCCTTTGCAGCAAGGACTACTGCAATGTGTCTGTGGCACCCAATGAGTTAATCGTATTTTGGCCTTGTTGGCTCTGCCTTAACACATAGTGCTAAAAATTAATCAATTTAGTGCTTAGATTTACAACTGCAGTTTGATGGAAAGTTAGAGTCCAGGAGACAAGTGATATCCTCTTACACTGGCAGAGCCTGCAGAAAAGTGTTCCTCTCAGTAGGTCAAAGCAAGAGAAAAAAAAAGAGTGAGGGAATGCATGTGATGTCAGTGCTCCTGCAATATAAAGCTGAGACAGAAGCATTCATCTCCAAGAAATAAGTAATAAATGAGCACAAAGAATATCAAATAGATCCCATTGGTTCCATGTGTTGATTGTTGTCTTTGTGAACACAGCCTTTAAGTGTTAACTTTCTCTTCAACTCCCATTGAATGTTGGTCCTTGTTCCCATTTTTTCCTATCACCTGGTGTGTCTTTATTTTTATATGTGAGAAAGCTGAATATTAGAAGCAATCCAGGACACATATACCAATACTTGTCTGATGACACAGAAAGAGAGCAATACTGAGTTATTGTTCATATCACTACTAAAATTGCAAAAAGGTGCGATCATCAGGATTCTCCCCATAACACGGCAGCTGGGGAAGGTTGTGCTTCAAGGCTTCTTATGAGACTGGAGTGTCAGGATGATGAGCCCTTTAGTCCTGTGAGAACTAACCACAACAATATTCAGCACTCGCATGGGCACAGAGGATGATTTGATCTCAGAGGTTATTAATTTGCACTAAAAATCCGTAGCAATACAAGTTCATAACAGAGATGAGAAGTTGGCCAGTTGAAGAAACAAGCTGTTTGTTGCCTTGAATGAAAGAATTGATGGCAGGGCTGTGTTTGAAATACCACAGCCAATGCAATAGCACATGCAAAAGCATTAATTGCTCTTGTGGCAGACAGGTATAGCTGTGAGTGCTGTCTGGAGTCTCTTCATGTATGCTTACATTTAAAATATACTAGTGTAGGAGGCAGTAGCACAAGTTGGGATTCATTCTGCCAACATCAGCACAAGGAGTTTGGATCTGCTCTGGAAAACATGTCTCACGAAGTTCTCAGGAAGGTGTTAAAGCACGGGCTGTGGAGCATCTTTGCTCTGCCTGGTGAGGGTCAAAACTAGGGAAGAAAGAGAGTATTCAGTCTGCCTTCCTCCTTGCTTTGTCTGCAGAGCCTTCAAAGGAAGAGTGCCCAAACAACATTTCACTTGTATTGCTGAGAAGCAGCTATATGGCAATGACTTCCACTCCTTAACACCAGCCCAGCCTGAGTCTGACCCTGCAAGCCCAAAACAGAAATCTCTGTATCTCATTACCAAAACTCTGAACTATCCAACTCATTTGACTTCTCATTGTATAGACTATAAATAACTTGATTCCAGACGTTGCCAGGTGGTGCAACAGGATGAAGGCCACCACAGAGGAGCATGTGCTCTAATCAAAGCCTGTATGTGAAAGTTTGCTTTCAACTTGTATGTCCAGTGGTTTACCTTGAAGGTCACCTGCCAGAGGTGGTATTTTGCTGTCTTTTCAATGGATGTTGGCTGCTTTTTGACTAGGGAACTGTGTTTCCCTCAGGCTTCAGAGGGAAAATATGGTTGGTACACCATCCCCAGGATTAGGAAAGCCAGGGGGCTAAGCAATAGCACACAAATGCCAAGGAGCTGACTTTGATGTAGTGGTTAAGACTCCACAGGAATTCCAAGGCCAAATCCCATGGATCCTGCTGCTGGCACGCAGAGGAAGCTTTCCCTCTGGCTTCCTCGCTTCTCTCAACCTCTTTTGCAGAGGCAGCACAGGCAGCAAGGTTGTGGGGCTGCCCTTGGCTCCTGGCCAGCACCTGGATACTGAGCCCTGGGCAAGAGGTGACTGACCGCAAAAGGCCTGCTAAAGCTGCTCCCAGCAGAACTAACATATTCTTCACTCTGAGTTTTCACTCCCAGGAAAGCAGTGGTCTCCCTGCTTAGTGCATTTGTTTTTTATCTTCTCACTCCACCTTCAGCGTGTCTTGTGCTCCTGCTATGGCAGCTGTACCAGTTTGTCTACTTTGCCCTGCCTATTACCTTCTCTGTAGTATGGCTAAGGCAATGGATGTTGGTGAGGGGATATCTCCTAAAACCATCTTTCCTATTTGCAAAACCTGCAATCTTTCCAAGGCACATTTCTTTGCAATTTCCTTCATAGCAAGCTTACATCAAATCTGCCACCGTGGGGTTTGATATCCTGTGCTCTCAGCGTGCAACAGAAAGGCTTAGGACACTACTTTCTTTGTTGGAATCAAGAATTGCATTTTATTTTTTGTTATAGTCATGCAGCAATGGAAACAAATGTTGTTGTAGTGGTTTGGATCATCTACATGAACACATCATTCCTGTGGAAGCTACGTAGGTGCCCAGTAAAGACAGAGGGATTCATAAACCCAGCTGGTAATGGCTAAATTGCAGCAATGGTCGACAGTGTTGTCTGCTTTCTGTCCCAGTAGTAAGGTACCAAGGGGCCATAGGACTAAGAATAGAAGATGAGAAAAATATCATACAGACAATTAATACAGACACACTTTAAGTATTGCAGTATTAGCAGAGCACGTCCTGCTTAGGAAGGCTTTTAACAATAATCAAAAATTCTTTAGAAAAGAGCCGAAGTTTACATGTGCAGTCAGTTGCTTTCTAATTGCTACAGCAGGCTACCACTGGGAAGAACAAAGGAAATATTTAGCACATCGTAAATTCTTCTGCAGCCCTGCCGAGTGGCTGGAGTTCAGATTACAAGTTTATAACCAACATTTGAGAGCAATTTCTCCTCCACTTTGAGAAAGTGGGTGGGGAAGCTGTTCGACACTTTCTTCCAATGCCTGAAGTAATGTGTGTCTGAAAAAAATGAGGGTTCAAAATTCTCTTCCACTTGTCTTGATTCAGGCTTGCAATGTACTGTTATATATTTAAATGCTAAAAAAACCCCTTTACTAAAAACCAGATGAAAGTGCCATTGTTGTTCCTGTTGCTGTAACTATTAGCTTCCAACTTTAGCGCTATTGTGGGTGATTTGCTGGAATCTTGCTAGCTGATCCGTATTTTCTCCCACCAGTGCTTAGGGTCTTGCAAATGCTGCAGGGGGATGTGTGCTGGTAACTGGAGGGGAGGTATTAGTCTCCTTGAGTCGGTACTTAATCATGTCCATGTCTTGTGAATGAGGTGTTGAGGCTCTGACAATTGTAAAGATTTCATGATCTAGCAGAAAATAAGCTGGTGCCCTGGCCGAGACAACCTCCCCTTTAATTTGAGTGCTAGGTGAATTCAGATGTTGTTTAAGTTTCTCCTAGCTTTACTGGGACAGAATATTCTCCATTTAACGTTAGTAATGAGAAATCTTACTGTCTACTCAGTAGCTGCCAGTAACGTAGAAGAGATGTAAGCAAGGGAATCTGATGTGTTACTCAGTTTGAAGAGGTTTCAGTGTTAACCCGTAACTTTTCTGAACTTCTCTTTAAAGAAAAAATTGTCTTTGAACTTAAATCATGTTAGATGTTTGTCTGCATCTACTTTGATATGCTTGCTTCTGATTTTGTTGGGGTTTTTTCTGGTGGGGTTTGACAATACTTCAGTATGTCAGCCAGTGTTACAACCTATGTGTATTTGCTTCCCCCCTCCCCAGTTGACTTAAAAATGCAGCACACTTGGGGCTGAAAAATTCAGACTCCCACATGCCTGTAGCCAAATTAGAAAAAAAAAAAAAAAAAGAAATAGAAAAATTAGAGATTAAGTGTAGTTCTTAAGAATCACTTTTCAATGTTCTTCACCGTACTGAGTCTATGCCCTTTGCTACATGTAATATATCTACATGTAATGCATTTTTTACATTGCTGGCCTGATAAAAAGTTCAGCAAACATTCATATATTCTATCTTAACATCTTCATAGTGATACATCAGAGACACTGTCAGGATCTCATTGAAAGTAGAAAAATACAGTTGTCCATTGTAACTCCTCCACCAACCTCCGAGTATATAACTCTAAAATAATACTGTATTTATGAAGCCTACTCTTAGTCACAACTTTCTGGGGGTGTATTCTTACGTGAATGAGACCCGTTGACAGTCTAATCACACTCAACTACACAGAAGATATCGAAGAAGATATAGAAGCCACTGGCTTAGTATGGTCTGGCACGATCATTACTACTCCATAAAAATTAAGATTCGGTAAGCTTTTTGAAATAGTTTAGTGGCAGGAGACACAGCAAGCTTGTGTCATTAGAAGAAAAATCCCAGTACTTGGCCATTGTGGGGAGGCTTAAATGCTTGAAGCAGTGGAATACGATGGAATGGATGAGGTGCTCTGTAGAAGTGTGTTTCTATTTATGTCTTTCTATCATCAGCTTTGCACTCTCCACCCCCACACGCATTACTCCTCTTCCACTGAATAAATGGAATATTTCACCCATGAATAACAATCTTCTTTCACTAACCTAAAAGTGCCACACAATGCCTTCACACCTGCAGCATTTACAAATTGCAGGTCCTGTGGTCACGAAAGGAACTTAATAAGCACTTCACAGCTGATATGACTGTAGGTTAGAAGCAAAATGTTTGGCTGCAACCTGAATTTTATCATTGCGAACCACGTAATTTCGCCAGCCTTTTGCTCCTACGGCCCATGGTCACAGAAAAACTATTTCCGTGACAGTAAAGCTACCTAGAGGGCATATTGTAAACGCATTTACTTTTATAGTTTGTTGCCAGTTTGGTAATCCCTGTTTAAAAGAAATTGCGGAAGTGATTTTAAAGGTTAAAGAAATATGCAGACTACAGGACTGGACATGGAGGGGCTGCCCCCACCTTCTGCTGTTAAATGAAATGACAGATGGGTGAGACCTTATATCATGAACATAACTGGTACTTCAACAATTGATGTTATTGCCACTCTTTTTTCCATTCATGCTTCATCAGGACTTTTTCTCTCCTTCCCTGTCTCTCCTCACTGTTTACTTGTTTTGAAGCACTTGAGTCTCCAATGGGAGAACTAATCCTGCAAGCACTTCATGTATGTGAAGTAATGGGGTTTCACTACACGTTAACATCATGATATCTACTTGCCTGAGTAAGGCAAGCAAGTTCAAACTGTGCTGATGACCTGATTTTGCTGGTCTTGTCCATCCTATCATTTTCATCTGAATTTAATGTAAAGCAAAGCATGAGTCTCATGAAAAACAAGATAACATTGGCTTCTTTCATTACATTCAAGGAGTTACAGGACAGTAGCAGAGCCACTCAAAGGCTCTTAGATCTCTTTGTTTCATTTTCTCAGATGACCCTAAATTCCTTCTTAGTCTATTCCAGCCTTTGTAGCTGTGACCATATCCTGCAGTGTTGTAAGGCATATGGGTGAGGGGCAGGGAGTCTTAGAGAGGAAAAGATGGGGCTGGATTAAGAGATGTCAAACACTCTTGAGGGTTCTGAGTCTGTGTAGAACATCATTTCACATTACACATATAGATTGGGGCCCAACAAAACTGAAACTGGGAAAAATGTGCACATAACATGGGTGGCTCTGCAAGTGTGTGAATGTGTGCATGGGCACACAAAATGGAAAATATCTATAATAATTAATTGATAGAATATATATCCTTAATGTTTGGATTCTTATCCATAGCCACACAACATTTAAGTCTGTGTAAAATGTACATTGCATTTGGAAAATAATAGCATACTTGTGCTTCTTGGCACACTATCCCAGCTAACTATCACAGGCACCAGCAGCCCTAGAACTTTTCCTCCCGGGAGATGAGGTACAAAGCCAGCAACAGACATAAACCAGTCAGTTTGTGCAAAGAAATGAAGCACAGCCCGCTGAGAGTTGCAAAAGACTGGTGCAGGAAGGGAGTTTACTCTCCTTTGGGCTGTAGCAGAGCTTGTGAAGGTGCATCTGCTGATGAGAGCCTGGGAAAGTCTCGCAGCTGGTTAGTGGGTAGGATGTTTTCAGTCACACGGGACTTTTTGAAGCATTGGATCTTAAGTGATCGTGTAGCTTTCAGAAGCTTGAAGTCGCCACTCTTTGCATGTCAGCTCACTTTTGCTGTTGCCATTGCTCCAAAACAAAGCTTATATTAAATGCTTTGAGCCTTGGCATAACACAGATCCCCCAAACCACATTTATCCCATGACTGGTGATGAGTGTGCAGTTCTATTGTTAGAAGCAAACCACTTCAAAACACCAAAACATATATTTTACACATATTTGCAACCCTATTCTGTATGAAAAGCAATTTTTTTTTAAACCTATTTTTAAAAAAGTTTTTAAAGTCTCCACAGTGAGATCTTGGTTAGTTTTTGTCTTAGAGATGAGTATCTTCTCTAAGTGTGTTTTGACATCAGTTCTTTTTCTTGCCAGGCCGAGGAGTTCTGGGTGCAATGTGCTCCCTGAATTAGTTATGATGTCAGTAACACCTAAAACCAGGCATTTTTCTGTCCTGATTTAGGTGTTAATGACATCATCATCTGCTACAGTGGAAACAAACACCTAAAATTTAAGCCTGGATATGTAAATCGATGAGTAGCTGGTTTTTTAAATACTTTGCTTTAAAATCTAGTATTTAGTCTAGACACAGACTCTGTTAATAATTTGGGATCACAAATGTTCTGTGTACAGGAGAATTGCTGCTAACCTTCAAGAGAAATGAAAAAAATATTCGAGGTTATAAAATGTTTTCACATACCTGAAAACAAGAACTGCTCCTCAAATAAAAAGGAGCGTAGTTAACTGACTCATAGGGCAGAGTAAAAAGATCTGCTTTATTAAAGTTTATCAAGGAAATATGAATCAAAATCACCTGAAAATTTTTACAATTTGTAACTGTGACTTCTGAAACAAATGGAGCTATGGCAAGAGAAAAAGCATGAAAAAGAATAATTGTGTTCTATGTCGTAAAAGTCATGTTTCCAAAATACTCAGGTAAAGAGTAACCCAATTTTCCACCTTGATTTGGGTGATTATAGTAGCTTTGGAAATATCTTAAACTGATTTTAATAATCATCATATTAGCAATGATGCAACTTGTCAACTTTACACAGAAAATTAAAGCTATGTGTTTTGGCACAATTTTTTACAGATTTTTTTACAAAAATACTTCAGTCATTTTCAGTTCATCTACCTTCAAGGCACAATCCAGTAGCCACTGATCCAAATAAAAACCTCAAAACAACAAGATGATGCCAGTTCAAGAGAAGACCATCTCTGCAGCTCTTGTTGCCAATGGAGCAAGTAGCCTCCATCAGAATCAGAATTCTAGAGTTGGAAAGCAGCTGGTTTCATCAGGGAAAGCAAAACTCTAGAACCCAAACACTTTCCATTCTCAGACAACCTAAACAGGATTATGGTAGTTTAGGTGCAAAAATATGGGCTTTCATTTCATGTGCCAGAGCTGCTATGTCTACTTTGATCACAGAATCCTGAAAGTGTTTTTAAGGAGATTAAAGGCAATTCCATAATTTACAGTAGAATACACAGTGGATTAGGTACTGTCCTACACGGATGTTGCTGTCTCTTGGTTTCTCTGCTGAGTCTGCTAACTTACCCGTGAAGAGTTTAATGTAATATACATACACAAACCTCTTTCAGGATGGAAGCCAGCAACCTGATGCATAGTCAGGAAGTGGGAAATGGGAGTTGAAATCCTCTGAGATATAGCCAGGAAGTGAACGTTGGTCACACATCTCTTTGGTCAGAGCTCAGACCACAGTATTACGGTATAAAGGGAGCATAAGGGTGGTTAGAATCCTCCTCCAGCTATTCTGAAGAGCTTCAGAAAGTGCTGGTATGTTTTATGGGTTACTGTTACTTACTGCCGTGTTTTAGGGGTGACTTTGTGCAATGTATTTTAATGAGCCCCTCAAGGAATTCAGCAGGGAAAGGTCCTGGATGCCAGGCAGGCTGAAGTGTGAAGGTGGAAGTGAGCAGCTCAGCTTTGTTTATTAAAAATGAGACATTTTCTGCATATACACGGTAGAAATCTTTTCAAGTTGCTTAAGCATCTTTCAAGTTACTAGCTATGATGCCTCAAGGACTAACTCAGAGAGTTTGCAGAATCCCAGTATTGCACGCAGTCGTCTGCGTTTTTGTCTAAGTCTCTGTTTAAGTCTCCAAGCCCTTATGTGGATAAACACAGATTGAGGAAACACCACAGGTTGAACACAAACCTCTTTTCAATAGTGCTTATTTTACCTTGGTGCAAAGTGACACCTACTGTCCCTCTACATTTGTATTAATCAACCAGAATTTATTTATGGTGGGTTTATTTTTGTCTAACAGTAGAGCCTAAAATTGTGCAGAAGCATCTTGAAAATAAAAAAATAAAGACAAGACCATCTCAAAAACATCTGTGTACGTTAGCCATTAGTATTACTATTGTTCTTGGATATCCTCACAGCAACTGCATGCCTTAAAGGTTCTGGAAATTGATTGATTGTTCCCAAACTACTACATAGTTTTAGTTGATTAACCACATATCTTTTTTGCCAGTATGTCTGGCTACCTTTTAGAAGTTACTGCATTGCTGGCCGTATTACAGAAACAGATTTTTTAGGGATTGGAATCAGATTTGGCAGTAAAGGGTTCAGTTGCAAATTCGTAGGTGATCTTAAAATTTCATTTGACATAAAAGAAAACTCTTTGCAATGGAAAAATAAGAGCCTGGATTCTATTTAAAATGACATCTCCACTTGCAACTTTTTTCTTTTTGTAAGCTTTAGCATAAGCCCTCTTAGGGACAGTGCTCACTGAAATTTTTGGTATTTTCCCTGTTCGTTTGAGATCATCTTCTTAGGAATGAAGTAACATCCTGTCTTTTGAAAAGCAGAAAAATATCTGTTCAGAATAGCTTCTCATTAAAAGGTCTTTTGTCCTTTTCTTTGGCTTTTTCAGTTTTTAATGAGTTGTTTATATATCTCAATGGTTTGAAAAGACAGATGTATTTTATGTAATCTTCCATGTAAGCTGTTTTCATTTCACTTATAAATTACTTTACCATATTTTAAGATGCGGTTATGCTTTCATGGAAAAATCACAAAAAAAATTGTGAGCAGTCCTTTGTTGCCCACCACGAACTTCCAGATAAAGTGGGTATAAATTGCAGTGGGTAATAAAATCCCAACTTATAAATAAGCCACGATTTTATTGTAGAAATAGCAATTAAAACTGTGTTGTTCTGTTTTGTTTTTACTCTAAGACTGTAATATATGAGTTTCATTTGGGTAACAGTTAAATAGTTAACAGCACACTCTCTGTTTTGCTCCAAGGGTAGCTCTATGCACCAAAGTTGGAGACCCCAGACTGCTTAGAGATACAATGATGAACGGCCTTCTTGTAAGGAAGGGCTCCCAGAGCCTACCAGGAACGGCTGTAACCTCGGCATTATAAACTTGTAAGGAACAATGAAAGACAGAGATGTCAAAACTGTGAGCCTTGTAACAGATTAAATAATTTAGGCCAGATGCCAGGCTGTATGTCATAGATTTTTTTCTTTCTGGTGCAGAGCTTGACCAAAGTGGTGTCCCATTTTTCCGTCTCTGTAGGCCTGTCCTCAGTTTACCATTTAACTCTTCTAGTTCTGATGTGGTTCAGGCAGAGAGCCTTAACTGCATTTTAAGCCTTAGTCTGCAGGCAAACAAAAGACAAAACAATTGGTTTGGTGGTTTGAACAGATGTGAAAATGTGTGCCTTGTCTGTTGATTTGGAGTACCAATAAATTTGACAGCTCTTTGACCTGTGGCAGAGATCCTAAATGTGACTTGAAAATCACCAGTGTTACTTGGCATTTCTTCTCTGAAACAAGCATTTAATACCAGAGAAGGATCTGTGTTGTTTTGGCTTGAAATGGAAGTGGTATCCATAAATATCCTAAGTATATGCTTAAAAAACTCAAATGTATACCTACTCCTGGTTGGGAAAAATCAAAGTCTGGTGTCTGTAAGACTCCCAAAGCAAAACACAAAGCAAACCAAGGAATACAAACTTGCTGTTTGTATTCTCTGGTGACTGTGGTTAGAAGCTGTGAGTTGTTTCTGATTTTGCTGACTCTTCCTCTGTTCAAACCCTGCTCTAGTTCACGTTATTTTTTTTTCAAATTAGAAGTAGTCAAATTGCTCAGCCATAACTGACAGGCTTCTGTCTGTATTGGGCTCAAGTACTGTTAGGATTTCATCATCATCCTCTACACAGGCAGGGAAGGGAAGGGAAGGGCAAAAGGCAGTTTGGATTATCTAATTAAGGGCTTGATTTATCCTAGCGTTACTTTTATTTAATTTAAGCTCATATAATTTGCTGAAAACTCTTCACAATTGTACCATTGTGTTGATTTCAATACAGTCAGTGAAGGGCTGAATTTTGTACAGTATTACAGTATCCAGTACACACAAGCAAAACCGATCTGCAAACAAATAAATTAAGGAAGTCTACAGTTAATATATATTTATAGAAACATTCTTCTTCATTTAGCAAAATTGTTTTCAGTTAGAACAACTCTCGTATGCGTTTTGGAAGTAATTCCAAGTTTTCAAGCCATCACCTAGCCATAAGGAAGCTGTTGAGAAAAAGATCCAGGAAATAAACTATACTATAGAGAGAGAAATTCTAAAATCACCACCACATTATAGAAGTATCTAATGAAAACATCACATAGTATGAAGTCAAAAGATCTCTTTGATTCTCTGGCACATGTATTAAAAGATATATAGGTATGCTATAAAAAGCTACATGAAATACCTTGTACGGTTCTATCCTTTAAACATATAAAAAAAGATATTTTATAGTTCAAAGCATGCTGACCACATACGTCATTTCACATAGATAGTATCAAATTAGCAAAGTGCTGCTGTTTTAATGTGTACTTACTGCATTATTTTTGTTGACTAGAGGATGCAGAGATCAGGTTGTGCTTTTGACTCTTCAGTTTTTTCCATGGTCACCAATATATTAGTGTAGCTTAAGAAGAAGGTCTTAGTTCTCTGTGTGCTAGTGATAATGAAAACTGCTCAAGAAATTTCAAGTACAATAAAATAAAGAACAGCAGTCATTTCTTTATTTCTAGTGTAATTGTGAGAAGTGGACAAATTTAATAAAAGCAGTTCTGCAAAAAAGCAGTTTGCAACTTCATGATGAAATTTTCAGTTTTCTTCGCCTAGTCTAAAGTTATCGTAAAAAGAAAAATTTCTGTTTAATACTAAAAATACGACTTCTATTCAATGAAGTTTTCCCCAGAGCGAATCCTGGATGTTGAATATGGATCTGGGGGAGGGAACCCCATCCGGAGGAAACTGGGCAAGCTTTCCTAGCACAGATTGGAACTCTGGAATATAACAAGGCCACACATTATGTTCACATCACTTAATTGAAGCTTAATTCCACAGGGCTGTGAGAGAGAAGAAAAGAAGAAATACAGCTTCCTTTACTGGTCATGTCTTCACAGACATGAGATGGTAGCAAGTTTCTCTGCATCTAATCTTAATCTGATTGTCCAAATGTGATCCTACTCTTGTCCTCAAGACACGCAGTCGTAACAGTGATGCATGGTGCCTGAAATGGGAATCTCTGCCACAGCCTTTGGCCCATAATGAGAGGATAATGGGTAGAAGTGATGTAGAACTGGAAAGGGTAACCATCTTTCTTTTTGCGTATCCATCACTATGGAAATATCTGAACATTTTGGCTTCCTTACAAGAAAATATTAATTGATTGCTCGCTTGTTTAGTATCTTAATGACAGAGTCAAAATTTGGGATTGGCGATTATTTTTTGGGGTGGCGGGGTTGTTGCCCCTGAAGATCTGACAAACAAAGCTGAAAAAGTATCAAGCCATGACTTCCAGAAGATTTGAGGACAAAATTAGGAGGGATATTGTAATAAAAATGAGAATTATGCTGCAAAACAGTGAATCCATTATTCTTTTTAAACACAGAAGATTCAGGAAAATCCTTAGGGACCACTAGAGCTGTAGAATTGTATCAGGATATGTTATTGACTGTTATTGACTGCTATACTTGGTCACATGCTAATCAGACTATGTGTGTTTTAAAACTCATTTATAGTTTAATTTATGACAAATTGCACTACTTGTATGGTATTAAAGGTGTCACAGACAGTTTGGATGTATTCCAAAAAGCAAGCAATGTTTTCTTCTTTCTCTAAGAATCAAGCAATGCACTTTTCTTTCCTTGATGAAAGATCCTGGCTCAGCCGACTGAGCTGCCTTGCAAAATATATATATGTCTGAAATATAAGAAGCTTGCACTGACAAAGAAAAAGCCAAAAATAAAATAAAGGCAGCTAGCTTGATGACAAGCTGGCATGTTCAAATTTGAGGCTCAAATTCAATGTGAATCACAACCATGTGAATCTTACTCTGTTTCAAAATTGAAGCAGAACTCAGATCCTGCAAACAGAACTATGCTGCCTTGATTTACACACGTGTGTGGAGACCTGCTGCAGTCCGTGGGGTCACTTGCTCATGTGCAGAGCTACATGTGGACTGGATTATCTGGGTAACGCCATGGAAAAGCTTTCTGATTTTTTTTTTTCCTTTTCTGATGACTTACCATTGTGACACTTTTCCACCTTTTGGAAAGGCTACCAACAGGAAGGACTGTTGGATATTGTGAAAAATAGTTCCTATGAAAATAAGAGCTGGATAGATTTTTAAGCAATACTACGAGAACTATATTAAAAGCCCTTTAAAAATGCATGATTGTTTCTAAAGATGTGAGAGAAGGTTGTCAGTAGGAAGAGGTCATCCGTAGTTTCCATGTCTGACTGCACAGGGAGCTGGGGGGAGTAGGCGCAAGGAGAGGGAGAGGTAGAAACAGATTGTAATAATAAAGCCACACAATAGTATTACACATAGAGTTTAACATTAAATAAAGATTGCCCAAATTCCTACCTGCAAATGCTTAGCCTGGTGTTTGTTACACTTCCAAGTGTGAAAGAAAAGCCACAAACATTTATCATGATTGTCAGTAAGGGCCCCTTCCACACCTCTCCCATGCTCTCCACTCCTTTCTCTGCGTTTCAGAGCTGTCAACATGCATGCTTGCTCAGGCCTCCATTTTCAGCCATTAGTGTGCTACAGGATTGTTTTACATGGCCTGCCTCAGAAGAAACTGCTTGATTTGAGTAGGGAGGGAAGGGCTTTTAGGAGCTGGGAACAGTCCGAGCCCTGGCAGCATTCACAACATCCTCCCTGAGGCTCATACCCGTTGAATTCCCTCAGCACACACCGAGCCCTTCATGAGCAGCAACCTCCACTAAGCACTGCCACCTCGGAGAATGCCACACTCCAGCGGCGAGGAGTGTGCTGGAGTGCTCCTAAGCTGCTGAAGTTGCTCTGCACTGAATTCAAAGATCCCTTTTTCTCCTAACTGATAAATGTGAGAAAGTTCTCTCACCTCTTAGCAAATTCTTAATAAGATTATTTGTATTCATGTCTTCCTACCATAGTCTTTGCTCTTTTGTCTTGGGGTTCAGTCCCTTTTCATGGTCTTATTTTATCCCCCTTACAGGTCATCAAGGTTTGTTCAGTGACCTTTCTTGTGTTTTCCTACATTTTATCATATACTTAAATATATACTACAGTTCTCTCAGAGTCCATCAGCAGGGGGAGTGCTTTAGGAATAAAATTATTAATCTTCATTATTTTTAACCCAAATTCCAGGCATTTAGGCAAAGAAAGAGCCTTTTGGGCATCTGAAAATGATGCACTAGTGAAGGTAGGTTTTTATGTCAGACTAGCTCTGGAAGGAAAGGAGAGGCATGTGGAAAGGATTTCAGGAGCATGCGGGGATGGTGAGGACTCATTTAAATTCTGTCTCATTGAAAGGAAATGCAAAACAAATGCATCAGTGAAGGTGCATTTGTTTTCTCCATTATTTCTGAGGAGCAAGTTTCCCCAGTTCCCTTTCTCTCTCCTAAATGGCAGCCATGAGGAGTTTTGGTGTGTCCAGGTGACCCACACTCTGGCCCACAGTCATGCTGTGGCACCTGGAGCTCTCTGTGGTGCCAGGCACTGGCCCAGCACCCCTCCAGGACCACCCTGTCCCATGCTGCTGCATATGGCCTGATGGGGGGCACTGCAGCTGTGTCATCCCAGCCAAAATCAGGTCTCCAGCATAATGAAGCTCAGCCCAGCACTTGGAGAGTGAAGGAGCTTCTGCCAGCAGCACCATGTACTGAGGGATATAGCATTGCCATAAAATCTCCCACATAAATCCTACAAATCTTTAGGGGGACCTTCTAGTGTTTCATGAAACAGTGCAGTGCAGTGCCACTATAATGGCATCTCCTGCTTATGTATTTCAGTTTTTAGCTCCATCAGCTCAATGAAAATGCAACGAGGATGCTACTTTGAGACTGAATTCTTTGTAGCACCTGTGAATGAAGGAAGGAGGTAATTATACTCATCCTGTTTGGGGTTTGTGTGATGGAGCTAGGAGAGGAAGCATTTGGTTAGGATTATAAAGGGCTAATGACACAATCTTCAGCCACTGCCAAACTGAACTCCATTCACAGCTAGGCATGAAGTGATTTCTTTTATTTTAACCACAAGGAATATATGTCTCCAATTAATTTTTAATTATGAATAGATGATTTCACTTGCAGTCCCAGTTCTTCTATCTGCCACTCCTGGTATTTAATAGTTTTAATTTATGCTGCTTCACTGCCTTTGGCTTTGTTTGGCAATTGCACAAATAAAAAGTGCACCTTCACCCTCCTGTGTGTTTTGTGTCATCACCGCACAATAGCAGGCACTGTCCACATTTTGAAGAAGGTCTGATGCAAAAATTGGCTTTGAGAGTAGCCAATATTTCAGAGACTTAAATGGATATCTCCTACATGCACAAAGACAACTAAATGAGCTATCCCAGAGTTATTTAAGTATTTTTTTGTAGCTGTCAATGACTTATCTGTTTAGGATCCAGGCAGTCAACCTTGACCTTTGTTGTGGTTTCCTTTCAATATCTTGCCTTAGATTTCATTATGATTGGTGCTTTTATATTTGATAGTTACTGCATTTTCTTTTAATATCTGTGTAGACATTCTTGCAGAAATACGAATATGTGCCTAAATGGTTAATAATTATATTTTATTTTCCACCTCTTCTCAGCTTTCTGTAATATTTCAAAGTATACCGTAGGCTGTTGAGTATTTTCAATAGCCTCTTAAGCTATGCAGATAAGCGTGAAACCTCTACGTGTCACCAGGTCTGGCTCTGACATGTACCATGATCTCAAAGGAAAGCAAACTGCTAGTTATAGATTATATTCTTTATTTTTCAAGGAGAACTCACAGATATCTGTGCATTTATACTTCTTCACTGCTAGTGTTACACAATAGGGGAAGTTTTACTACCATTTCCCTTCTCATGCTGGGAGTTTTTAGGTGTTGTCTCCTATCTACCTCCATATGACTTCAGTGAAGAAAGAAAATTCAAAATGTCAGAGTCAACACACACTCATGAAGAAATCTGCTACAGAACTGCCAACCCACCAGTGAAGTTTGCTTCAGATTAAGGGGAATCGTTTTATACAGAAACATCTATTGCGAAACGTTCCCAGGTGCCATAAAATGCTGTCACAGTGCTTCTGATTCTGAGCTTACCAAGAAGTAGAGTTTTACCATTTTGCACAGGGATTTGTGGAGGATGGCTGCTGGAGTTTCTCCCTAATTCCTATTTATACAGATTAACCATGCGCTCTTCTGGGACTCTGATCCTTAATTCCTTCCAGAGACTACTTGTATTGAGTAGGAGTAAATATGCAAGAACTTAAGATATAGGAAATTTGATAGTCAGAAATTTAAGTGGGATGGGTGAAATAATTTTTTGCATCTTGCTTCACCTTCCTTCCCTCTAAACAGAATCCAAGTCTGTGCCTTCATGTTCGTATTGCTCTTCAAAGGAAACGCAAAGTGAGACAGGCACAAGTCTGTTCTCTACATAATTTCTAACCTTGTGGAATGTTGAGTCCTGGAGAGACAGCTCTGATGGCTGTGTCAACACACGTTGACACTGGCTTGGCATAAAGATGTACACATTTAAAAACATTTTGGAAATCATTCCTTTTGACTCTCTGTTCCTTATTTCCTTTCTAGATGCATTTTGCTCCTATTTCTTCTTCTCTTTGTTTTCCGCAATGTCCCACCCTGCTCTGGGAGATCACAAAACAAAGAGAAATTGGTAAAAGAAGGCCTGAATTTTTCATGTAACTTTCAAAAGAATCTCAGTCCTTTGTTTCAATGCTGCTGAAAGCTATGGATTAAAGGAAAAAAAAAAAAAAAGGAAAAATAAATAGTCGAAGAGGACAAAGCCTCCTTCCCTTTTAACCCAGGGGAGCCAATGTGAGTGGCCAGCCATAGCGATACCACACCACCGTAATTATCTGTGTGGAGGCTAAACAGAAACACACAAGTGATTTCGAAATCAGGTATGCCCCTAGTGAAGTTTTGCAGGCATGGAGTCAGAGAATTGACTGACAATATTCAGAGCCCAGGTTTAACCTAAAATGCATGGGAAGGCCACTTCTGATGCAGCCAGTCCAGCAAAGCTAGGAGTTAGCAGTTATGTCTGGAGAGCCTGGGGCCACAGCCTGGGGTGTGGGTCTGTCTGTTGGTTCTCTGTCACAGAGTTGCCTTCCCCCAAGCAAGCCTGGTGATTTTCATTCCCCTGCAGGAATATTGAATATTATCAGTTTAAACATGGTTTTATGGTTAATAAGTACTCTTCACACTGGTGCTAAGGGCCCCCCAGGGCCTAACAAAGATCATTCTTTGTTTTAAAAGAGTCTCATAAAGGTAGATTGGTCATTCTGATCACATAGACAGATGTGTGCTGTCCAAGCACTGCCTACCCCCTGCAGTCCGCAGCATGCACTTGAAGAGTCCAATAATATGAACCTCACTAATCATCAGGGTGTCACTTCAGGTCACACTGCGCTGACTGAGTGAGGCATCCCTGCCTTAGGTGCACAGCAGAGTCCCGGTACGCTCTGAAGTACAACAGAGCTGCTCTGCACAGTGGAGGCAGAAACCTAACCCTGAAAGGCTCTGTGCATTTTAGGGCAGCAGTGATGGAACCTCCACATCTCCAAGGATGAGGCCTTTTACCCCTATTTATTTTGTCGAGTATGGCTGAAAGGTTCAAATTAGCTGCTCCATTTAGAAGGTTTTGCTTTCATTTTTAACTTGTGCTGCTTAGAAAAGTGTGAAGTTTTCAAAGCAAAACTCGCCAGGGTTCTGAAAATCAGATGCAGTGTGTTTAGGCATAAAATAGCCCACAGACATCTTTTTAAGTGGAGCACATCAGTGTATTTTTCCCATCTTGCTATTATTCCACTGAGTGCCTGGTCTGATACTCCTTTGTTTCACCTTTCCAGTCTTTGCAGTTAAAAATTTGCCAGTGTCAAAACTGCTGAATCCCTCCATCGTCTCTTCCAGCTCTTCACTGCCTAAATCTTCCCCACTGAGATAATTGATTCACCAGCTACAAAAATCTGCTGTTAGCGTTTTGCTTACAAGTATCCAGGTTCGTCTTTGTCTGCCTGACAAACCCCATGCTTCTCATACCTCTAAGAATACAGCTTCCCTCTTAGATCTAAACTACTCAGGGACACTCTTCCCTTTTGCCAGCTCTTCAATCTTGCTCTCTCCAGCCACAGGGAACTGACCTTTTGTCTTTGCCCTCTATTTGACTACAAGAGTCTAGAAGTTGCTAACCTTTTGTTTTCAGAGTCCCAAGCAGATTTCTGTAGCCACCAGTTGTTTCTCTACTATTGTTGCCAGCAGCTCTCATTTCAACTTTCTTCTTCCAGCAATCTTCACAAGAAGTAATTTGTGCATGGCCAGTGACAAGTGGACTTTGGCTGGTGTTTTGAAAAAACTCAGAAAATACTTCACCGAGTAACTCTTCCTTTTTCAGTCATTCTGCTTACTTTTGAACGGCTGCTTTTGAGCTGAGGTGTGTACAAGAGAGTCCCTTTAATATTTGCTGTAATATTTTACAAGGATTTGTTATGCAGCTTGGAAAGTGGTGACACTAAATCCTTCTCTAATGCACGAAGCCCACTGCAAGGAATACTCCACTCATTGTTAGGCAGACATGTGAGTTGAACGCAGCAAGGCTTTTGGCTAAAAAAGCTCACTACTGACACATCTGCTTTATCCATCTATTGTGGAGAGAAGAACAGGCAGAAGGAGTGGTGGGGAAGACAAATTGTAAAAAAAACCCCAACACCTCAAATTATTATTTTAAATTATGTTTGTTGATGTGAATGTAGAAGAAGGTTAGCTGACTTTCTGGAATTACAGCACCAAAATGACAGTGATATATGAGATGAAAAATGCTCCCTAATACACAGAGACACTCTATTCGTTCTTCTGCTGCAGTGCTGTGTGCAACAGAGACACATCCAAGATTTGGCTTACAAAGCTGAGACAGAAAATACTTTATTTTTATTCTTTCACTGCTTGATTCATAGGCAGGCAATGGAGTATTTTCTCCAACCTGGAGCTATTTTTTTCCATTGCATGTCACTTCAGATGTCTAAAAATCTCTTTCAAATGTAGTGCTCTTAAACATAAACTATTCAATTGAAAAGTAGCAATAAAGAAGTTTTAAATTCACGTGCTTAAAAACCACTAGAAATGCAGTGTTAGAAATAGATGGTTTTTTCTGACTTGAAGACAAAATACATCTTAAAGGAAAACCAGAGTAAATTATTTTGACTTACATTTAGAGCAAGGAAATAAGAAATATTTGCCATGTGCCATCTTACTTCTGAGAGTACTCACTGGTTTTGTTCAATTCACACTTTACAAGAGGCTCTTTGTATGATGTTGTTGACAAGAACAGTGATTTGTTCCACTAAGAGCTCACATGATGGGAAATACACAGTGTATAGTGGAGTAGACAAGGATGTCAGTTGAAGCTCTTCAGACCTGTAATCCTTGACATTCCAATTCACTAGATTTTGGCAGCTAGGAAATCTGAATAAAGCTCTTGGTGATCAAATCTCCCAGTATCTTTTCCTTAAGAATTTCACCTGCAACAGAGGCTTCACAAGGCACGGTTTTAGGAACCTCATGAAAACTTGCTCTCAAGCCTGGTGAAGCCAGGTGGATTTCCACAGGTTTTGGATCAGCCTGTGTAGAAGGGTAGATCACTGGGCAGAAGGGGGTGTTTCATCAGTGGATGATTTTATGGTTGGTCAGGACCTTGACCTGACTACTTAACCTGTAGTCCTAGATCACATGCCCGTATTGGTTCCTCTGGACCCCTCCAGCTCTAGTGACAGTTCATGTTTTCCTATTTGACCCACCAAATAGGTGGCCATTGGTGGTCCATCAAATAGGTAGGACAAATAGGAGAGAGAAATAGGGAGAAGAAAATTAGTGATTTATGTGAATCATTCTGCAACTTTGTGTGGAAAGTTAGTATGGGACTGTACTGGTTTCGGCTGAGTTTGAGTTAACTTTCTTCACAGTGCTGAGTATGGGGCTGTGTTTTGGATTTGTGCTGAACACAGGGTTGATAATATAGAGATGTTTTTGTTATTGTTGAGCAGGGCTCACACAGAGCCAAGGCCTTTTCTCCTTTCATACTGCCACACTGGCAAGGGGGTGGGGGTGCACAGGAGGTTGGGAGGAGACACAGCCAGGACAGGTGACCCCAGCAGACCAAAGGGATATTCCATACCGTATGGAATGCTCAGTATATAAAGTGGAGGGAAGAATGAGGAAGGAGGGACATTTGGAGTGCTGGAAATTGTCTTCCCAACTCACTGTTACAGGTGATGCAGCCCTGCTTTCCTGGAGATGGCAGAACACCTGCCTGCCCATGGGAAGCAGGGAATTAATGCCTTGTTCTGCTTTGCTTGTTTGCATGGCTTTTGCTTTCTTCATTAAACTGTCTTTATCTGAACCCACAAGTTCTCCAGCTTTTATCCTTCTGATCCTCTCCCCAGTCCAGCTGGTGGAGGAGTGGTCGAATGGCTGTGTGACTCTTGGAGTGGCGAGAGGTGGCAAGAGAGCAGTGGCAGCTGGGCATTATTAAAACATCATCTGTGTGAGCAGAAGCTCCAATTGTTGGCTGTAGCTCAAGGTGCTGAAATCTGGGAAAGAAAAAAGACAAACCTTAACATTTACATAAACCTATAGATGTTTTACTAGCAGGATGATATGTACCCTACTCTTCTAAGTGTGTACGTAGGACTTGAAATTCACTTACTTTCTTTTATCTCTTTGTGGTAGGAATTTACAATGATTTGCATGTCTTCAGAGCACATGGCTTAGTTTTATCCCATCTAATATAACTTTGTGAATTTCATATATTCTTCTCACTCAATTGTATATTTTCCTTTTGAAGCCTATTTCAATTTTTACTTGTTCTATTAATAGCCATTTCAGTTAACTTTTTGTTTCATTCAGGTCTTTATTTCAAAGATAACACACTTTCATTTAACACTTTTGTTCCTACAGAACTCTTTTTATGACAATTCTGGGGGAGAAAACACTATTTTCACTGTTTCATTTTAATGTTTCATTTGTCTTATTGTGGAAAACCCAATCTTATATAATGCATTAATACAGTTTTCTCTAAGAAACAAAAGACTATAGACTAATATGCAGAAAGTTGGTGCTTTGTCATTTCTTCACTTGACTCTTCTCAGTGAAAGAAGTGTTAGGGGCAAACGCAGTGTGTTTCAGCACGTTTTTTACCATAAGCACAGTAATATTTTACAAGGTATCCCTCAGAGTAATGGGGAAATAGAGCACTAGCTCTACTCCCACTGAACAAAGTAGTAAAACTTTTCTTTTTAGTGCTGGAAGAATCATCCCTTTTCTTGTTTGGCACCTTTTAATTTCACAGTGTGTCTCCTTGTGTTGTGCCATCTTGAAAACAGATATATAGGTTTTTCTGATTTACTTCTCTGCTGTATTCATTACCTCATAAATTTTTAGTGGGATTCCTATCAAGTAGTCATATACTTTTAGTCTCCTGTTATGCGAAACTGTTTCCATACCTGTACATAGCTTTGCTTGCCATTTGTAACCATTGTCTGCTTGTTAGATCGTTTTTGAAGCTGTATGCCCAGCACTGACCATGATTTTTAAAACAATTTTAGGAATTTACTGGCTGTGCCAAAGGTCAAAAAGACTGATCTGAGCAACAGCTTCCTTCTGTGTTATCTCACAAGCTGGGTAAAAGTATCACAGATTAAAAGTGTAGTCATAAGGGTGATGGGAAGAACGCTACAGCAGCATGCTGGTGGCCTGTGTATTTTGGTATTAGCCGTAGTGGTAGCATAACACCTTCTAAATGTTTTCTCTTGAGGGATCTTCTTCCTTCTCCTGAACATAAGAGCTCAGTGATAAGAGTTCAGAGCTGTTGCGCCGTTAACAGAACGGGGCAGTCAGTTTCCATGGCTTGTGAAGCTTTGTCGGTGAGGCCCAAGAGCTGCTGCATGAGCAACGCTTGGACACAACAGCCTAATGATCCTTGGCCATGGCACAATTTTCCTCACGGTGTGACAGAGGCCCATTGGCACAAAGGCACATTGGAAATATATCCAATACTTGTGTGACATCCTTTGGACTTCATCGTATTGACATGTATGACCCACGCAAAAGCCTACCTCAATTTTAGGGAAAAATTAGGCTTTCTTTTTTTTTTTTTGCATTTGTTCAGACCTGGGACTGTGAAGGTATACATCCAGGGATCCTTCATTAGCAAAATTGAGCCATCTGATCTCGTCTGACAGATCTTCTAAAAATTGCTACTCTGCTTTTATATGTAAGGGGAATCTGAGGCGCTCTGCTAGAATGTTCCTACAAACAAAGATGCCATTTCAGCTAATGACTGTTCACAAGGTAATAAAAAAAGCAACACTAGAACTGGATATTTAGATACACTAGAAACCATATTTTATTAGTTGTTTGGACCTTTTTGTATCAAATGGTTAATACTATTTGGAGCAATAGAGAGTGACAACATTACAGCCCTAAAAATCATTATTGATTTCAGTTGAAAAAACCCTGGATCATATGTCACCAGCCTTGTTTCTATCTATTCAAACCTTTACCCTTAGAAGAGTATCTTTTTTCTCACTCCTTGAGCCTTATCTTCAGGAAATGTTAATTCATTTGCATTAACATAGGCTTTCCTTTCAGTAAAATCACTGGGGAGCTGTTTGTCCTGGTGCAATTACCGTCACTGCTACTAGTTTTCGGATTTCAGCAGCGTGGTCACAGAGCTGAGAGCAAAGCCATGGGCCCCATACTTTGAAGTCCTGCAGGCCGTGCAGTTTAGCCTGATAGAATGACTATAGCATGGATATCAGCTTGATATGTAACCTGGAAATTATCTCCGATCTCAGTTTGCACAGGGATGCATGGAATATATTTCGACTCCTTCAATGAAACAGACTGTACCCACAGCAGTGCAAGCCTGTTTACCTGCTGGCCACACAGATCTAAATTAGAGCATTGCTTCTCTCTGCACCAGGGGTTAGCTCAATATGTATGTCTTGTACAGTATAGAAATAAGAACATTATAATGTGATAATATGGTGATGATTATCATTGTTATTGTCTTTAATCATAACTAAATTTTCCCAAAATCAAATGCAGTACGATTCAGTATGCATCCCTGGTTAAGCTGTGTGCATTACAGGGCCATTTTAAGAGCATAAGGATGGGTATCATTTCATGCTTCGCTTTTTTCCCCCCTAAAGTTTAATATCTAATTAAGCGTTAGAACAGACGTATTTCCCCATACTGTCCTTTGTCTTGCAAGCACTGTTTGGTAAAGGCTCGCATGTTTTCAGATTGGCCCGTCTATTCCTGACCCACAAACAGGTGTTTTGAGAACCTCCAAACACTTGTAATTCCTCATTAAAGCACTGTGAATGGCATATGTGAACAATCATGCAGCTTTTGCCAGTTTATAAATAAAAAAGGGGCATGATCATATTTATGGTTATTTTGCCTGACCCAAACTATTTGGAACTAATGTATTCTTTTTTCTGGCTTTGAATTGCTTTTATTAAGCAAACAATGATGAGTGCATTCACAGTATATCTGTGAGTCTACTATGAACTTTTGTTGCCTCACTGAGAATAACTTTGCAGACTTATCACCAGACTTAATACATGTGAGTTTTTAAAATGTGTGTTCTCTAAATGTAGGAAGGGGATTGGGACTGAGCTTCTTCTGAACTGCAACATCCTTGGTGAACTCAGAAACAAGTTGTTTCTGCCTACACCCAGTTTGTCTTTTAGCAAGTCAACAGCAGAATCAGATCAGACCACGATCTCCTAAAGAAAATCTCCTGTCTTCTTGTCTACCTGAGATGACTTCTATATGAAGATGTACTTGATTTCAGAACCCCAAAGTTCATAGATTTCATGTTATTTTGTCGTAACAATAATAAATAATAGTAATAGTAATAATAATAATATTTGAAATTGTATCTTGATTGACTCCATTTGTACTGACATATTTTTTTAAATGAGGGCCTGCTTAATATTGCAGACTGTGTCTGACCGGCAGGGTATGTAGAATTTGCCTAACTTTAAGCCGTTATTTTGATTTTTGAAATGGATCTTTTCTTCTTTACATTGAGTAAAAAGAAGTACAAAACCACTGAGATTGTTTCATTGAATTCCTTTCCTCCTGGCCACATTGAAGGCATATGTATAGACTTCTTTAGTTTAGCTCACAAGAAAGATTTTGTAGTAACAGAGATTTGTTGATATAATATAGATTCAAGCATTGTAAAAATTGATGACAGGGCCTTTTTACGGAAATGGCACTTTTCTTACCTTAAAATATTCATCTTGGAACAGCTGTTAAGAAAAAACAAAATCATGGATAGAAACGACATTTATTCCATCTCAATGCTGCAGCTGCAGTCCTGTACTGCTTCAGGGGAGGAGTAGATGCTGATAATACAATGTTACTCCATAGATGTGTGCAGGAAAGTACCATATTAGTACACAACAAACTCAGAAAATCAGGGAAAAGAGAGGAGAAGAATGACCCATCTCACCATTCTCCTCTCTGCTTTAGTGCTTTGTTTTGTAGCTACTAAATGAAAGCAACTTGAGGATATGTTAACAGGCACGCAGCTGTAACCCCCACAGAGCTTTAAAACATGCTGCATCAGAGCAACTTAACTTTATTTTGGGAGGTTATGGGATAAGTCAGAACCTGATCTCCATTACAGCTAGATTCCAGAGATATGATCTATTTCAGTGAGGGCTCAAAGTGGCCATATTATTGGAAGTGGGTGAAAATCCACCTGGATTTGGCACTTCAGACATGCCTAATTAGAATTCTTTAAAAGCTGTAATGATTTTCAGAGGACTACTCAAGAGACACTAATAGTGTCGTGATTCTGTAATATGTTTGTTCCTGGAAACTGCATATGAGTTCTTTAATGTTCTATATGCCTCTCGATTTCAGGAAGACAATTAAGAAAATCCAAGGAAAACCAGAAAAGACTGCATTAAATTGCTGAATTTCTGCTTTGGAAAATGATAAGAACCTATTGATATTCATAGTGGATGATCTCTGTCCTGCCAGACTGGAATTTGGAAAACATAGTTCAGGTTTATTTCTGCCTTGGACCTTCTATGCAGTTGCAGGTTTTATTTCTGCCCTGGAGCTTCTATGCAATTGACTTTCTTAAGCAAGACATCAGGATCCAGATCCATCTCACCTGACTTTGTCATCTAGAATGGTGATGCGGTTTAAGCCCAGTCGGCAACCAAGCCCCACACAGATGCTCACTCCCTCCTCCACCAGCTGGGTTGGAGAGAGAATCAGAAGGATAAAAGCTGGAGAACTTGTGGGTTCAGATAAAGACAGTTTAATGAAGAAAGCAAAAGCCATGCAAACAAGCAAAGCAAAACAAGGCATTAATTCCCTGCTTCCCGTGGGCAGGCAGGTGCTCTGCCATCTCCAGGAGAGCAGGGCTGCATCACCTGTAACAGTGAGTTGGGAAGACAATTTCCAGCACTCCAAATGTCCCTCCTTCCTCATTCTTCCCCCCACTCTACATACTGAGCATGATGTCATATGGTCTGGAGTATCCCTTCGGTCTGCTGGGGTCACCTGTCCTGGCTGTGTCTCCTCTCAACCTCTCATGCATTAGTACAAAAAGCAGAAAAATACAAAAAGCAGAAAAACAAAAACATTTCTATGTTACTGATCCTGTGGTCAGCATAAATCCAAAACACAGTCCCATACTATTAAGAAAATTAACTCTACTCTGGCCAAAACCAGCACAAAAGAGAATTTCTTCTCCAAGTTAGTTATTGTACTTACTCATATTATCTGTCATACTTCATCTAGAAGGCTGCCCTTTCTAGATTCTGCATGGACTGTATCTCATGTAGCTGTATGCCTTTGACATTCCGTGCAGGCACTAATTTTCTCCCAGTCTCCTTCCAAGACAAACCCTGAGCGTGAATGAAGAGAGAGCTTTGCCTCAGGGTCTGCTCCATGAAATAGGTATTTGGTTGCACACCAGCAGCCTCTGCTATTTCTGTAGAGACACAATTACAAAAGACCTGAGAGTCCTGTCTTAGACCAGATGCCTAACTTTGAGATAGCTGATATTACACATGATGAGTTCTAACACTCCATCTCTACATGCTTCTCACACTGTCAATAGGAATAAAAATAATGTTTTGTCTGTCTCAAATTACTAGCATTTGACTCTGACCTTTTAATGCTCCTGTGTTAGAAATGTGTGGTTCTACGCAAATGCATCGATACTGATTTACATATACGAATCACAGAATGATAGAATGGTTGAGATTGTAAGGCACCTCTGAAGGTGACCTGGTCCAACTCCCCTGCTCAAGCAGGTCTACCTGCAGCTGGCTGCCCAGCACCGTGTCCAGATGGGTTTTTATATGGAGCCACTGCTATTGATTTTTCTATTACTGGTTAAACACAGTGATTTTCATTTAATAGAAAATAAAAATAAATAAATTTAATATAGAAAATTTAATTTTTTTGTGAGTTATCACAACTAAAAAAAAAAAGGTAGAAAAACTTATTTAAGAATGTTCATTTTGAGGGGAAAAAAGGATTTTTTTTGCTAAAAATAGCAAGTAGATAGTTGGTCAGGGTACAGATAACAGACTTGAAGTCCACAATGGCACCACTTTGCCAGCTCCTTCATTAGTCCTTAAAATCTCTTAATCTGTCATAATTTCTTTCATATGAGCAGCCTGTTGCTTTTTTGTAGTGCAGTGCAGCAGATTAGCCTTTCTCTGGCAGTTTTTTGATGATATTTTCAGGATGGCTGATGGGGGAATAAAAGAGCTAGGAGATTTAAGATTAATTTACCCTGTAGTTTGCTGGTACCCTTCCGAGTGCACTCACAGCACACCGGTTGCTGTCTTGGTTGAATGCAGTACAAACCATTCTCCGCAGGTCATTGCAGCACTGGGGCAGGTGTTCAAGGCACTGTGTTAATTAAATGCCACTGATATCTCTGGAAAGTTGTGTGCTTCTGGTTACTGAAATGATTAACACAGGGAAATTTATAGGAATCCTCACACATATTGTGAGATGAGCAGAAACCTCATTAGCAAAGCACTGATTTCTCGTGAGAGTTAGTGAGTGAGAGATGCATTGAACAACTGGCAGTTTTATTTTGGGAAGTAGATCATTTTTTTCTCTGTGTAGTTCAGCATCTAATGGACAGTCACATATTTTTACTCCCCTGAACTCTACCAAATCTGGGAATCTGGAGCTACTTATGTGTCTCTAAGCAGCTCGTGTCTGCAAACACAAAATGAATGTAATATTTCTTGCAGGGCAGTCAAAAAAGTGTGGGGTAAAAGAAAAGAAAAGTGGCATACCCACACCACCGCCACTTCACTGCTCTCCCAAGATTCAGATTCCAGTTTGGCTGGAGATGAAATTGATATCTCTGCAGGAGGAATGTGGGAATAATGGGCTACGGACACTGTGGATGAATTATGCACTGCAGGCACGGGGCTCTTCAGCGCATCACTGTCCGAAATTTTATTTTTATGTGACACATATTTAGAAAATTGAGAAGGGCCTTGGAAAGTTGGGACAGCTGGTGAGCGCGTGCGGGGTGCCGGGGGAATGCCGGGGCTCTGCCAAGCAGATCTCCAATGCTCCTGCCAGCCCACCACCCCAGCAGCAGCCCCCTGCCGCCGCCAGGGCTGGACAGATGCTATGAAAAGGCTGGCATTAAGTGCCTTTTACAGGATATTAAACCAGCATCCTAACTGGTAAAAAAAATGAATTGTCACTGACATTCTGTCGGCCCGCTTGGAGCCCTCGCTGCTACTTTCCGCAGTCTGGTAACCATTACGTGCAAGAGATCAATATTCTTCTCAGTGCTGGAATTTAGGTAATGATTTCCAATAAAACCTATTTCAGACTGTTCTAGCTAGAGGACAGGGACAAGCCACAAAATATAATGCACGTAAAGCCTTTATTTTCTCCCTTTATTTTCTTGTCTTTTCTTTCCTTCCTTCCTTTTTTGGTGGTTTTTTTTTTTTTTTTTTTGAAAGACTTGAATAATGGAAGTAAGATCTAGTGATAAGACACATGCAAGCACACAAAAAAGGAGGCATTTTCGTCCAGGCCAATCTGCTTAGCTAATGGCTGTAAACTGACACCCGTAATGAAATAAAAATGTCTCGGTGCAAGTGCACGGCTGTGCAATTGCTACCAACACCCACCCTGGCAGCTCTGGAGATGGGTGCTGGGGGACATGCCCTTCTACATCATGCTTTTCACTTCTCCCTGTTTTGCAGCAAATAAGAGGTACGTTTCCAAAATGGGCTTAAGTAAATCACGATTTTTTGCAGCAGCAATCTGATGTCTTTAGACATGGTGAACAGTGCCAGCTCACAGGAACTGTAATTGACACTCCAGGTGCTCAGTACATCTAAAAATCAGGTTTCTAGTACAATTCCCATTCTTTTTTTCTGATTTGAAAGCTTGCCTTTTTTTTTTTTTTTTTCCTTTTTTCTGGTTTTTGAGAAAGAATCTGAAGGGTGTAAGAAGATGACTGGTACTTGAGAAATGAAATTTCTGATCTATTATCTGTTAGTGAAGGAAATAATTTGCTGAGGTGAGATAGATAGAGATGTACACATATATCTTCCACGTTGTCATAGTTTTATATTTTGCCTTTGGCCTCAGTGTACTGCCTAGTTTCTTTGTGTCCTGGAGTGCAGACTTCAGACAGAGGAAAGCCCCTGCCCAAGTGTGCTAAGACTGGACTGCTGTGGTTAAAATGGTTTCCCCTGGATCTCCCTCACAGCTTGCAGTTGTCTGATTTCAATCAGTGGCAGTTCTCTCCACATGTCTAGCCATCAATCTTCTGCTCCTGGATGAGTGTGTCACAGCATGGTGCGTGTTCCAGTTAAAAAATAGCTTGCACTGCAGCTCTCCCTCCTCAGTCATTGATAAGTATGCCTTTGATATTTTTATTAAAAAAGAAAGAAAACACATTAAGATATATGTTTCTAAAAAAAAAAAAGAAAAAGAAAGGAAAAAAAAAAAGAAAATCTGAAGGCCACTGAAGCCCTGGAGGCTGTAGGAACAGCAGGAAGCAGGGAGGGAGTTTGGGGTTATGTGGTTATGATAAAGGTATTACTTGGTAAGTTACAGTTCATGTAAGAGTTGAGGATTTTAATCTTTATTGCTTTCCACCCTGCACTCCTACAGTGATAAAAGTTCTCTGGACATTGTGTGAGTCTCCAGTGTTCATGTACTTCACACACCTTCCTTCCCCCACAGTGAAGAATAATTGCTGTTTGAAAACACAGCTACTCAGGAACAGAGGGGATTTTGTACAAAAAACTAAGCCAAGAGTGTCATGGTCCCTTGCACTCAGTTTTGGACCTCCTGGAAAGGGAAATAAGTGACTGCTTCTCTGTTTTAACTAATCTTTTAAATTACAAACCTGTCTGCCAGTCTCCTAGGCCAGTTTTCCCGTGTGGCTGAGGTACATGGTCAGAAGCATCCAGAGGTCGCCCAATAGAGGATGGGGTGATGTGTTGTCATGCAAATGTCCTTGGCCAAACTAAAATTGCCTTCTAAAAAGACTGAAGCTACAGGGGGTCTGCGTAATAATTCTGCTTGACAAAGCACTTTTCCATGACAGAGCTCAAAGCACTTCATATAAGAAGGTAAGATTATTACTCTTAGGTTTTTTAAATCGAAAACTCAGTCACACGGAGGAAAAGCGAATTGCACAAGGATGCAAGTGAGTTAAAGAACTATAAAACTCCTTTCTCTCAAGTGTCAGGGTTGTATTTAGGAGGTGCTTTACTTAATATCTCAGCCAAGTAATGAGCTTTTACTGTTCATATATTGATGGTGATGAGATTCACCAGGTAAAGAGGTATTGCATAAATAGTCTTGAGTCAGTCAGGCTCGAGCCTGTTTTTCACATATGATGTAAAAGTCCATTTCATTTCTTGTGCCAATTGTTCTAATTTAGAAAGAAAATGAAAGGGGAAAGCAGCCAGCTGGGAAATATTCATATTTAAGAAAGGCAATTAAAAATTAACCACTTGGGACATAACTGTTTCTTAAGCAAAAATTAATGTCTCAGTGCTACATTGTCACATTGTCTCTTTCCAGTCAGCAATCTGCCGTGAAATCAATTGACTCTCTAATCTCCACATATTTTTGAGAGTCCTTCTCCATGATATTAACTGAAGTCCCTAAATCTGGAAAACTCACCCACAATCACCCAATTCACTTTCTCATGGAAAACCATGTGATGAAAGCCAACGGAAATAGTTACTGTTAAAGCAGAATATGTTAAAGCAGAATAACTAACTCCAGGATGAAAAATTTGCCACCAACAGTATTAATTCATAAGAAAGATTTTTTATGGTCCATTTTACTTTTCATTGCGCATTTTTTTTGGCTCATTCTTTCAATACAGTGACCAATTTTATTCCTTTGCAAACAGCATAGCAAATGTCATTCTCTCTTCCTCCCCTCTAGCAGGCAATGCATCTCAAAAAAGCAAATATACTTAATAAATAATGATTAAATAGGAACATTTGTAGCATAAATTTGTTGCTCAATAGGATCGAGTTCTT
This sequence comes from Oreocharis arfaki, assembly GCA_013398015.1. Classification (NCBI taxonomy): domain Eukaryota; kingdom Metazoa; phylum Chordata; class Aves; order Passeriformes; family Paramythiidae; genus Oreocharis; species Oreocharis arfaki. Next base: position 411,462 of record VZRR01008224.1, read on the forward strand.
TAAAAAGATATGGAAGAAGATATAAAATCATATATGCTATCCTGGCTGTATCTATGGGAGGACACTATCAGATAGAAACAAAGGAGTTTTACTACTGTGGATTACTGACAAGTAAGATTATTATTGGGATATCTCCTCCGCTTTTGAGAGCAGATATTTAAGTAGGATGCTGGCTATCTGAAAAATGTTCAGGAGAGAGCTACAAACAAAACTTCAGTCACAGAAGCGAGAGAAAAAAACATCTTAATTTAATCATTGAAAAGTGCAGATTGAGATTTGAATAATGATGGTCTGATGATACTTCTGTAGAAAGAAAATGGAAGAATCTTTTTAACTAAACAGAAAAGGTTATTATAGATGGAAGCTGGATCCCAACAATCAGCATTCAAGGACACGGCTATTTTTAATGAAGCATTTTAATAGCTAAAAAAGAAAATCCTGTCTTGGAATGCAATGTATTCTCTCTCCTGTGAAGTTCCTAAATCAAAGTTGCCTGTCTTTCTGAAGGCACAGTTACAGTTCAGGCAGCAGCAATGGACTTCATGTTGGGAACACTTGGCAAAACTCTTTGGTCCTGTGTTCCACAGGAGGCCAGGCTACATGGCTATTATGAATCTTTCTGACCTTAAATGCTATCAATCTATGAAACAGAGACTTCAAGTCTCACTCTAAATCATTTTGCTTTCATGTGACTTCAGTGAAGCCATTTAACATGGTTGAAGTTAAGCATATGCTCAAGTGCTTGGCTGAGCACAGGAGGACTTGCCCTCTTCTAGCTGACCGTGTGCCAAAGCCCTTTGTTGAAACTGTGGCTCAAGTCTTTGTATGTCATCAAAGATGCAAAAGGGAAAAGCTCTGACATCCATTTTTTCATGTCTTTGAGTTCAGAAGCTACTCTTTTGTTACGTATTTTTTTCCGTGTAAATCCTTGTGTAATGCACAACAGAGCCGTCAAATGAAACTCCCTCTTCCTGTCCTGTTTTTCTGCTCTAGGATTCAAGAACAAGTCTGAATACTACCTGAAACATCACAAGTCACCCCAGGTACATTCAAGGGTTGTATGGACAGGCCCTTTCTGTGACAGTGGGAGGCAAGACACTCCTTTGGGGTGTCTTAGCTTGGCCTACCTACCTGAACATAGTATTAACAAAGCTACAGCTTTTATTGGTATAAACTGTAAGAGAACAATCAAATCAAAGTGATGGAACATGTCATGACTGCAAGGGACTTTTCCATGAGAAATAGTAGTTAGCATTCCAGGCACTAAAGTGATAGTGCTATAATATGCTCATTCACACACTTAGATTCTTCAAGGAATTCCTTCATAAGGAATTCAGAGGATCCAAAAAGATATCTAATGTAAGGACTTCCTGACCTAAAAACAAAACCAAACAGAACCCAAGTTAGGCATTCTTTTTAAGTATGTGTTGTGTTTTTCCACTTAGGTAAACATATTTTTAATTTCAGTCTAGTAAAAAAACCTCCTCACCCTATGTCTTCATTTTTAAAAGACAAAAAACTCACAACTTTCATGATAAATCTTCCTCTGCTTCTTTAAAAGGCAGCTCACTTTTTAGAAATATGTGTTGAAGCATATTAGTCAAGTCATGAATTTCACATTAAAAGCAAATAAATCACCAGTTAAAAGCAATCGAGTATTCAGTATTGAAAGACTAACACAAAAATGAAATACAGACTCTGAAATACTGTGGGAAGTGCTTATAAAGTTCATTATCACTTTTCCTATTTTCAGCAATTTCAAAAGCCAGAGAGAATGTATATACCTACATTTTATCTCAATCTTTCACTTTGCTTTTTAGTACCTGTCAGGCAACTTCATCCATAAGGCTGAACGATAGGGGCATCCCTAGTAATTTAGATACTCATCTGAGCTACAGTATGAAGCAGTTGATTCCTTGTTAGGCTGAATGGCTAATGTGTTTGCAACTTCAATTTACACCTTGCAAATTGCATAATTTATAGCAGTTTTGCCCTAAAATGGCTAGTTAACAGAGTTCAGCGGAAGTTAAAATGACTTAAGTCTGCTATTAGACCATGCATGCTGTGCAGTGCTGACTTTTGCTTCTGGAGAGCTTGGTTACATATTTTCAACCCAGACCACAAAGAAGTGCAAGCCAGAATCCAGCCCCAGTTAAAGTAACCCACAAACATCTCATTAAATCATTCGACACACAATACCAAAAGCTGAAAATATGGCTATGTGCTTGCATTTTCCATCTCCCTGCAAAACTTTAGCTCTGAAATGGTTTTCCACTACAGGAAGTGATTGTATATTGTGTCTTTGATATCCAGATCCCCAAAAATATAAGAGCAGGGCATGACTAGAGTCAAGTACAGCTCAGTAAACTTTAAAATTTAGGGCCTCTTTTGAACTAATATCACTTCACTGACCCAACTTTAAGTGCAGCCCCACAAACAACTGAAAGAAGACAAGGAAATTTGGACACTGGAATACTGCAGAAATTCCTAAAAGGGAAAAGTTTTATGCCAACCTCATTGCTGAAGGCAATGTAGTCAGCTCTAATTATATAAGGATTTTCATTCAGCCTGAGGATGACCTTTAATTCCTGTGACAGTCTTGTATTGGACTTTAACACGGAGATGCTGCTTTCCCATCCTGGAAGGAGGGAAATGAAGAAAGGAAAGAATACCTTAAATGCCAAAACACCTGCCTGGAAACAAAAAGTAAGACTTACACAAAATAAGACTTTTGTTGTCTTTAATTTTTCTGCATAATTACGATTTTTCACCTTAACATTTTATTTCAGAATTGACCATGGAGAATATTTCATATTGCATTGATGCTTTCCTTCAATTAACAACAATAATAAAAAAGATTGGAAATGTCTCCTCACTCTGGAATTACTAAGCCATTATGGAACCAAGGTAACTTTTTTGAGTCAAAGAGAGGATTCTGTTCTTGAAGTTACATATGCAAAGTAATGAGGACTGGACAGTCAGTGCTTGCCAATGACTCCTTAAACTTAATTCCTCTCCTAACCTCATCAGTGTGTAATGTCTTAGAGGTTTTGTATGATTCATAACATGGTGACAGATATAGAGGTGTCTCTTGCATGACATCCTATAGGTGAGGTGGAAGGGACTTGACCTTGCATAGGGGATTCCTGTGGGAAGGTGGCAAAACACATTTACACAAACTTTTCTCTTGCCCCTAGATCTCTAACAGCTGATCCCATTTTTGCATCTTATTCCACATGCATGTGTAATATAATTCAGCCTTTCTTCTCAGCAGATCATTTCCCAATTCTACCCAACCTTTTTACTGTGACCTGCAGATCTATCTCAGCACCGAAGGCCACAAAAACTGTCTTTTGAGGCATCAAACCCTGTTTCTGTGGACATTTGCAGTGGCATTTTTATTCCTGTGCATAGTATAATAATGAATGAGAACACAATGCCCTTTTATCCTGAAGGGAATGGTGCTTCTTTGGCATATTTTGCACATTGCCAAGCTACCGGGCATACATCCCGAGTAAGTTCGAATGTCAGAGCTACTACATCTAAAGGGCCACATTAAAGAGATCCAAAATCAGCCCAGTCTTTTCATATAAAGAGAAGTAAAAGCTCTCCAACTTAACCTAATAAATTACTGTTATAAAAACAGTTTTATGTAATGTGCAGAAGTCTAAGAAAAACTGTTTTAATGGTTATAGAAAAGGAGAGATTTGCAAATCTCTGAATATAAGTTAATGTTATGCATTTTTCAAGTAAAGGGAGAAAAAGAGGGACTAAAAATTGCCAAAGGAAAATGTAAAATAATGGAGTGTCAGTTTCATTTTCATCTAGTTAGCTACCCTGAAAATGAAAAGGCTATTCTGCAGAGTTCTTTTTAAAAGCTGGATTAATTTGACTTTGGAAGTCAATTGCTAGGAAGCAAGCGCGGCGCCTGCACTTTCTGTGACCAGCTGAAGGACATGAGAACAGATAATGACTGACCTGAGCTCTCGTGAATAATTTACCACATACACAACATTTTGACTATGTTGCAGTCACTGAGGTTTTGGTTATTGACTCAAATAAAGTCCAGATTTCAGCCACTTTTCTTTTTGATTTCACAGAGCTTCTTACAACTTAGATACAGTAAGGAGTATGCACCTAGAAGTGCGGTTTTTTCAACTTACTGCTGAAACCTGGAAAAAAAGACTCCTGAAGTCAGACATTAGATTAAGAGAGAATAATATATTCAGTAAAAAACGTATAAAATGACAATAAAAAGGATGTCAAAATTAACAGGAATGTGGCTTAAACCTGAATATGCATGGTAAGTCCCAATGAATAGAAGGTGATTTTCTATGCCTAGACACTATAACATATGCACTTGTAAGTACACTATACCTAAAAGCCCTGCGCTGGCCTGCCTACTCTATTTGACAAGGCACACCTTTTCAAAATATCCTCAGCCACTACTTCGTGCTCTAAATATTTCTGTAAACACATTTTTTTTCCTTGTATTGTCATGTTTGCGCCCAGTTCCCTGCTACATTTTAATAAAATGTAGTGTACAGCCTATACACTTTCTGCAATTCTGCACACAGGTGTTTCTGTAGCTAACTGGCACCTTGGCCAGGGTGCAATGCAAATATTACACAATGTTACATGGCTGTGTTAGACATTGCTGTGATTGTCCTGTGATTTAGATACCTTCTCACCATCCCAACATTTTTAAAAGTTTCCATTCTTCCTGGTGCTAAACATACTTTAAACACCCCCTCTGCCTATCAGAAATTATATTTGTAGGTGTCAACCAAGCCCATGCAGGCCACCAGTTATAGAAATACTGCACATTGTTATCTTGTTTTTCCTTCTCCAGTGGAAAACAGCTTTAGTCTCCAGTGTTTTCCAATAATTGTTCCATCTCCAGAGCAATGGTATACTTTCTGTGGGAAGACCCAAAATGTCCAGTTTTGTAGAGGAAACGGAGCTAGCACCTCATACAGTCTCCAAACACTGGAACTAATTTGGTTTTCTCTCCTCGTTCATACAGTCAGTCTTCTCTCCCCACTCTGCTACACCTGTTTTCCTTTTCTACTGAAGTCATACAATGAACTGATGACTGAAGATTTTCCTATTCACAATCCTTGCAATTTCTTTCCAAGTCAGGGCACAGCATGATAGCTGCATTTAACTTCATTGTGATTTTTGGGCCAAATTCAGAATAGAACCACCCTGCACAAGCCACTGAAATCAGTGAAATTACACAAAGAAGAATTCAGTTCACTATTACAAAGGCTTTAACTTATCTTCCCAACTCACTCTGAGCACTAATTGCCTTGATAACTTTAATTTCATTTGTAGTATCTAGCAATTTTAACTCTCTTTTTCCTCATTTTGCACTCTTGGTGTCTCCACCCATTGTGCAGTGATGCTTCACTTCCCAAATAATCTTCAGTGTCATTCAATACCTGTTGGACATCTACAGCTTCATTAATTTGCTTACCTCATGAGCTCACTCACTTCCACATACCCTACTTACTGCCAGGCACCTCACTGCACTCCCAGAGCTGGGAATTCTCCTGTATTTTACTGTACCTAGTTATAAACTACCAGGGTATCCTTAAAGAACCTCCCCAACTCACTGGCCAGTCTGAAAACCCAAGGTGTCTCCCCTATGCCAGGCAGTGATTTCTCAAAACACAATGCTTTCCTCCTGTCAGGTCTAATGACCAAGAAAATTTGTGCTTGTGCATCCTGTTGAAGGCACTCAAGCCTCTCAGTGGGAGAATCCCAGCATGACCAGGAAGCTCCAGTGTGCCTGGAGTTTCACAAAGAAAATGCAATGAGGGACTTAGCAAGTGGGAGTGCTTTGCCCCAGAGGACATACAACACACTTTCTAGAGGGAGTGGGGAAAGAAACCAAACCCAACAACAATGAAAACACACAATGACTGAGAAGGAAGATAAAAATAGAGGGAGGTGACATATCTCAGAGGGTAATGACAGAGGCAGCCTTCTTTAGGCCAAGGTCCTCACTTCTCAACCTTAACTGCAGGGATCAATAAATAAGATTTTCTTGCATGTGACAAGAGAACAATCAAGACAAAACTCTGACAAGCCAAGTGCTTTACGGCTGAATTTGTGTATGGATGGCAGCGAGCTGGGTCAGTGCCCCACACATTGCTCAGGAGTAAGGTAAGTGCTGAGGATGGGCTGGACACAGCATACGCCACATCTGTTACTTGCCAAGGGATGGCTGCTGCATCTGTGGTTTTGCCACCAGCTCCTCAGAGCAAACACGTCCAGCACAATATTTCCCTGAGCAGCAGCTGCAAGGGGATCACTTAAAATTGCATAAAGCATTAATCTGAACTCCGAGACAAGTTTGGTACTGCACTGTTGGACACAAGCCAAAGTGTCCTATGTAGCGAAGGGAAAGGGGGAAGGGAAGAAGAGAAAGAAAGGAAAAAAGAAAAGACAGTCCTGTCAGTGGTTTTAAGCTGCCACTTTTTTTTTTTTTTTTTAAGTGGAAAAATTGTTACAAATGGGTTCTTCAACATATGTTATTAATTTCATTGTACTGGCTTCTTGCCAGTTAAGCATCAGTCCTGATTTCTTTGCTTTCAGTTTTAACTAGCAAAACTCATGAGATCATTAACGAAAATGGACACAAACTTTTTTTTCTTGCACACAAATGTTTTGGAGCAACTGAGTCTTCTGAAGCCTTTTATTTAATAAAACTTCAGCTGCCTTTTTTTTTTTTTTTAATAGGGAGATGTGCTCCTCAGCAAAATGTGGTGTTTCTGCTATAAACAAAGCAACATGTGAAGGACTTCAAACACATTTACTGGTACTGGCAAGAGTAACAAAATCAGAAACTTTTAAAAATGCTCATAAATGTGAAGTAACATTTCATAAAGCTACACTGCTATTTACTTTGGTCAATATATAATACGTGCAGGAGACTGAAGCGATACTGAAAAATAACAATGAAAGAGACTGTGGTTTGATAAAAATATCTACATATGGAAATGTTGATTGAATGTTATTAATGTTTGATTTGGCTTGCAGAGAACTGCAAAATCCACTTGAAGAAAGAATGCCGTTTCATGGATTTCTGTGTGAAGCAGCATCTCCCACATTACGAGAACCATGCTGAGCCCTTAATCCAGCACACACACTTGCTGTAGGTGTGGGCAGGGAACACAGGCTCAATTGAAGAAAGAACTGGTTTATTTTGCAAATGGAAACTGGCATTATTCACCCCAAGCCATGGAAACAGAACCTTGTAGCAGACACAAAAACAGTGGTCTTACTGGTCACCAAGGGTGCTGGTGCCACTGCGCTTTTGCACACCAAATGCCGGCAGTTTCCACACCTTGCCCTCTCCTCAGCCAGCACAAGCCTTTTGTGAGGTCCTCCACAACCACTGCTCCCAGAGCTCACCTCCAGGACTAAGCTGAAGGCTGTGCTTTGTGACTGAGTACGGGAGAGTGATGCCTTGGGTTTTCATTTTCATATTTTTCAAATCCTGTACTGCCTAGTGTGTAACTCAGAAGTTTCTTGTAGCCTGTTAGCTGCTGTTCTCTCAGGCCAGGTAGTCATAACAAAGCCTCTCCAAGCCTGCTCTTCAAGGACACCCAGACTGTCCTAGGCCCAAAATGTGTAAACCAGCATCTTGAGAAGGGGGGTAAGCTCGGGAAAATTACATCATTAAGCTAAAGTTTTAATTGGCGAATTTATGCTAATATGCAGATGAACCAAACCTATAAAAGTGTGAAGAACTTGTGACTTGTTGTCCATCTTGGGGACCATCTTGGCAATAAACTTTGGCTCCCCAGGGTGTACCTTTGAAGGCCTTTCAAATAAACATCCACCTTTATTCCCTTACTCCTGTCTAGTCTCTGTTTCTAGGTGGCCATTCAAGGCATCAAGAGGAGAAAAAAACCTCTTTTAAAAGCTTGGCTTCTCTCTGCCTACTGCTTCCTGTCTGCCATGTACATGAAGCAAATGTTGGGTAGTGTGTGCTGGACAGGACCTGGTAGAGGGAGTCAGCACTAATGTCCAGAACACTTTACACATTGTATGTGTTATTCCTTATACATATAAAGAAACTGTCCTTCAGGAAAGGAGAAAATTAGTTTCACAACTGCAGGCATAGCCTCCATGTATTATTACTACACAAGAGAAAATAAGTCCTAAATAAATAAATTAATAACTACATCTTCCCATTCCGCAGAGCTACCAATATGCACAAATAACAAGGCTGGAGAAAGACATGCTCTTATTGCTTCTATCCTTGTCCTTAATTCCCCTCCTTCTCTCCTGTTGTTTAGAACATGCTCCTATTACATCATGTCTAAAATTAGATTGCAGGACCAGGCTTTCTTGTGAAATACTTAGTGCTACTTCCTTCAGACGAGACCGGGAATTCTACAGGAAAGGCCTTTTTTTCACTACTTTTTATGTCTTAGCCTGATCCTGCTGCTGCCAAATGAACAAATGTCTTTGCCTTGGCTTCAAAGAATCTCGGGCTGGGCCACGCAGCCAGAGACCACAACATGGCATACTCATTAGATAAAGGGAAATGTATGTCTGTGTGTATAAATAGCTGATCTGCCTGCTAGAGCAGATGAAATCATGCTCAGAGATTTCTTCTCTAATTAAAAAATTATGATTCAAGTGGAACCAAAGCCCTTCTCCTATGACTGAGCAGCCCTGCAAATTATAATAGAAAGAGATACAAGAATACACCTTCCTACTCTAAAGATGCAGAAGCCATGGCAGACAGATAAGGATATGCAGATGTAATCCAATATCCAGGGCTCTGTTACACATGGCTATTCAGGCATACACACAAATGTATGCACAGTTTCCAAGGAAGTTGCTGGCAGTATAGGCATAGAAAGTACAGTTTAGCCCGATAAAGGCTGCATATCACTACCTTAACTGCCTGTCTCCTCCAACAAACTATTTTTCACAGCTTCTCTGTAGTTATATTGAGATGTTTTATTCAGTGGAGAAGGATGAATAAGAAATTAAAGCTGCTGCTTCAAGGGCTTATGCAACTTACGTTCAACTCCACGGTTTACTCAGAGAGTACACTGTCCTATATATTAAGTGCCTGTGCTCCATACATAATTTTAGACATAAATTTTCCCCTCCCCTCAGATGATTTGTAAGAACAGGTACTACAAACTATAACGGAACATTTTTAATGGATTCTTATTTTTGCATGGTCTGTTCCGTTCCCCATTGCTTCTCTTTCGCCATCAGGAGTATTGATGGTCCTGAAGGTCCCCCAAAAAGTATATGGCTTCTAGGTCCCCTCAGGTGATGAAGACAAGGACAGGCCATTTAACTGCTGGACATGAACCTAGAAAAAGGAGATGTTCTTTTCCTTTTGATTGGATTGTCTCAAAATGCTTCCATGAACACACAGGTGTTTAGGTAAGGTCCAAATTTATGTTAATTGGTCAGGATTTACCTGATGTAATTTTAGACTTCTGAAAGCTAGGTGGTCGAGACTGTGCCTACATCAGCATTTTAGTTGCAGGCAGCAGAGTGGTTTTGAAGTGAATCCTGTGAGCATGCCATACTGATGCTGGGGGCTGAGCACCAAAACTGCTTTGTTCTCCTGGTCTGCTCCTCTAGCAAGAGGATCCTTGGATATATTTTCTAATGCTGACACAGCCCAGCTCTTAGCTGGCCGTATCAAGCCTCCTTTATGGGCAGTAGAAAGAAATAAGAGGCAAATAATCTGCTTTATCTGAGACAGGCGTCTCAGGATAAGATGAATGAGAAGGACCATCAAGCAGCTTAGATGTACACCGTGAACTCTGGTGTCTTGAGTGAAGAGAGTCGATCCCTGCCCCACATGTACAATTCTACATACACTCAGCAACAGGTGAGGAACTAGCCCCAGAACATGTGGTGCACAGAACGAGCTACAGGGCAGCCCTACGTGGCAGGAGGGGACACGAGCCTCAGGGGAACATGGGCTCAGCATCTCACCCTGGGACCCCAAGTACAACTCCAATACAAGCTTGGGGCAGGACTTGTTGAACTGAACACAAAACAAGGAGGTTGTTCCCAGTTTCTAGCATTGTAGAGGATCTTCCAGTTAGAGATGTCTCCCGACAATTTGATGTAAGCCTCAGAGGAAGGATCGCACTATTGTCTCCAAGTTTGTTACAGCTTTTCATTTTTGATGTAAAAAAAGGAAAACTTTCAAAGAAACAAACAGCTCATTGAATTAAAGATGTAGAATGTATCATCACCAACAGAACGTATTTCATAGAAGCTATATAGAACCTACTCTGTATGAACATCATCACAACGTACAGAGTAAAATTCCACTTTTCCCTTTAAAGTTAACTGACATGTTTCAAATTGAGAGAAGTAGTTTTATAGTTTCGTTTATTCTATGATTAGATATGTTCTTTTTGAGAACTTCTACATTATCCACTTTCTGGAGCTTTAAGAAATCACTGTGGCAGTTGCCAAATATGTAAACATTGCAGCAATTACACTTTCATTGCCCATGAAAAATGGACTTGTAAGATTTACATGGCTGCAGTTCTTTGGTGATGAAAGTATTTTTTAAAATCTGGGAAAAGATTTTTTGTTATCCTTTATTGTAGTAGAGGTTAATACATGCTCAAAACTATAAAGTTTTGATAGAAAAAGTTATGATGTATTTGATTGATTATTTTATCAAAACATTCCTTTTCTGATCTCAAAGGAAGACTGAAGGCAACCAGAAACAGACCAATGATTTTGTCGTATATCAAAGATTTATTAGATAATATATTTCACAAAAAAAATCTATTTGTCACATATGCTTGACTAATCTACTAAACAGGCATGACTTCAAAGGATACATAGGTGCAATAACACGCTCACACAGAGCAAGTGGCAGGACTGGGATGTAACACTTTCAAATTTAAAGAAAGTGGCATAAACATATGCTACAGAAAGGAGAAATATTTACATACATTGCAAAAGGCAAAGCCAAATGAGTTTTTATTCTGGCTACACATAGCTACATACTGGTTCTTGCTATAAATTTTTTAATAGATATGCTGCTCTGTCAAGATCAAAAGTTTCTGAAGAATGTGCTGATTTTAAAAACATTTTGTTTCTAAAATGAATGACAATATACATGTGCTTTTGAGTTTTGCCACAAAAAGACATTTTTGATTTTATACTTTATATATTGGAATGTGAAGATTAATATCCAAAATGAAAGGAATTTGATCCAAGGAAATGTCAGTTTTTCCATTCATGGCAGTGAATGGGTGAGGAGCAACCCAGCTAGTTTCAAACTTCCCTGACATTCAGCCTTAAGGAGGCATTTTCATATTCCTCCTGCTCCTGCAGACATCCCTGTTTTATTTAGGTCTCCTGGAAAACTTTCGTTGACATAGCGTGCTGTAAATGGCAGGCTCCTTTTAATGCTGAAGGCCTGATGCCTGTCCCTGGTGAAAATACCCCGACTCATCTTGCCAGGGTTTTAAAAAACAGCTTTCAGATGGGAGCTGGATCAGATTAAAACATTAATGTGCCTAACTGCCCCAGATACTGTTCATGAAGTCTTAGGGCATCAGCTTAGTTTACTAGGCACAGCATCTCTATGCACTTTTATTTAACTGCTGGTTTATAGCAGGCGATTGTCCTGTACAGTTCTCCTTATCTATACTTTTAATGGGTGTTTATTGTTTGTGGCAAGCAAATAAATAAAACACCCGCTTGGACTTAGAAAAGTGAAATGTAATACATATAAACCAATCAAGGAAATCCTACAATATGGCATTGATTAACCACAGCAGCAGAAAAACAAAGATATTCTTACATATTGGAGTTAAAACAAAACAACCAAAAGCCCTTCCAACAATCTTTTTCATAGGTTAGTAACCAAAACTACTAAATATACCATGTGTTAGATAGAGCTGATCGTCAACAACCAAGTGGATTTCATTTGCATGAACTCCGAAGTGATTTTATGTTGACTGCACGGCATACGCGTGCACTCCTGAGGCCCTCTGTCAGGACTGTGGCACTGGATTTGCCGGGAATGCTGTGGTTTTGCAGTCCAGATGTATATGCTGGTAGTGGCTTGGGTTTTTGGTTTTTGTTTCTTTTTCTTTAATGAACGCGAATCTTGGAAAGCAAAATAAATACCGTAACTGCATGTAAAAACAAAGGTGGGATACCCTAAATTTGGGTAAGATCATTAAAATAAGAACAACATTTCTATGTCCAGTTCTTTTAAATTATTACTTGAATATTTTCTATCTGAAAATGACTTAACAATGAGATCCTTCACAAAAATATGCTATTTACTATGAGATCTTGTTGAGAACAATTTGGTCTTGTTGAAAACAGCTAGATCAGTTCTGCAGTGTTCTCAGTGTTAAAAAGACTCATCAACAAGATTGCTCAAAAGTTACTACGGTGCAGCAAAGAATAAAACCAAGTCCAGGGTGGAACACATTAATCAGAATTTTATTTTCAACTGAATGTCACACTCGGTGGAATAGAAGAAGCTGAATAATAAATGGACCCTTGGGTCAACGTGCCAAATGTTTTTACTTCACAACATTTCAACCCTCAAAACTTTTCAACTTGTTCACAAGTGTAGGCACATCAGTAATTCTGACTCAACTACAACCTTGGCTATGAGCAAACCCATAGATAAGTCATGGAAGGTTGTAAAAGTGTTTTCTGCTCCTACAACACTGTTCTGCTTTCTGGTTGTGGTGAGCCCTGCCTTTACGCATCAGACATTTCCAAAGAACATTAGTCATGACACTTCCTGACCTTGCCAGAGGCAGAAAGTTATGGAAAATTCAAAATGTGTTATTAAGCACTTTCCAGCTCTGCTTAACACATAGCAGGAGGGCAGGTAGCCACCATGCTTTTCACTGAGCTTCAGGATATCATCAGGTTTGTCTGACATGGCTCTGGATGGTGCAGACCCCAGCGAGAAGGAGAGCAGTGGTCCATGGGAACAGTGCAGCAGCCCCACACTGGACCATGATATGGAGAGAAAGTCCTCGCTGTACGGAGCTCTTTCCTTTAGCAACTTGAAAATCTCACTCTTCCTTCTTACTGTCTGCATTGATTTTCAAAGCCTTTTTGAGCAAAATTTCTATACTTGTCTTTCATAAAATAAAAACTGAGCACTCTTGTGTTCTCAGGCACATTCCCCCCAAAAAAGGGTGCCAGCCTCACTAGGTGTATTTGTAATAATGCAGTTTACCTTGCAATGTAGTGCAAATTTACTTGGGTGACCTAATCAGTCCTTTATCAGTATTTTGAATTCAATGCACTTTACTCCTGAGCCATTTAAATTGTGAAATAGGCGAGACTGTCCAGGCTGCCAGCTGTACGTGTTGTCAAGTACCACAGGGTTGTTGTTCAAAGGACCTTGGAATGGAAAATTATATTTTTCACTTGGGACAATAGGTTAGGTAAATTGCTTACTTTTTTGTTTGTATGCTTTTAGTCAAAATTACTGAAATATGTATGCAAGGTCGGTATGTTCAAACCAAAAGCAACACAGGAACAGTCTTCAATAGGAACCATGAACTTGGAGAACACACATTTGTTTCTGAAAATTTCAGGTGTAAAACAAAGAAATAAATAAAGTCTCACATGTACAGATACATATACACACATATAAGTTTCTATGTAGGGAATATATAGAACTGTAACTCAGCCAGAGGAGAACAATGAAAGTATGATGGCAAATATATTTGAAGGCAAATGGTTTTTGCGTCTTCCCGCTCTTGCCAACATTTTTCTCTTTTTAAGGTGTAGGACTTAGTTTTTATTTAATGCCTCTGTTCAGAAGCATGTCTGTTCAGAAGAATCTTTACTAATGAATGACAAAGATGTTAATAACTTTTGTTGCAGTATGGAAATGCAGAGGATCAGATACAATCAGTAAGTTTTGTAACAAATTTTAAAAAATGCAATTCCTGTCAGTCTGATTAAGTTATTCCACAAAATGGACAGCTTACTCACTTTCTGACTATACTGTTTGGTGCCCACAAAGAGCATTCACAGTTGGTTTCTGAAGGCTGGAGCAGTGACTACAAAAAAGTTCTTCTTTTGGTGCTTCACTGCTCTCATGCAGCTGTTGTTCTAGCCTCCTGTACAAATAGGTTTAAAAAATAGTCACTTCCTCACATGTAACTGTTCGCGGCATCTGGAATGACGGGGTGGGCACATTACAGTAAATGGTGTTTAGAAAGAAATGTTTTGAAAACAAAGAAAGCCACATAGGAAAACACTGACAAAACCATACACAACCATACAAAAATGTGGCTTATCTGTTTTGACTATTTGCTTTCTTTATGTTTTCGGATGTTTTCACAGAACACATGTGGCCCTCACTTCCAGGAATACAGTATGCAATTTCAGGATTCTCCAAATGGAGAGAATAGTCTGAAAAACTGTGCATATAATTAGATATGGAATACTTTTAACAGCTGGGGGGATTTCACACTTACAGCCTAATTTACAAAACTTTAGGCTTGGCACTGTTTCAACACTAGCACTGGAAGTAATAATTTTCCTGGCATTTTTTTGGCTCCTGAAATTATTTATGTCTATACATATATAATTTTAAAGTCACACATACAAAAAGAATACTTCTACCTGGTTAGTGATAAATGAGATACTTTAAAAGCAGTGTCAGAACAAAGTCAGAAAAAAAGTAATCCCACAAATGCCCCATATTTAAAAATTACAGTTAATATCTTTGTTTATGAAAGGTCTTGTGGAAGTTTCCTGTGCCAATGTAAGTGTTTCAGACATTTTTCCATTACAATGGAGTCAATTTGTATGAGATTATCACATAGGCAACACATAAAAAAAAAGAGCTAGGAAAGCAGATTTGTCAAGTAGGTGAGCCAGACATCATTTCTGAGGTGAGATCTAATAGAAATGAGAATAATAATAACACAAGGAACAGATGATTACACCTATCATTTTCATTCCTTTTAATGACCTTGTTTTAAGAGTAAAATAAAGCCTCTGCAGGCTCTGAATTATTCTGTGGACTGCAATCTCAGCCATTCCTGTTCTTATGGATCTCATGCATGACCTCCTTTCACTTTTGAGGCTTCAGAAACTGAAAAAGTCGCTTTATTGGAGCATGATAAATAGCAGACCATTCCTCTAAAAGAGAGTGCAATAGAGCTGTCACTAAGCCAATACCTTACTGGATTGGGGTACTGATTATTTCCCATCCCATAACTGTTAAGCCTGTATTAGAAGCAAAAAATATGTTTCGTTTTTGATAGTCTGTAGATCAGCAATACTGATTAAGAAAAATTAAAGCAATCCAATTACTTTGTGATGATACCCAAACCAGTGGGTTTTGAAACATATCATTCCTGGAAAAATATAGCATGTTAAGGTCCTGACAGTGGTGCATATTTATGTTTTGCATTACATACAAAAAGAGGACCAAAAGATTTTTACATAGAGACACAAATACCTGCTCTCCTGGCAAGCAGTGGCAAGGGGAGAATTTCACGTCCTTCTCCTAAGGTTTTCAGAACAGGTTCATGGCTGCAGACTTCTAGGTTACAGAGCTAGTCTTCTCTCAAAGGCTGTGTACTTGAAAGAAGGGACTTCTTGTGCTGTAATGCAGGTATACAGTTGTGCACTCAGGATCTGTCTTGGGGAAGTAAGAGACTCCATGCATGGATCAATGCTTTTACAGTGATTTTTTTCTTTTTTTCTTTGGTTTTTGGTTTTGTTCAGGTTATTTTACTTCATTTCCCACCTCTTACACCTTAACTCCCGCACTGGCTGCTCTTTGGAGGAAGATGGGCTCACTTCCTCCATCCATTAGGGTCTAGCTTGAAGCCTGTGGGGTTCAGGCCTTTGCCAAACATGTCAATAACAGGCAAGGACTTGGTGAGTCACACACCTACTACAAGGAACCAGCATTGCTGGTCATTTAATGTCACACACCAAGTAACCACCTCATAGGGAAACCTCTGACTTCACCAAGCCTAGGTGAGCTTTGGACCGGCAGTGAGCAGCTGAGATGGCTGGCATCCCTTCAGTAGTGCTCCAGGATACACATTGCCTGAATTTTTTTTATCCTTTAAGAGTTCTCCTTAGACTTTCACTTATGATAAAGTTTCACTAAGCTTTTGCATTATGAATAAAATATACTTTTCCTCCAAAGGCACAAACATATTTCTGTTCTTCCCTCCATTCCATCTCTCTGGAAATAACTTTTAAATTTTGTAAAACTGAATGCCATAATGATTAAAAAGCCCCCAAACCACCAAACTTCTCCAGTACTCTCATTCGTACTGCCAAAACATCTACCATTGATCACCACGAGGGCTAACCCTAAATTCCACCTAATTACAGCAACAAACACGGGCTGTAAGCATTCAATAATACATCAACTAGACAGGAAGGAAGACATAAGGACAAATTCCTCAAGGATCCATATGTTTAAGATATAGCATGTGAATTGCTTGTTCACAGTGCAGCATGTTTCAAAAAACCCCAAACAATTTGAGTAGTCTGAAGGGAGTTGTCTCTGAATACACATTGATGGCAGGACAGTTTTATTGCTGGAGAACAGCAACCATAAAAAAAAATCCATAAAGGGTAATTTGAGTAAAATAGATACAGGAATGAGAATTTCATTTGTCCCTTTCCAGTTCCGCAAAAATAAAAAAAAAAAAACAAATGAAGGCATATATTTAGGACTCCATGCCCTGTCACATTTGGATGATTGAAACATTAATGCATCTGATTCAAAATCCTTTAAGTCCATTAGTCTCTCCCCAGCCTCTGGATCACATGTGTAAAATCAAACACACAGATGAATCTTTGACACTTTGGGTTGCAAGTGGCTACACTTCCTGTTCCACCCCTCATCTTACAGCTTTAAGCTCTTTCTATGGGCCTTTCCAGACATCATCTTAAAATGATAGATCTATCAAATCCAACAAGGTTGAAAAGGAGCCTCCAAGGCCTGTAATCGTGCTATGCCACCTAGAAATCAGGGGTCCCCTCATCTATGTTCCCCGTAGTATCTGCCACCCCAGGTACCCATCCCAGTCATGGCTCTGAGTGCTTGGAATGGAAAGCCAGGCCAATCTCACTCAGTTTTCCCACTGCCCAGCATGGACAACCTTGTAAACCCTGCTTTTCCCTTTCTGTTTTATTTTAGCACCTGTGAGAAGGGAGGTGAAATACAAGAGATTCACGTGCCAAACAAAGGATGTCAGCTGGAAACTGTCTCTGCTAAAGAGGCAACATCAGGAGCTGATGAGATCAAATGCCATGAGGAAGTATTATTCTAGTAGTAATTAACACCTGTCTGGTATTACTGTACCTGCTGGACTTTTCCCAACAAGATAATTAATCACCTAAACCTGGCAAAACAACCTGCTAAGCCCTATCACTGTATGCACTGCAAGGTTAGACTGAGTCTTTTCCAAAACCTGGGCTGGAGACGCTGCAAACTCCAGGCATGGGCTTTTGTGTTAAGGAAAGCTGGCAGCTCCTGCCCCTCCCTGTGATCTGGCTCCAGCAGGAAGTGCACCAGTGGATGTGAGGCTGTTGGGCCACAGCTGCCATCCTGCTGGGGAGCAGGGGCATGAGCGCAGGGAGGTGCCTGGCACCAGGTGCTGGAAGGGCTCCTGTCATTTGCATGGATTGTGGTCTGAGCTGGCCAGAATGCTAAAACACTGGAAATATCATGGACGCACTCCAGTTCCTTGGGAAAACTCAATGGGATTGCTTTAAACACATTATTTTGCAGAGTCAGGGCCTGACTTGGCCATCTAGTCCATTTGGTATAAAGGGGTCACTTCGTTGACCTGGCTTCAGTCCCTGTGCTAACCCAGTGCTTCCAAACCGTGATGCCCTCCCGCTTTTATCTTGCTGTGTGGACAAAACCCGATTCAGTTACATAAATAATACTGGCCCATTGGAAGCAATCCAGCCATTAAACCTCTTGATTCAGAGTTTAAGCCTGAGATCAGGATGAGGCCTAGTGCGTGTGGAGTAGAGATTATCCCACATCTGCCAACCACGGTACGCCGGCATCTGCTGAGCACCTGTCATGGGTCATGGTCAGACCCAACCCACGGATCCATTGCAACAATTGCTGTATTCCCTTGCCTTGCTCAAGTGGCAGGACATCATCAGATATGTATTTCTAAGACAGATTGGCCCCTAATTGCATGGCATGCACGGCAGCCCAGCTGAAGACAGTAAGTTAGCAAAAGTGAACGTGCCTGGCCCCTGCAGCCCACACACAGGACCGGGGCCGCCAGAGGTGCAAAGCCTTGGTCCAGCTGTGCTGCACAAGTATGCACGTCTGCACGAGGGTGTCTGCACTGAGTGTAACCAGCCTTTTGCATTTGCCTGATGTGCAGTCTTTATCTCTGAGAAATGGCATGAATAGGCATCTGCAGGAGTTGAAACTCACAAAGGATGTAGGTTAAGATCCAAGGAGAAAATTCCTGTTTTTTCACTAGATCCCAGATTTCATCCATTATCTCCATACTGCCTGTCCCACTCAAACAAATGCCCTTTTAGCCTTTCCTCCTTCAGCTGCACACAGGAATAGTGCAGTAGCATCATGGCAGAAAATTTATTAACACAGAGCCAGTGTCCTTCATCTTCCCATGCAAGCTGAGCATTTTGGTTTCACTTGCACGTGCAATTTTCTAGGCTTCTTTCTGCAGATTTAAGTCCACAAGTCTCTTCATCTGCCATATAGTAGGTTGAACTTATTGTAGTAACATAGCTGTGGTCTTCAGCAACTGCAATAGAATATTGTCTTGAGATCAATTTCCTTTTTCAATAAAGTCCTGATTTTGCCTCAGCATTTATGAAGTGGTGGGAGGCCGTTATCCATGGAAATTATCTCTTTCATATACTATAACATAAAAATATGGCCCTCTATATGCAGTGTTATAAAGGTATTTGTCTGACTGACTGACTTTAACCACCCAAGAAGAGTAATAAGTTCAGTAATCCTCTGGAAATGTGTAGCCTGGAGTGTGTTATTGCAGCTAGTATTCAGTGCACTCTCCAAAAACAAATCACAAAACCAATTAGATTTATGCATTTACAATCCTTGATTGATACAGCCTTGACATAAATCACAGAGTTAGAAAAACACACTGCTGGATTAGCAAACCACATTGTAGTAGTGTGGCTTGCAATGTCATTTTGCTGAGATATTTACGATACCAACACAATCAATGTCAGTCTTAAGCAGGTTACTCTTGTTACAGGGTGATACAAATAGACGTGCATCTAATTTTTTCATGTGTGCAAAGGAAATGCAGCCAGGTTATAACTTAGAAAGATATCTTGGGACAGATTCTTGGACTAGTGTCTGAGATTGGCCAGCCCAGTGACTTCTGAAATTTCCCTTGAAGAAAAAACTGTTACCAATGTGCCATAGAGGTATTCTGGTGCCAGTAATGGAGGAGTAGAGAAAAAGATCTCCTTGAAGCGCACAGTTTCACAGAAATGGTGTCAGATGAGGGGCCAGTGAAAGTCCTATGAGACTCCACATTATATAACCAGACTTGTTTGTAGTTTGGCTGTGGTCCACATTACTACATGGTCAATCCAGGGCATTGTTCATCAGGAAGCATTTCTGCACAGCACTGTGCTAGTTCTTCACACTGCAGCTCCTGTTGCCCACACTCCAGTATCTTTATTGTATCCCTGCATCTCTACAGAAGTGTGCAAGCAGCAATGGTGCAGACTGAAGGACTTTCTGCACCCACAATTAAATATAATGATGGCAAATTGGAGTGGGTAAATTTTTATTAAGGGCATCATACCTAGAGAGCAAACATCAATAAAGATACTTAGTGATGGAGTAGATATCTTTCAAAATAGTACTACTACTCTTATTATAGCTTGTGTCAACCCCAGCAGCAGTGTTTCATATTAACCATCTTAAGGTGGAGAAAGGATAGCAGTAGGGAGGGGAGCAGATGCACTGTGTGCTGGTTTCACAGTGTTTGGCAATTACATTAGAACATTTTCATTCTCAAGTTGGTCAGACAAATCAGAGAGCTCGTGCTGCCTGAGTCACCAATTGTCCACTAGCCAGAAGGCTATTGTATCAGTGAGTTGCTACTTTCAATTTCATCTGTTTGAATAAAAGTTTTACAGAAGGAAACAAAGTCATAGGTGGAAGAAATTATCAGAATAAAAATCATAAGCGGATATTTGGAAGTTGGTGAGTTACCTGGGTGAATAAGCAGGATATGATGCCAATCCATCTCAAGCCACGTCACCTAGTTTATACATAGTCTTTAAAACTGTCCAGATAGTTTGCAGTTCCCAACAAACATCTACTGTATTTAAGATCAGTCACAGCTTTTGACTCCTGGTTTTGAGAGCAAATGAATAGACGTCTGCATTGAGGGTGAATTAAGACAGGGACTGTGTGAGATAAGAGATTGGCCGTGTTTCCACTGTTGTGGACTTCATCCAAAGAAGGAAAGATCATCACTACTAATCCAGCATGGGTCTTTGAGACAGTCTGTTGGGTGAAGCAGAAGAAATTGTAATCCAAACCCAAAATGCTATAGGGAGGTAATTAACATGGGAGGTAACTGACTCTGACAGTGCCTCAGCAGGGGTTCTGCTGGAGATAGCCTTTTCAAGTCCATGCTAAACTGTTCTTTCCCCACAATTTATGCCTCAGCAATAGGTAATGAACATTTCAAATCTGGCCTGTAGTTTGAGGTAAACAATGCACTTTCCTCCCTTTTTTTTACTGCCAGAGTAAAAACCCCAAGGAAGGGGAAGGATCTTAGCAGTAATACTTATTACTGAGTCAAATCTTCTGGTATTTGTATGCTTTGAGGCCAGCCCCANTATCTTAGCAGTAATATTTATTACTGAGTCTTCTGGTATTTGTATGCTTTGAGGCCAGCCCCACAGCCAGCATAAATAAACACAACTCCCTATATTTTGAAAGATATCTACTCCATCACTAAGTATCTTTATTGATGTTTGCTCTCTAGGTATGATGCCCTTAATAATGATTTGCATTGTTTATTCTGTTGCTAGTCCAGTTCAAGAAGAATAGGAGAAGAATAAAAATAGAAGCTCCTGATTGCCAAGAGTAGAAGAAAATTAGTGTTAAAAAGTCCAGGCAAATAGAAAGAGTTGCTTATGAAGTCTGTGTATTTCCTCAGCAGTTTCTTGTTGCAGAAGAAGCCCTGCAGGTCATAGTTGAGTAGTTGAGAAGCTGCAGCATGGGATCAATTGATCTATGACTATATTTCAGGGAGTAGTTTATCAATGGGTTTATTCAGAAAACAAACTATTTTATATTTCACCCATTACACTGAATCTGCATAGAACAGGGAAACTGCAGCCCTCTCAGCTACTTTTACTCCCCTGGCTTTGCTACCCTGGTTACGAAGCTGATGACTGTAACGTGTCAGTGTAATAAAAAGTGAGCACTTCATTCTTGCTGAAGAAGATATTCTTAATCTGATTTGATAGTCTCAGAATTTTTTTCTCTGGACAACTTTATTGTGTGAAAATTGTCTGCCTTGTAAGAGGTGTGACCAGCCGAACTGTGCATGGAAAAGACACTCTGCATGGTGCCTGAACACCAGTGTGCTGCTAGAGGAGACTCTCTGTTTTCATTCTCCACACAGAGATGCGCCTGAGGCTGTATTGAGAGCAGCTCAGATCAGAATGAAATACAGCCACTTCCCATAATGTAACACAGTCAGAAAGATCCTCCAACAGTTTTTATCTCCCTTTTTTTTACAGAGCCTTGGCCTGCCTGCTTTAGTCAGGTTCCATTTGCAAGACATTTTTATCTTAATGACAGTCTCCAGAGCAATTTCATCTGTCTCAGCAGTATCATCTCAGGAATTGTGAAGTAGCTTCCAAATTCTATGGAGACTTAGGCTATGAGTCCCTCAGAAACATGGGCTTTGGCAGTTTTCCAAAGAGCTACAACATACTGTGTATCTGGTTGCACAATCGGTACTTTTCACTGCTCAGGCTAGGTATGGAGGACTGGATCTCGTGATCAGGGACATGATGGGCCCTGAGCTGCCCCTGCGTATGGGAGCTGACTGGGGCATTTAGCATCTCATGGACCAAAAGAGGATGGGAAAATTCTCCATCCTAAAGAAGGTGTGTGAAGCTACACAAGGGTTCTGTGCAGGTTGTAATCACTGTGATACTCTTCAAGAGCCATTGCCCAAGGACTGTGCTAGAAATAAATCTCGTGTACAAATACTGCTACAAAGCCCTGCTTTGTCCACTGCTGCTATACTGAAATGTTTTCTCTGGATCCTTGATTGGAAACATTTCCCATTTTGCTCACAATCTTTGAGCCAATCTCAAAGATATGTCTTGGACCAGGTTCATAAAGTTTACTTGGTTCTTTCAGAACTTGAAGAGATATTATTACTGTACACTCACAACAGGCATCTCTACAAATATCTTGCTATGTCTATAAAATAACAAGTTCCCATTTGCCTGTTCATGTAAAGGAAAGGTGCAGATGGTAACATATTGCAATCAGTCCTAGGGTTTGACTACCAATGGCTGATGCTTGGGCGGGAAAAAAAGTAAATAAATTAAACAATTGATCCTGAGGACATAAACTTTCATTGAGGGGCACTGCAGTGACCAGATGTAGGCACTTCACTGCTAGAGGAAGAATAAATTTCAGATAGGCTTTTATTACACATGAGGCAAACGGCTTTGCTTTCTCCGTTTAACACAAATACGCAAAGCTTGCCTTTGAACCACAATGCTACCACTCTCTTGGCAGCAATATTAAAGAGGTCCCCTTGTTTCATTGGATATTAATAACAGGCTGCACTCTGAAATGCGATTTTAAAAATAGAAAGTTAATTGTTGCTGGGAAATTTTAATTGAGGCTGATTAAAGGAAGCAACAAAATATATTGACTACTAAACCTCACTTCTTGTTTTAAGTGTGACCTATAATGGACTCTCCCAAAATCATTACGTGATCGCTCTAAGCATTCCAGGTTTTTCATTTGAAATTCATTAAATGTTTGTGTGTCTGATTTTTGGGGGGTTTTCTGAAAAGTTTTATAGTCACAGCTGCGCTAGTTATGGATAGGTTTATAGTGCCTTGCCCATCAACCGGCCCACATGTCCAGTCCGGTTTGTTTGATACCCTACCTTTCACAAGCATTCAGCAGTTCTGGAGGTGTTCTTATAAAGCTGCCAGTAAATGTACCAGCTGGACTCATTTATGTACACGAGCAGCCTCATTCCGGCTGCCTTACAAAGAGCCAGTGGCAGTAAATCTGTGTTCAGTCCATATATGTACTTTAGAATATTTTTTTACACTTCTGAAAAGAAAATAATAAAGTATTTCTAAGCTTTCTAGTAAGTTATATGCGGTCTTCAGAAGAACTTGAATACTCTGTGGTGAAAAAACAACCTTCTGAGAGTCCCTTTTTCTTTGCAGTAAATTCTTTATGCCGTGCAATTAAAGCTGTTAGAAAAGTCTGCTGTCTTAGAAGCACACCGATGGATGGCATTTTTGTAGAAATTCATGTGAACAAATTGCTCATTATTTCCTTTTGTGACTGTTGCAGGTGCAACATGAATAAAGGATTTCTTGAAGGCTGCAAACACCTTCTTCACATTGCCCAGGGAGGTTTAGTGGTAAACAAGGCCGGTTTAAAAAGTTCAGATGAGTGGCAGAATGAGAAGTTGCAGACAAGCCATCATGCAACTGAAATTTCAATAAAAGATAGGACAGGTGAAAGAACTTCCAGAGAAAGGAAGAAAAACAAAGAGGAAATAATAAGAATTTTTTTTCATTGTCTCCAGGTTTACTCTGGCATACATCCTCAGCATAATGAGAGAGGATGTAAAAAAAGAGAACCACTTCTCCAGGACCACACTGGATGATCAGCCAGCATCATGCTCCCCAGAAAATATTCTTCCCTCCCTTTTCCCATCCTTTTTCTAGATCTACTCACAGCTCTCCTGTGCTGTGTGTGAATGTCTCAGGGCTGACATCAGTTACTATGAGGTTTTATTAATATTTACCAGTAGAGACTCCAGTCAATCCTATCTGTGAGGCTTCTGGCTATGAGGAAGTTTACCTCAGTGCTTCTAGCAAGAGCAAGGTCCCCAAGATTTCTACTTCTTTAGGTTGACCAGAGCTTTTAGCTAGCCATTGAGAGTTTTTACCAAAGTTAGTTTTCAAAATAATTCTCTGATAGCATGTCTGCTGAACAGAATTTATAGCTTCAGTACAACAGTGGACTTTCCTGCTGTGTGTTTTACAATAAAATACTTTACAGCCCTTATGTCTCCTCTGCTACCCTACAGACTGATCTCTGTACCTTTTCCTATGACATAAGTTAAGTGGGTTCAAGCTTCAGAGTGGAATACAGCTGTCATCTTACCAGAAGAACTATCATGACTGTCTTTCTCCAGCCATAGTACTGTTGCAATAAAAAGATATTAATACGCATTATCAGTATCTGTGCTTTACTGCAGTGCTTGGACATTTTTCTTGTCAGACAGTGCACCTTGTCTTCTTCCTCTCCTGCCTAGAACTAGTTTTAATGGCTACCAACTAAAAATAAAATTAGTACAACCTCTCTTTTCCACTGCTACACTGCAAAATATAAGGAGCATTCAGTAAAGAACCTCAGGATTTCCTAAAGCAACCTAATACTCACTTCTGTTTGGGGATATATTTCTGATATTGTTAAAATATGTTTTCTGCAAACATCTCCCCTGTATTCTGGAAGCCCTTTTCAATGCTTCAAATTTCATAGCAACTAACAGATGCAGGGAGTAGCCAAAATACAGTTGCTGTCAACCCATACAATCATAAGTCTTTCTTAACCCCACAGCTTGTAAGTCATGGAAATTCATGCTCTAGGAAGCCTGGAGCCAAGCTGACCTGAGGGCACACAGGCAGCCAGCTACGCTGCCAGCAAGGTGATCGGAGTCAGCGGCAAAGGCCAAGCCTACAGATGCTCAAGCATCTGCACTGATGTTTATGCCTCATGGCTCCAGTCATCAGTTGCCTTCTTCTGTTCATTCCTTGCATGTCCAGAGGCAGAGTTTTTTCCCCAGATTTCCAAAGGAAAGCAAACCATGACTTTAATTTTTAAATAGCACCAGTCTGTATCAGCCCAAATTCTTTTTACCTGGTCCCTTCATTAAAAGGCAGGAGAGGTGACAGAAGGTTGATTTGCTGTGCCAATGTTTCATTTCCCCCCAGCAAGAGAAATGACTTGGCAACTGGTTTCATATTGTGGAGAATTTACAGCCTACACATTTCAAAACCACTTCCAACGTTACTCCTGACCTATGGTTATTTACTACAGAAGAAATCGATAGATTCTTATTCTGTCTAGTTTGTTTTAGTATTAATGTCCTTTTATTTATCTTTGTGCCAAATTGAAAAGATTTGACCTGAGATGTGGAGCTAGACATTTCATGTCTTCTTACTAGCTCCATGTTGCTTGTGGACTAGATAGATTATTGTGGAAAAATGCACTACAGACTTTATGTGTATGATATTAAGCGGCTAATGTCTAGACAGAGATTGGGCCTCTAGACTCATGTCTACAACAAGGATTGATAGAAAAATGAAATCTCTTAGTAAAGCCTTCCTAGAAAACCACATAAACATTAATGGCTTTATTTACGGCACTAATATTTTAAGCATAACATAATTGTGTCAACCATTTAGAATAGCAAATGAGTCAGGACCTGGTGCATGACTCCTACAAGCAAAGTCTTGCTGGTGTTTTGGGGCGGGGGAGGCCTTCTTTTTAAAAAAATACCTCTTAATCTGTTTATGTCATTATCAGAAAGGTCATCAACTATGCCAAGGGCTGATATCTTATTCCTAGTTTAACTGCAAATTCTAAATGCTTATGTGGTGTGCAGATTAGCTGCTGAAGAGCAGCCAGGAGTGGCAGGTGAACATGGCAGGGGATATTAGAAGTGACTGAATTTTGGAAATGGGATGGCTTTCTTAAAATAGACCAACAACATTAGTCATAAAGAGATTTCAGGGAAACTCTAACTCCTACCGTTAGATAGTGAAAGGCTATTCCCAAGGCTGAATCCAGAAAACAGCAAGGTTGTGAATATTGAAAAAAATCAGTGGAATAGGCTGTCAGTGGGTTAACACTCTTACGTTGCTGTGCTTTATTAGAATATGTGGAAATACTTGTGTAGATATAGTAAAACATATCTTATTGATTCACGTGCCTCATGTTCGGGAGAACAAATCCTGAACAGCCAAAACACTGTCCTCTATTTCAAAGGTTTTGTTTTGTGTGGAAGTGTGGACATTGAAAAAAGCTGATATTTGAGAAATCTGAAAAATGCTTTAACTACATGCTTTAATTTTGGAAATGTTGTAAGAACATAACAGGAAACTGCCTATCCAGAAGCCAAGTCTTCCGAAAGGAGAACTAAAAATATTTACAAAAGACTAATATGAACAAAATGACTCCCCTAAAAGCTCAATATGAATAGTATGCAAGAGGCAACTTTCTCTGAGGACAGCATGACCTTAACTTAAATGTCAGTGTAGTCAAATCCATGGCTGACCTTTTCAGAAGGGGACATTGGTTTGGGGTATTTTCAGAGCATTACCTTGGTACCCAAAGTTTAGCATTGCAGCGTGTGGCATCTGAAATCAGCACCTGCATTTGAATCTCATTCCTATTTTTTGGTCACAAAATTCATTACAACATAGGGGCTGCTAGATTGTAGTCCTGTTCATTGTTATTACTGACTTATTAACATTTCTCTCTGTAATGGATCTAAGGTTTATTAGTATGACATAACCTGGAAAATATTTTACCTTTTTTTCTTCTCTTGGCAAGAAAATGCTCCCATTCTGGGATGAAAAGATAACACAAATGAAACCAGTCAAGGATCATTACATTTGCTAATCTGAAGTGAGAGATTAATGTTGAACTCCAGACTAGCTCTTAAAAATGCAGGGTTTTACTCCATTTTCAGAACATCTGCATCTACTGAGGTGTGGAGAGAGGGAAAGGATCAACACTGATTTTTCAGTCACTCTTATGAAATGTATGTAGCACCCATGTTTGGCAGCTTAACAATTTAAAGATTCGCATGTCACTACATCTTTTCCACTGTCACTTTGTTAATTAGAGTACAAGAAAGAAAGAGAGGCTCATTAATTATTTCATATTCTTCATAATAAGACAAGCCTTTGATTCTAACTTTTTATTTACAAATATAAAACTAATTGTAAGGAAAAGGGGTCCTTCTCTCCCTTGCTGAGCGAGGAAGCAGTGAAATACCGCAGAGAGCCAGCTCTCTGTCACATGCTCATTACTACTGGGACTAGCCAGGTACTGAGCCCGGTAGATGGAAAACTGAGATGAGATCCATGAGTGCTTGCTCATATGCTACTCTTACAGCTACTCTGCAAGCTGTGTTGTCCAGAACACATACCAGACTTTTCTCATGCAGAGAGATACAATCCAAAGGCACTCCCAGGATGCCTCATTCCCACACTGCTCTGCTCTTTTTGGCAGCTGGGCTGTCTGAGCTCAGCATTGCAGATAACACTCCCATCTGCAGCCTTGTGTTATAAGTGCCTAAATTAAGCTATGAGACAAAGAGATCATCACCCAACTGCCCATTGCTGGCTCTAGGTCTTGAGCACTCCTAAACCTGGGAACAGGAACTGCAAGGACAGACTGGAAAGTGAATGCAATAGTTGTGGCTTGCCAGCCTCACCCCAAATCAGCTCTCACAGTACAAGCACTGAGGCGAATGAATTTATATATCACAAGCCAAAAAAACCCAAACGAGAACAGTTCTCTGGCTAGAAACACAGGTACAGAGGTAAGAAAGAGCAACCAGTATTGCCTCTGAAACTTCAGCTCAGAACCAGTGGGCTCTTCCTGAAAATGCAGTTGCTCAATTGGCTTAAAATGATCAAAGTGTGTTTTGCTGCTGGAAAGGGTTTTACTGCTATTTTGCCTGCCTCTGCCCACATTCTTCCATAGCTTCCATGCAAGTCTTTCTTCAAGTTTTGCCATGTGAGACTGCACTGAGATTTAACATCTCTGATCTCAATCATGTCTTTGAAGATCCATAAATTAGATATTTAATCAAAATTACTAATTGCAATGCTTTATCCCATGAATTACCTACTGTCCTCCATCTAATCTTCAGGAGGCTAGTACACTGAAGAGTATAGCATTATAGAGACACTAACTAGTTAGAAGAAAAAAATTGGCAGCTTAACAATTGAAAGAATTGCATGTCGTTACATCTTTTCCACTGTCACTTTGTTCATATTAGAGTACAAGAAAGCAAGAGAGGGCTCATTAATTATTTCCTATTCTCTGACCAGCTACAGTCTAACATTAAACTCAGCACAAGGTAAAGTTTTTATTCACTGTGAAGAAAAGGCTCTCTGTTGTTTGGGTTCCAGCTTGACTACATAAATTTCTACATGCTGAAAATCATATATTTAGGTCAGAAGAGACCTCTGCTAATCTGGTCTAACCTCCTTCTAAAAGAAGAACTGTGTTAAAAGTTGTCCTGCTCATGGCTGTGTTCAGCTCTGTTCTGAGTATTTCCAAAAACAGTCTCCACAGGCTCTCTGGGCACCTGTCCCAGTGCCTGGACACCCTCATGGTGATATTTATTCTTCCTTTCATCTAATACCCCTTGCTGCAGCTTGTGCCCATTGCCTCTTGACCTTGCAGTGGTGCTCTTCTGGGAACAGTCTGGATCCATCTCTGTACTGCCGTTCAGGCAACTTCAGGCAGCTTTTAGAGATCTGAGCCTTCTCCAAGCTAGACTGCCTCAGGTCCTCACCCTCTCCTCACACACTGTGCGCCACAACCCACTAATCACACATGCGATCAGCTGCAACCATATGAAAAAATACCAGATAGTTTGTTTCTAGCTCTTGAATGACAGTTGACATAGAAGTAGACAAATAGCTTTGTATGCAGGTTGAGCACCACAAGACAGAGGGACATGTGATAATGGAAATGGATAGTGTGCTCCAGAACACGTTACCCCAGTTCTCTTGTCTTCTGCCAACACGATGCCTGTGCCCTTTGCTGTTGTCACCCCTCCCCACAGATGCTCAGGAACAGATCTGTGCATGTGTTCATGGAAGAAGCATTTTTTGAGAAATATGGGGTGCACTGTGGCAGATACTGATGTGAATTTGGGCAGAATAAGACAGAATAGGCACAGAACTGCTGCCAGTCTAAAGGTTTTGCTGTGAATAAGCAGTGATCTCCTGGTCCCCTGTCAAAAACCTCATTTAACCATTAAATATTATAGAATTATAAAATACGGAACATCCTCATAAGTTTTTTTGCCTTTAACCTGTCTGAGTCTTCAAATAAGGACAGGTTTGCCTTGTATGAGGAGCTAATATGTTAACTAAACCCGTTTTCAGCACAAGAGTGCAAATATCTTTAACATTGTTCTTTCCAAGGCCTCCACACTGTACAAGAGGCATTTAATGCCTGTGTTCCAGGGGGTTCACTGGTAATGATCATGGCTGTGGATAAAAGACTTGTTGGCAAGTAATACTCTGTCACCCACTGCTGTGTCATATCCAATATCTTACATTAAGGAGGCTTTAGGGGAAATAATAATAATTTTGAGAGCAAAAAAATTAATAGAAGTGGAGGTTTGGCAAAAATAAATGTTTTATCAGAAACAGCCCTTGCCAAACATAACATTTTCTCAGGAGCCAATCTTGGCAAAATGAATGTTTTATCAGGAGCAGAAGTCTGGAAAAAGTAACATTTTATCAGAATTGGAGCCTTAACAGAAAATGCCTTTTTATCAGGCATGAGGACCATGGCAATTTAAGGGGAAAAGCTTGCTGAAAGTAGAGGTTTATCAGGAGTTTTGCTTGAGGAAAATAGTGTTGCATGAAGGGTAGGAACTCTCCAGAAATAATGTTTTTTTAAGGGGGAGAGGATGGATGAAAATAACATTTTATCAAAAAGAAGGGGGGAGGTATGGATTTAGTGAAATTGGTGTGCTAACAGCTTCTACCTTCCAGTATGGGAGGCTTTGCTCCTGGAAAAACACTATTTGCACACTGAGTACATGCCCGAGCTAAAATGCTGGTTTTGACAAGCTGTCCTGCTGCTAAAATGTTATTTTTGGCAAACTCACGTCTTGAAGAGATGTTTTTGAAAACTCTCTTCAGAGAGATGTGCAAATTGACTATAATACCTGCAGCAGAGCCAGGTACCTCTGTGAGCCAGCTTTTCATCTGTTTATTAGTTCTCCGTGGCCTCCCTTCTGCCTTTTGCTTTATGGTGATGATGTTGATGCACAGCACTTTGGATCCTGAAACACCATTCTGCTTCCAAATGTAGGCCTCCTTAATCATTCTGTTTCCCTCGGCTGCCCGCTGACTCAGAGTGGTTGACTCTCCTCCAATTGTGTGTCATGCATCCTTTCCCAACGGGGCTCTCTCCCCACACCTGGAAGGCTGCTTATGCCTAGTTTCTAACTCCTCTAGTCAGCATTTGACACCACTGGGGTTGAGATGTCCCTTAATGCAATGAAGAACCCAGTGGTAAAAGCCACGTGGGAAGGCCTTCATTGTCTCTTTTTTGGGTTTAAGACATCGACCACAAGAGACTGAATCTTTTTAAAAGTGCGCTCTCAATGAAAGGGGCATGAGAGAGGAAGAAAGTGACAGGCTGAGTCATTTAAGAGGTCTATATCTCATCATATCTCAGTCATGCTGTACAATATATTCATCAGCTTCCCTGTGGAATTTTGGGCGAGTACCCAAGTCAGGAGTCTCCCATACATGTTATCTGTGGGTAACACCCTATGAAGGAACTGGGACCAGGCATGCATGTGGGACTACAGTCTATCAACAATTTGCTGTTTGAATATAGAGGATGAGATGGAGAGCATCAATCACTATGACTGGATGGGTGGGATTCTCTGTGGACATTGCCAGAATTTGCAGGGCATCATCAGAATCGCTCACTGTTTATTTACAATGTTACTGAGCACCAGTGGGAAGTCATGAGAAAGGCTGACTCAATAGCTATTTTTAAGAAAGGTGACAGGTGAGAGCTGGTTATCACAGGCCACTCTTGCCCAACCTTCCAGGTACTGTAAGACTTCCAGCAGGAATGAAATGGCTGGCTTTGTTGAGAAGGGAGACTTTGTTGAGGAGAGAACTGATTTCAACTTGAGCACTTCTTTTAAGGCTGTAGGATAAACCACTCTGTAAGGAACTGGTGAATAAAAACAAACAAACGTGTGATGAAGTGTATTAAGTACTACACTTAAAACAGGGTATGGGACATGGAAAGATCATGAAAAAACCCCATGGATCTGACCAAGAGGACTTCAGGTTTCTTACTGTCATAAGGAATAATGTCCTCCAATGTTTCAACATTTTCCCAGTGCACATTGGCCTTTAATTCACGTCACACTGAAGCATTTCCTCATGCAAATATTGTAAATTAATGTTATTGCATTGTAGTGGCTGTGATTCATTGCAGCTGAAGTCCCCGTTCTATGAGAGACTTATTAGTAGTACTATGTTCCCCTGATTGTTGAGTTACTGATGATTTGTCACTGTATCCCCTAGCAAAGTATTTTGCTGGTTTATACTTTGAACTCTACATGTGAGAGAGCTGGCACTGCCTTTTAATGGCAAGAGAATCAGGTAAAATCTGGCAGACCTGTGTAGCTAGATCTAGGTCTAGGCTTTTAGAAGAAACCCTAGATATTTGAATCCATATTTGTGACTACCGAGAGCAACTGGCAGAGACATTATCCACAAGGCAGGGTAAAGTGGGTAATATCTGCTCTTTGTACTAAGTAGCAGGACAACCTGGGGAGTTGACAGGTTATTGGCTGACTAGGAAGGGTTTGGGAAAACTGCGTATGGACCTCAGACTACTGAATTTCACTTCAGGTTTAAATGAATCTCACATGACAAAAAAATTCTTACCCAAAAACATTGACTAAATTTTGTTTTCAACTTGAAACTCTAGGAAACCACTTTCATGGAAATCTATTTGTATGTGGTTTCAACCAGAAGGAGTAAATGCCTTCCAGTTCACTGGACATTTTGCCCAGGTGACGTTAACCCAGATTTACAGCTGTGACATTTCTGCATGCCTGACCCTGCTGGAAAGACTGACTTGGCCCTCCAGGGCACCTCATTCATGCCCTACAAATCCCACTGTAGTAGAGTGTTACCATAAGGGCTCTCTCCTGCGGAGCTGGGATGTTCTCTGCTTGCATTATGCAGGTATAAGGTGGCTCTGAAGTAAAGTGCCCTGCCAACTTCAGTTTCAACTCACTCCAAGCTAGAGTATCCCTAATGTGCACCCTGCTCCCCTCCCTGGCTCTGCTCACAGCAGTGCTTACTCTGCACTGCCCTTAAACAGGCAAGAGAGCGACAGGTGCAGCATCCAGAGGGCATCTGCCCTGGATATTTTCTGCTGGGTTTTT
Organism: Oreocharis arfaki; assembly: GCA_013398015.1. NCBI lineage: Eukaryota > Metazoa > Chordata > Aves > Passeriformes > Paramythiidae > Oreocharis > Oreocharis arfaki. The sequence continues at coordinate 443,984 of VZRR01008224.1, forward strand.
TTGGTTGTTATAAAATACTTATTAATAACATTGAGCTGTTGTTGTTTCCTTTTCATTTGGTTTCCAAAAGGTGATTTGTAATACGGTGAGTGAGATCTAGCCTTGTGCATGTATTCAGAGGGGAAAGAGCTAATTGTTCCAGCTTACACAAATACTTCGCTTGAGCAGAACCAAAGTTGGACTGCTTAACCAAAAAAAAAAAAAAAGAGTTATATTCTGTGCGTAAACCTAATCCCAGCTCCAAGTAGTTTCTGTCTGAAATTGTTTGCAGGGCTTCTTCCTTATGTAGAGCCTTCCTGTGCATCCCCAGCTGCAGTCCTATCATAGTCTCCCAGGACACACTGTGAGAGAAGGACGCACAAGACCTTAGACCTCCCCACCAGAAATGACTTTCAGGCCAATGCCATGTGTTTATTATAGTAAGCTATGTCACTGACCCCAGGGGGACAAGGGTTTGGCTCTTGGCTATTGAAATTACCACTGATCTCTGTCTAAATAGTTGCTGCATTTACAGCTAGGCAGAAGATTTTAACAGCCATGGAACAACTGAAGGAAGAACTCATAGTAGCATCTAAAGAAAAACTGTGATTTCTGGTTTTGAGAACAGCAGCAGATAAAACTTCAGCCTCCCCCTCAGAGCTTGTATTTCTCAAACTCTTAGTATTGTTCTAGCCCGCAATGCAAACCTTATATTGAGTTCTCTTCTCCTCCCTCATTCAGGCCTTTTTTGTCTTCCCTAAGAAAACCACAACACAAGGAATATTCATGCCGTGTTTTCACTACCTGCATTTCTGTTTCTGAAGGCAGTTGCAATGATACATTTAAACAGCTGATAGAGATCTCAAAGTGTAGTCTGTAGCTTCAGAAAGCTTACTTCTCCAGCTTTTGTAAATGTTACTTTATTTCTGAGGTTTTGGGGTAGCTTTTTGTTTTGGTTTGTTGTCGTTGTTTTGGTGGTTGGGGAGTTGTGTTTTGTTGATGGCCGTTTGGTTTTGTGCTTTTCTTGTTGTTTGGTTTGGGTTTTTTTTTTTTTTAAGCAGCTTTAATAAGGAGCCAGGAAACTCCTTCAAGAAGTGGCCTACCGTTCTTCGAGAAAGTTCAAGCAGTTTTCAGGCCTAGGGTCTAGCAGACTTGACTGTTGCACAGTATTTCTGTGATAACCATAGCATGCTGTTTAGCAGAGAATGTAGATCTGAGCAATACATATGTATAAGTACATTTTTTGGTGTGCAAAGCTCATCTCATGGCCTGGATGGTGTTTTCCTTCAAGCCCACTGCAGGCAGCAGGGTTTGGTGCTCCCTCTCCATGCCTCTCTAGGAGAGTGGCAGCCTCGCTGCACTGGGTACGGAAAGGATGGCATTTTCCTCCCCTCCTTTGAATTTGCTTCTCTTTGGGGCTTTAAGTGAGACCATTAGTGTTATTGAACTTAGCATTTGGCAGTTTATATATGATAAAGGGGTTATTACACAGTGATCCCTGTATGTTTAGGTCAGCTGTGGCAATCAATCAATGGACACTTTGCCTTTGACAGCACATGCTTCCATAAAAAAAATTCTCTGGCAGAGCCCTGTTAGCTAGTAATGACAGAGTAACCTCAGTCAAGTAATATACTTGATAAATTTTGCATGTGCTGTTGACTGACAGAAGCTCTGGCTTCCTGTCTGACCAGCATACACAGGCTTCAAAGAGCACAGAAACCTCTTTCTTCTCCCCAAAAGGAGTGCCTAAAATCCATGTGGGTAGAGTCAGACCTTCCTCTGAGCGGGGAATAAAACAATGCTGCACAAGGGAGAGACGCTTTTATGCCTTTACAAAGCTAAACTTGCTCTTTCTCCTTTTCTTGCCTTTCCCTGTCATTCACAATTATCCAAGACTTGCCGGCTTCGCACACTTGGCCGTGCACAACACCCGCCTGTGTGAGTGGTCCAGGCTGAAGGGATAAGTCTCTCCTGTCTCTATCTCTGGGATCTGGCTGCTTGGCTGCCCTTTGTTTAGTCTGAGTGGAGGCAGTAATTGTCTGCAGCTGCAGCTCCTGCTTCCTTGCTTGCCTTGGATAGCTCCAGAGGTACAGCCGCAGTGGGTCCATGGAGGCATCCTGGGGTTTCTTAGCTCGCTGATGCTCACCAGGATGTTGGTAGAGTCCAGCAGTGGACAGCCAGCCTGAGTGTCTGGGGCTGCCTCTGGCAAGCCCAGCTTGCTGCTGCTGCTGCCAATGCAGGTACCATAGGTGTGCATGGCTGCGGGAAGGCTCCCTCGCCATACAGACCTCCATCGACATCTGTCCTGTTGCTGGGTGAAAAGGTCTGCTGGGCTCTCACCTTGCTATGCCCTGACCATGAGCAGAGAGGCACAAGGAGATTTCTAGCCAGCCACTTCACTGGTGCCTTCTCACCATCACGTCTAGGCCACAGAAGGTTGCAGCGCTGGGTGTTGCTTAGCTGCTGCAGCTTTCCCTGGGAGCGCAGCGGGGGCTTCTTGGGACAAGGCAGGGATTCTCTGCCCTCCTGCAGTCCATCTCGGACGCCCCGCACCGCTGCTCCAGCTGCCAGCCTGCAACTTCAGTGATGGCAAAGGAGGTGAGAAGGCTCTCCTCATGGCACTGCAAAGGTCTTTATTCCATGCTGCCTCCCCAAAGCCTGGGGCCAGCACACGAGCTGGCCCCCAAAGGCAGAGGAGAGGAGCTGTTGGCAGGCTGCTCCCAGGGGCAGAGAGAGGGAGGGAGAGAGCAATACATGGCCTGGAGCCTCAGTTTACCCGAGTACCAGGGGGGCGGGGAGAGCACATGGGCAAATGGTTTCAGGGCATAGGGGTGGTACATGGGCGGAGTTGGGATACAGGAACCAATAGGGAGAACTCGAGGAGTGGCCAGGACTAGGGGTAGGGGAAGGAGGGAGACCCCATGGAGAGGGCAGGAAGCGATCAGTAAGAGGGGGTACAGCGCCACAATAGAGCACAGCAGGCTTCAACCCTTCATCTTTCAAAGGCTCCTTCGATACCAGTTTGCATTTCACCATAGATACCAATGGCTGTTTTTACTGGGTTATGAAAAATCGAATTTCCTTGTGAGCAAGCAGAGCGCACATGAAAGAGTCTTAACCCATTTGCTACTTCACTAATCACATGTATCTGTTTGTTTTGGGCAGAAGAGGTTTTCATCTTTTTCTGCCACAGGAGCACAATCTGATTACATGGGATTAAGCCTGACATCCTAATCTTAAATGCATCCATACATAAAGACCATCAAGTTGTGTGATCCCAGCTCCTGCACTGCGTAAGGCAGACCCATGAGAGAGGAGCTCGCAGCAGCACCCCATTGTCACATACCATATGGACTAATTGGAGTGTAATTTTAAAGGTTTCCTACGCTCATTTGTCAACAGGTGTCCTTAAGGGTGTACCAATCAAAACAACCCTGCTTATGGAAAATGTTATTTAAAACCAACATGTAGGCTGCAATAGTAATGGCACAGTTTCTCAGCAATTGCAGCATCATTCAGTGAAAGCTAGCAAGAATGAGAAAATATAAACCTAGACTGCAACTGCATGTGTACTTGTGTTCAAACTATTGCATTTAGAAAATGCATTTTAGAGAAGCATTGCATTTAGATTAGCATTTTCTGCCTTTAAAATACTCTCCCAGTTTCCATATAGATATCTACTAATAGCAGTAGGGGTTCCTGTGGGATGACCAAAGCCAAATGTGTACTGAAATAGAGTCCAAAAGATTGTCTAAATATTAATTTTCTATGTCTGTATTTTCAATTTGCTATGAACATACTTTATGCTTTCAAGAAAAATGCAAAATGATGACACAGGCAGTTAAATAATACTCATCATCCATCTGTCATTCATTAGGTAAATGACCACTACAGAACTTACGGTATAATAAATCTTCAGAATACATTTCTGCTTTCTTTCTCTCCAACTTAAACTTGGAAACCATAGCAGATATGTTGCATGGAGAGATTTTAATTATGAACAGAAAAGAATATCTCCAATTAATCAGCATAATGACAAGTGCTAAACTTTGTAAATGTAAACAATGTCGCAATTCAAACCAGCCTTAAAATTTCTGAGATGCAGAAGATTTAAAAACAAATATTTCTTTTGGTGGGATACAGAAGTCTTGATGAGATCATTTTAAATGGTGAAGTATGTGGTTGCGCAGAAATATTGCTTCATTTATTCACAACAGGAAACATCATTTTCAGTTAGAAAATTTAAAAATTATCATTTCAAAAATATGTTTGAGGAATACATTCACAATCAGTTCAGAAGTAATTTCTGGTGGAGACATACCTTCTGAAAAGACCCATTTCAATCATTTTCCTGCTATGTAAAGAGTTCAGTATCTACATATGATGATTAATTAGCTACATTCCATCTGACTATTCATTTTGTGGAGCTTGAAATAGTGAGGAAGGATTGTTATAGGTGGACTTAAACTTTCCCTTAGAATATAGGGTTGGGGATAAAATTCTGTTTTTTCCTATAAAGCAGAATGAATATTTCATCCCCTGTAATTAAAAGTTTGCGGTTGAGTGCGCTCCTATTCTCTCTCCTGCTGCATTTAAAATCTTACAAAAGAAATTCAATTCACTACCAAAATAGTCTTAAGTAACATTTTGAGAGAACTATAAACTGTTCTTCCCCATCTTCCATCTGCAAATGTGGTTGGAATATAGTTTTAAGCAGGATGAAGGATTAAACAAACAAAAAAATAATGAAAAGTGAAAATATACACACTCTGCAAAAGCATGGTCAAATACATTTTGCCTTGTATAAACTTCATTTAGTCTACATGGGTTTTAACGTATTTCCATGACTTTAAATAAGAAAACATCTTAAAGCACAGCCCATGGGAAACCCAAGCTTGATTAGTTTTACCTTTTAGTACAGCCTGCAGAGTGTAAAACACAGCACATCAGAATTGAATTTGTCATCTCCAGACCTCACAAGAATTTTAGGAACTAAATGGTTAGGAAGCATCCTGGTACTTCTCTTTGCTTTAATCATAGTAGAAGTTTCAATTTAAACATTCAGGAAATCTCTCTTATTTAAAGCAATCAACTCGTTGCTAACAGGGTCTGGCTTTACTGTGTTTAATTTTCTGGCATCATGCAAAACTTGATTTGTTACAGCCAGTGCGTGAACAGGTCCTCTCCCTTCCCCTTCTCCCTGGAATATGTAAAATATCCCCAGATCTTTGCTGCATCCTTATCAGCCCTACACATCCTAGTGTCTGCTCAAACAAATGAGATATTAAGGCAAAACCTCGATGAAAAGTGCACATAATAACTAATACAGCCAAGGAAAACTTTGTTGCCAAATAGCACTCCTACATCTTTCATCTGCAAAAACTTAGAATACAATTTTTTGTCCAGTTGTTTAACTCTCTTGACTGTGCCTCTTCTCATCTGCTTAGCTGTATATCTGCAGTACTTTTCTAAGATTGCCACCTATTCTGGATGAAGGAAGAAAGCAGTCACCTTCCCTTCTTCTTTGAGCTGTGGTGCTGGTATTCACAGAAAATAGGTTGCACGCTCAGAGAAAGAACCTTTGCTAAGCCCTGAGATGGCTGTCAGGAGAAAGAACCTTTGCTAAGCCCTGAGATATCTATCAGGTCTAACATTTTAAGATAAGCACTGACAATTGACCACAAAATAAGATGTAACTCCCAGCTAAATACAATCAGTAGGCTGGACCACAAGTAGAGTTTAATATGCCACTTCCACGCTAATGTCATCTGATAAAAGTGTCTACAGTCAAATCTCACACAGAAACCACAGAATTTTAGGAATCCAGAGAGGTTGATAATGCTTTGGACCAGTCTCCTCCAACTCTGAATTTAACTTAAAAAACCCAGGTTTTGGATGTGGGTCCATCATAACTTGGGTGAGCTAATGCCACTCAGGGTCAGGGAAGGATACCCTGAACCAGAAAGGTTTGAAGAATACCAGGACGTAAATCAAGTTTGAGCTATCTTCCTGGCATATATTGCCACAGGACAGGGCAAAAGGTAATGCTACATCACACAGCTATTCCCAAAAGTACAAAATCAGGTTGCCCATTAACTTTTGTGTACAGCTGTTTGGAGCAGCAAATTCAATGTCTTGCACAGGAAACCACTGAGCTGCAGGCAACCAAACTACTGCAGTTTCATCTTTCCTCTTTTCTTCATGAAGCTTTTATTTTTTAACAAGAATAAGGATTTTTAAATGTTTTTTTCCTGCCAACATCCACCCTGTGTTGAATCCCATGGAGAGACAGAGAGTGATAAGCAGACTGTGCTGCTGCTCACAGTGACCGTATTATGCTTCTAAAACACTTCTTTCTTGCTGAGTTTTACTCTGGTGGCAACTAAGTTCAGGCAACTTTTTCTTTTTTGGGGGTAGGGAGGGATAATTAAACCGGTTTTTCTTGAGTCAAAATTTTTTGTTGTTTTCTTTTTTCACTCATTTTAGTATGTTTTAATGTGACTTTTCTGGCGCTGGCTAGGTAGTTGGAAAGATAGTCTCACAAAGTAGGAAAGATGCTGGAGAAGAAGTTAGCTGAGAAGTATGCTAGTTTTCTGAAGAATACTGCTTCAATTTTATACAACTAACACTAATTAGAAGAGGTGCTTAAATGCTCAAGTACTTGGTGTTTACAGATAAGGATTTCAGAAAAGGGTGATGTTGTACCAGTAAAAAATGCATATGTTTTCAGATTCATATGCAGTTTCTAGTATTTCCAAAGTCTAGAAAAACTCTGACTTGTTTCATTCTCATTTGTGAGCGCACGTACATCAGAAAGCTTAATGAGTAATAATGCTGAAATATCCATCAGAAAGAAATTACTCCATCTTCCTAAATATGTATAGACACTTTTGAGACCGAATTTACTCCAATAAGTGGTTGCAGTTCTCACGAGTACTTCCAATATAGATTTTTTTTTATTAACGTATTTTCTCATAATTTTCCTCAACTTCATCCGGACATTTAGATCCAAATACAAAACCTGGGACTAGGAACATGGAAGCTATTTGTGTAACTCTTTGAAATATTTAAACTTACATATGTATCTCTGAAAGCTGTTTTCTACTACAGGTAGGAAAACTCTCATCTTTTAGTTGTTCTGAGATTGATATATATGCTACAACTTCTAAAAGAATCAGCAGAATTAAAGTCAACATAGTAAAATACCCATAAAATGGTAAATATTGGATTTATGCAAATAGTAAGATTGTAGACCCTGTATTAGGAAAAGCTTGCATATTGACTGCTTAGGTTTATTTCTTCAGTAGACCTTCCCAGTATAAAACTGAACCATCCTTGACACTGCTTTGAACAGGGAATCTGTGCTTATCTGATCACAGCTAAAAAGCTGATGTGAAATAGTCAGAACAGCCATTAGGCTTGTACTGAGGAGGTGACATTTCCTGGTGTGAAACCATACTGCATTTCTCTTCTTGCAGCCATTCTCTTGCCTACAGCTGCAGTCTTCCAAAATGGAAGTAGTATTATGTATCCTAAGTCCTCTCACACTTTTGGAGTGGAGATGAACCTCCACATCAAGCTCCTGCTTTATGACTCTGCTGAGAAGTGTTGCATGTAAAGGCTAAAATCAAGAAAAAGACGGATTTAGGTTCTTGTTTGCAAGAGGCTTAGCCTCAAATTCTGCTTTCAACCATTTGGTAGCTTGCTACTCTTTATTCTGGGTTAGCCGGTTTTGGCCTTTATCTCATATAGGTATTCATGTCAAATTGGAAGTTGTGAATATGGTAGAAAAAACCAAATCTAAGCAGAGGTTATAGACAGGGTATGCATAGTATGAGGAATTAAACCTATATGGAATGAAGGTTTGCAGTGTGGTGTTTCTATGAAGAAACATATCCATATTGAATAACTTGAACTTTAGAAAAACCTTGAGCCTTAACAAAACCCAAAAAACCCCTCACATTGTAAAGATGGAAATCCCTCAACACAAAGGCCTGCGAGGCCAAATTCCAATGTTTTCAATAATTATTGTATAAATCTGGATTAAAGTCTTCAAAATCAATGGGCTTAATTTATTGGCACAACTGTGGAGAAAAATTGACCCACTGAAAAAACAATGTTAATAAACATCTATCTAGGCAATTTTAAGATGAAAGAAAGGTCTGAGGCATTAGATGCAATCTCTTATAATGATTAATACATGACAAGATTTATAGGTTCAAACTTATAGCTCAGATATTACATTTGGATGTTAGAATAATATCAAGAAATTTATTGCCGATACCCAAACTTTCATAGAATATTGTTCTTAAAGATGCATAGAGAATAGTAAATCATATTTTTAAATTCTTTTGTCATATTCTTTGCTATACTGAAAAAGTTGCTTCACCCATTACATAGGCAACCAGCAAGACATGATACAGAACGTTTGCAGTCTACAATCATCCAGAAAGGAATGACCAAGTTGAGAGAAAGCTGAGAAAGGATTAACACAGCAAAGGTGCATATTAAAAAAATCACAACATAGCTGAACCATGTTATGTCATTGGAAGGCCTACTTTAATACTTTTAGATATTTTCTAAATATCTGCCTTTTTAAGATTTCCTTAAATATGTATATAAATAGACTGATTAATTTACTGTGAGTTATGTAGTAAACATAATTAAAACAAAAATACAAAAATCCATTTTAAACACGAAATAGACTAAAATACTTTAAACAATAATTTTTGTGGTTTTCATTTAACCCTTTAGGATAACAGCTGCTTTTCCTTCTGTACATGGCTGAATGTGTATTTGCTTGCTAAGAGAATAGAGAGGTTAGAAATTCTAAAGTAGTAGACTTGTAACTTAAGTAGCTAAGTAGACTTGACTACCTGTGGAATTTATTTCTCTATGGATGGTATCCCTGCTAGGATTAAATTTAAAAATACTCTAAAAATATATACTTTTCCCTTTTTTTCAGATCTGTGTTTTACTTTAATTTCAGCCAGTTGTGGTACACTTAAAGCTAATTTTCATAGACCTTGTTTAAGTTAATAGACCTTGTAGAATTTTCCGCTGGCTTCAGGTCATAGCACTCAACACCTCCAAAATGCAGGCTCTGAGGGTGCTGCCTGAACTAAGTCATCTTCAACAGTCAGACATGAAAACTCCCTCGTACAAAAACAGGGGCTTTTCAAGGGATTAAGTTAACGAGAAGAATCATCATCAGTGACAAAGTTTCTCAATTCCCTTAAGTGCCAGTCAGTAAAAGAGGTCCTGAAATCCCAGGATACCAGAGAGTGGAGGATTTCTGTAAGGAGCTGTAGACCTTCTTGCTCGAAACACCATCAGAAACAAATGGGAGGTAGACAGGTTTGTGGAAGCAAGGCTGGGCTGGGCATTGCTTTGGTCTAGAGAACAAATCCAGAATGGGCTATGTCCTGAACCTCTGGGGATTGCAATTCCACAAACACTTAAATTCCTCAAAGGTGTCTTTTCTGACACTACTTTGGCCATGAGATCTGAGCTGGGTGGTTTTCCCTATGTGTTGAACTCAGAAAGCAAAGAATCCAGGAGATGGAGACACCTGAAAAATTTGGGTCATATTTGTCTGAACACCACCTTTGCCCAAGAGGTCCATATACTAATAATTCACTTTGTAGTAAGACAATCTTTATTAAGGTCAAAATAACACTGGAAAAAAAATATAAATCTTTCTTATAGTGAAGAGTAAATCAAGTAGGGGAATAAATACAAACTGACACATAAATTACAATCACAATATATGTATAAAATCAGCAATACAATATGATTTATGAGTACAGCCTGTGATCCAAGATGCTGGTAAGTTCAACAAGCACATGTAATTATAATAAAGCCAGGTTTTCCAGAGTGGCCTATTTAGAAAGCATACATTATTATTAGGTTGCTAGTGCGTTCACTGGATGTAAATCAATCTCTTCATTCTACGTGCTGACAGTGGCAGCTATGGACATGACAAAATTTTATGATATCAGAGCACTCCCACCTGCAGTCTTCATTTATTATTTGTGTGCTTGAGTTTTTGACCAAGAGAGCTCCCAAAAATGGTAACTTTCTGCTGTCTCAGTGTGGCCTTCCCCTTATTATACCACCTTTTCCTTTAGGCCTCACTTTATCAATTCCTGCTGCTTTGCCTGTCATTAACTTTCCTTCTACATCAGACAAAATCACAGTCAGGTTTAAAAGATTTTACTCCTTTTTTTTTTTTTTCTCATTACTGGCCAGAGAGGTTAGGAAGCTGTTAGCTGACAATGAAGCATGTAACTCTGCTATTTTACTACAATGAGACCTTGAGTCCGAGGTGGGGTTGAATGGGGCTTTGACCAACCTGATTTAGTGGAAGGTGTCCCTGTGTGTGACTGAGGGGGGTTGGAACTGGATGATCTTTAAGGTCCTTAGAGCCCAAACCAATCTATGATTCTATAGAATCATATTCTATAAAATCTATATTCTATGTTATGTTCGAGAATGGCTTTGGGGAAGGTCTATGCCAACAGTAATCCAAGGCAAATTATTCCTAGGTGGTTTGCTTTCAGCAGGGCACAGAGAAGTAAAGTTTAGCCTCTTTTGATAACCCATTTTGCCAGGATGAATGTCTTTGGTTTGCCTGAGTCATGAAATTTTGTCAGGGGTGTTGTGAAAAGGTGTGGGAACTGTGTGGACATCTGTTTGTGTCTCATTTTCATAGGCTGGGTTTTCAGACAAACCACAAAACACATCAGTTAGAGGGGTGAAGCAATTTAGCTATCGCTGGCTTCAATCTCATCTGTACTAGAGGTTTCTTAAATTGCTCTGCATACTTGCCCAGTGAAACAACTCTGTGTACAGTTCAGGGGAGCAGTCATGTCACCAGTGTCACTCCAGTGTGATACAGAGGGTAAATGAGATGAGAGAGCCTGCAGCAACATCCAGGTAGGGATGAACAGGCGGAAGCTCTTGGGCTTGTGCTGGTGATTCCCAATTATTTTATTGACTCAAACTGGAAAAGAAAGAAATGAAAGAGGTCAGCCAGTATTACTACTTTCCTTGTTGGCCCATGTCTCTGGAGTTTTGTTGTTGTCTTCATGTGTTACAGTGAATGAACTCAGTAAACGACTTATGATATGCCCTAATTAGTGCCTCCAAAGAAGGCTAATTTAATTAAATTACAAGACAAAGACATAAACGGGACACATCCTTCCCTAATTCGGAACAGTTATGAATTCCATTGGTAAGTTTTAGAATGGTTTAGAATTCTGTGCTTTCATTTTGAAGTTCTGGACAATATCAAAAGTCAAATATAAAAAAAATATCAAACGTCAAACATAAAAGCTCATTTTCTCATACAAATAGACCCTTGTCTCAGCTTCCAATTGCACATCAAAAGATCCCATAATCTCCTTTCAAAAAAAATTAAGGTCTTAGGTGTAGAAAACATTCTTTCTCCTCCTCGTGTCCCCATAATCCCCCGACTGCCTGCTCTATCGCTGGTTTCACTGTCATCCCTGTACATGGAGCAGCTAAGCAGGGCAGGGCAAACTGCAGCAGCTTGCCTTTGGGGAGCTTGATAAGTGACCTGTGGACTTCACCTGCTTTGTTTTGATCCTTTTAATTTTGTTAGAGGCTGTAGTGGATCTCCATCTCATTATTTTCGGAAAAAGGAGTTGCTTTTTTGTATTTCCTCTAAAGTTTCACCAATGAAATATGTGAAAACAGAGTGAATGAAGCTGTAAATTGAGTAAACTGACAAAGAAAACTCTTACATGACCTCAGAAAGCTTCATTTTCTCACGCACTCTGCCTTTTTTCTTGTTTTGTCAAATAAAATTATTTATTTCTTTCTTGCTTGTTCCTACTTTGGAGTGCTTTTGGTTATCTCTTTTAAAGGACAGCTGTTTGTCATGCTTTGAAGGTTGCAGTTGGACTTAAGCAGCTTACCCTGCAGAATGAAATGTGAGGATTTTTTCAATACATAGACAAGTATTTTATATACTGTGACTTTGGTGGGAGGTTATTTTTTTGAAACAGTTCATAAAATGACTGTGTTGTGACCGGAAATTATTTCTAGAAGTCAACTACTAGGTAATTTCTCCCTCTTGCTCTCATTTATATTTTCTTTATAAGTTTAGTGAAATTAATACTGCTGAAAAAACGTATTTTTGGCTTCACTAACAGGAACATAAGAATAAATTAACTGAAGGTCAGTGAAGTTTCACTGTGTTACCCATGGTTCTGTCAATCTTTCTAGTCTTTGGGTTTCTTTTAATTTCATTGTGGACATGGTGATTTTCTTTACCTTATATTTAAATCTTTCAGCAACACAAGTGGAAGGCATGGGTACAAAACTTTGAATTCACTCTGAGAAAGGACATCTTGTTTCCATCTTTCTTTTCCTTTCTAATGATGATGATCTCACTCCTTTTCTGTAGCTGAAAACCACATTTGTGACTACCAATCAGTCACAGGCTCTAGGCCAAGTGTCACTCACATCTTCAGCCTTCTGTGCCGCTAATGATCCCTAAAATCCCCCTGAGGTTACAATATTTGCACCTTCACAACTAGATAGCTAAGGAAAGCCAAAGCAGGCAAAGCCTGCTGAATTATTTTGGCATTTAGACTACTTTCCAGCACTGAGACTGCAGGCATATCAGTTCCACTCAGAAGAAAGTTAGTCAGTAATGAAGTTGTCAGCCTTGTGTCAGTGCGATACACTAAGCTGTCAAAACGCTGTGTGCTGTCTCTTGCTCCCCTCTGTTTCCTTTGTCACTGCTCCTTCATGTCCTCCAGTTTCCTTTCCACTCTGATGGTCAGGACAACTCAAGGTAAAGGCTGTTTCAGAGACTCCAGCTGTGCTACTGAGAGGTTTAACATCTCCCACCATCCCAGACATTGAACTGGATGAATAAAAACATGATCATACAGCAAAGAGAAGAAAGGGAAACCTTCTTGGAAGGTTTGTGCATCTGTCAGGGACAAAGAACTTGCACACTATCCATAATTCTCATTTAGTCAAGACCTGGTCTAGAGCAGGCATAGCCTCCTATGATATTTTGTAATGCACGAAGGCATGGATGAAACTATCTCTACCAACACAATCTTAATTTATTTTTTCTTTTATTTGGAACAAAGAAAAGCAACACATTTGCACATGACTTTACTTGATCCTCTGTTAGAGAATTCTAAGGAGCTAATTAAAACTAACACAGGAAATTTAGAGAAAAAGCCAACAGAAGATAGAGTGCTAAGATTTAAAAAACAAAATAGGAGGAATCTTAACTAAAGGAATTTTTGGTCACTCTGGAGTCATTTAACAGCAGCAAAAACAGTTCTGTTTGGTAATTTTTAGACTTGGAGAATTACTGTGCTTTGGGAGATGGGAAGCAGAAGAAATGACAAAATCATGTGCTTAAAATTATGTAAAAATAAGTGAGCAAGTCTTGAAATGAGAAAGACTCCCTTTCTACCTGCCGTGTCCATTGGGACTGCCTAGATACGCTCTTCTGAGAAGGAATCAAAACCCACATGATGGCTTACCATGGCAAAAAAAAAAAAATTGGCACAGACAGATACTTTGCTGTTTCTGTTATATTATTAAATCAATTTAGACCTGCTGCAACTCCCTTTGCCCAGGGAAGGATGTATTTCTCTGCAAGTCTTGTTTCCTAGCTTTATTAAACTGTGAATACAAGAATCATGCATGACCTGCAAAGGATATAAGGTCAGCTGGGTTACATCACTTTTGGTATGCGAACCAGCTGTCAAAAATGCAATAACAGTACACTCTGGGAGATTATGGAGCTGGAGAACTGTAACAAAGGCAAAGCCCAGAGAGTGATTTTTCAGAGAGGTGTGTGCTGTCATCGACGTCGGAGAGCAAAGCAACTAAATTCCTTCAGTGGCTTTTGAAAACATACCTCGTAGCAGCAAGACACACTCAACCTTCTTACTCTTCATCTTAAAATGGCAACTTTTGTAGGAAGTTTTTAAAACTTTCAGCTTGGTAAGTAACTGAGCCCTGGTACACAAATTCTCAGTGCTTTTCAGGTCATACTAAGCACTGTATCCAAACTATTCATAAGTCTGTACTACTTCTGCCATTCTAATACTGCAGCACACACAGCCAACATCTCACTGCTGGTTTACCCAAAGTGTGTGACAATTTGTGATGCATTTCCAAACTATTTTGATCAATCATACAAGCCCCGTGTAACCAAATTAAGAAAATTCCTCCTTAATACTTAACAATTCAGCATAGTAATAACCACAATAATTATAGCAGAGTGGAAAGTTCTGTGAAAATTAGGTGTAAAAGTAGGTAGTAGATGCATTAATTAGGCCCGAACAAGAAAGGCTTTTTGGGTCTTGTCACTGGCCAATCATACAACGTCAGCTGTTCATCTTCATCGAGGGAAGTACTCCCCTAGGGTGCTGGAACTTCAAGATGACTTTTCAGAGTTCTGTATAAGTCCTTGCAATTTGATTTTTGCTACACATTAACCACTGTTTCAGAATGGGTGGTGTTACTTATGTCCTAAATCACCCATTTGAAATGGGGCTTGAATTTCTTATTTTGCAATTGGCTTCACCAAGTTGTTGTTTTCTGACTTTCTGAACAGCATACCTTAAAGTGTTATGCAACCTCTATTAAGATCCTGATCCTTTAGGGCAGTGTATTTTCTGTACACACACATGTATCTCACAAGCAGATGTTCCCAACTATATCGAAGTCTCTTATTTTCAGGTTTTTCCAACTGCTTTCCCATGCTTTTCTTTTTTTTCCCTACTGAAAATCATGTCACATCAAAATATTATCAGATTAGCTTCTAATGGCTTTGAAATGTATCATAAGAGTGAAAAAAACCAGCATTTCAAGATACTGACTTGTTTCTTATGTTAATCTGGTATTTTTAGCAAACAAGTTACGAAAAACCAACCATGAATCTTTGAATTTTTGTTGTGTGAATGACAAAATACAAACCTTTACAAAAAGCACATAATTTTTAAAAAACAAATTTCTGCTACAAAACGGAGATAGAAGACTATGTGTAGGTTGAGGTGTGTATGACGAACTGAATTTTTAATACAAAAAATTTGCATCTTTATCAGAGTATTCCATTCAGAAATTGCACAAATCAACAAATGAACGTTGTTACCCCACTAATGATTTCTTGCTACAAAAGGAGCAGCAGGAAGAGAAATTTCAAGTACTTTACCAATATCAGCATGTTAGAAGTTTCAGGTCCTCCATTTGAATGAATGAATGATAATAAAACATAAGGCATTAGTCCATACCAAGTACCTTGTAAATACCACGTAGAATCAATTGCTGGAAATTCTTTGGTAAATACTATAAAAAAGAAATATATGTGTAGAAATTAGACTGACTTACTGATGGAAAGATGGGCTGCATTTGTAGGTATCCTTTTCAAAGGATCATTCAACCAGCTGTACCCTGTACATATTCAATACTAGCATATATCACTAATGTGTACATATAGGAACGAAAAATGAAGGTTTTTAACACATTTGCTGTTCAGTTTCCTTTCAAATTACTAAACGTGATTCATTCATTTTAAGCTCTGGCTCATTGCTAGAAATATTTCGATTATTTCAGCGTATTTCCCAACAGTAGTGATATTTCAACCAGAATTTGTGAGTCTGTAAAAAGTACCTAAGAAAAGTAAATGTAATAGAACTAATTTTACTGTGCAGAAATTCTGTATTAGAAGATTTTGAGAAAAGATCCAAATATCAGAAAACAGTAAGATTGCTATTACTGTATCAGTAAGACAGAAAACATATCCAGATCATAGTGCTGTTTATCATGAAAATGCAAGATTGATTTGAGAAACCCAAGATGGATATTTTCACCACAGAACTGTGGAGATTTTTTTCCAAGTACTTTCAAACATACTTTCCTCACAAACTGAATTACACTTTTCTTATTTCCATCTTATTCTTTCTCTTTGTTCTCTCTTCTGTTATCACAGTATCTCTACTTTCTTTAGTGTCATCACTTTTTCAGCATTTGCAATATATTATCATGTCCTCTTGTTAATCATCACTCAGACATAAAACACTGGTAGTATTTTAGGAGTGTCCAAAGTTTCTCACCGTAGGAATACTCCCAGTTTTTTTCACCAAGAAAAAAATTTCAGGCCTTAACTCTGGGTTTGGCTTCCAAATCCTCTCGCCTTGTCACAGCTTTCAGAAGTGCAAATACCTACTGTAAATATTTCAGCATTTCAGTAGTGTAAATACCAATTGTAAATATCATCATTGTTCATAATGATAGAAGATTGAAGTCTTTAAACAGAGATGTTTCAGATTGGCCTCCAAATTACGTGTCTCTGACAATATTTTACAGCAGACAATAAATTCAGTGAAATATGTGAGATTTTTTTGTACAGTGGGAAGTTTAGTGTCCAATTATGAGACTGCTTTTGGCCAAAATATTGAGAAAAATACAGTGTGTTAAAGCACTGAAAAGTTTTTTGCATGGTATTTTCATTTTCTGAATTCCCCCAATATTTAAAACAACCATCAAGGAAGAAGAAGAAAAAAGGTTGCATTATTCTGGAAATGATGCAGAGGTGAGCAGAAGAAAACGTTTAAGGTTTCTTATCTAAGTAATGTGAGACAAACAGCTGAGATACAGTCCCCAAGTTCCCAAAGGAGGCCTGATCTGATGTCTATGTGTATATCTCTTGCATCTGAGTGCCTCAGCAGCAGGAATGTGTTGATCTTCAAAGTGGGGAGGAGGACGATTACTGCCCCTTTTTACAGAAGGGATGGTGGGGCAGTGGCTCCTGGTTCACAAACTCTGCCAGTGATGGAAAAGCACCAGTCGTTCCTTCCTCTCATCCCACATCATCATTGCTCTTCTCTGTGCGTCAGCACAAGCGTTTATGCCACCACCGATCAAATCCTGAAATGGAGATGTTCCTGTGTTAAAAATGAAATATTTTCTTCTTTTGTGGAAGAGGAGACAGCTGAAACAGACCCAGCACTCATACTCCGTGCCTTGTGTCCTGGTGTAGCACCTCTGCTGATTGAATTGCTGCTTTTGGTGGCAGCTCTGGACCTCCTTAGCACAGAAAATCCTGTGCTAAATCCTGTGCGAGACTCCAATGTGCTTTGTGCAAAGATGACTCTGGTAAAGCAAGGAAGCCGCAGCTGCGGGTCCCAAACTTCAGGCAGTGACTAATGGCTGCACTAGCCTTCCCTTCAGTGCTGAGCTGGGAATTACCCTAACTTAAAGTATAAGTTTCTAGAGCTACAAAACATCCAGCAGTAGCCAGCAAAAAATTTATTAAGTGCATAGGTAATATGAGTAATCTTATTAACATCCTTCCAGGACTAACTCTCATATTACTGAATTTACTGTATGCCAATAATATTTAAACAAAGATCTTTAGCTGATCCATATTTTTTTGTTTGTAAAAATTAAAAAAAAAAAAACCCAAAGGAAAAAGGGTGAAATAGAGCCCATTATGGGAATTGTCAGTGGAACAGTTTAAAAATAATTGAATGTGTAGCTGTGAGTATAGTCTACAATGTAAAGTAGCAGCAGTTATAATATTTCTTCTCTCTAGGGAGAGAGAAGGGTGGGCTGGAATGAAGGCAGCGTATACCTGCCAGCATTTTGTTGGCACACGCATATACAGAAACATCTTTTCCATCTTATCCTGAAACTGTGGGCATTTGGGAAGAGTGACTTGGCCATATAACAGCCCCCTGTAACAGTATGTCTTCAAAGTGGAGTTATTTTTTGACTCTTATTTCAGCTCTGCATTTTACTCCATTTGTCATGCCCACACACAAACTCTGATGCTGTCAGTCTCTGAAGGATGATGAAATTAGAAAGAGAAGTTAGAGACAGCTTTTCACTCTCATTCAGTGAAATGTTTACTGGTAAGGACCTAGCCCAGAGGAACAGAAGTTTTTCAGAAAGAGCTAGACCTTGTAGAGGTGTCACATTTGTTCCTTGGTTGTTGGCAAGTGACCTTAAGCTAGAGGAGCCCTCTCCAAGGCCATGCCATGATCATTACTACCCACTGTTTGTTGCTACAGATCCAGATAATGTCACTGATTATTTCATCATTATTATATTGAGAATTTCCTTGAAATTATTATGGTTGGGCTATGTAACTCAGCTGTTCAAAAGGTGCTCAGCGTCTGAGACCAAACGACTTAGATTTGCGACAACTCCGTGTACTGCAGAAAGGACTAGGTGAGACGCCCTGTGAAGGCCAGCAGAAACACCCCAGGGAGCACCAAGATAATGAGGATTCATTAGCCCAAAATAGCTTGGCAGTCTGGCTCCTTGCACCTCATCCCAGTAAAAGCTGGTGCTCAAAGCTGAGGGTCGATATCCAGCCTAACTCTGCAGCGAAGACATGCTTAATGGGGCTATTACATTTTCTACATAAGGGAAATCCACCACTATTTATATCCAGCTTAGTGCTTCGGATTCAGGCAGAATGCTTCTGAAACTACATCCATCCAATATTAATAGCATCTGTCTCTCAGATTAACTATCACATTGTGTTTTTTATTTAAACATCGTCACTGAGCAATCACTCACTAAATTATTTAAAGGAAACAACAAAAAATTGTTTTAAGGTCACAAGAAGGATGTCAGTGAGCCAGTATTACTAAGCATTTTAAAACCTGGAAGATTTCATTTTAAGGGACTGTAATAATGCCTTTCTTTGGCACATGTAATTCTATATTTTATATTTATGAAGATGGACATTTCTGAAGTGTTTAATGAGCAGCAATATAGTTCCTCAGTTTAAATGCAGAGCCTTATACTATTTTTAATATTATCCAGTAAGTAACTCAGTGCCATATGCTCCTGCAGTTTGACTGCCAAAGAATGCAGCAAGTTGCTTTGGAGGCTGCCTCCACACCCCTGCCAAAACCATGTTTGTGGTACAGAGCTACTGATGTCCTACCAGTGTGGAACTTAAAAATGGCCCCACAGAGAATTTATGCAGAGGTTCTCATAACTCCATTGAACAGGATGTGGCTTGGACCCATGTGTGGAATCGGGGCAAAACTTAAATAAATGCTAGACATGCTGCACTGGAAAAAGACAGTACAATCTGGCAAACAGTGAGGTGCTTACTCCACTTGGTTGCCAGATGACCTCTGCTCCCCAAAGCATAAGCCACATTCTTAATTTTCATGCACCATCCTAGGGTATACTAAGTATTTTGACTGGGAAATGGCAAGAGACCCCGTCCACTTCTGACTTCTGCTGCCTCCCTCTCATTTTAGGCAGGTATAGGTGACTGAGCTAGAAGTATATGCATGAAGGTTAGAGAATAGGAAAAGGCAAAAAGGAATTATCATCAACAATAAAGTGTGAACATGAACAGAAATTGAAGATATCTGTTGGTTGTACACATACCTTTATTTTGTTGTCCTGCTGTGCATTATTTTGGCTATTTAGTACAATGTTTACCTGTTACGTTCAGAATGCAAATCTTTACTTTTTAATTGTTTGTCATACTTGCTGAAGATTAAGCTCTCATTCTGCACTGACTGGATTGCTTCCATAAACTGTAACAAGTAAGCACTTGTGTTCTCATCTAATTTATTTAACACCGTGAAGAATAGTTCTGTTGTCTGGTTATCATGAGGCTCTGCAAAAAATTCCAGTGTTTTCATTCAGCATATGGGTATCCATTGATCACCCCAGCACTAATGGGAGCCATGATAATCTAAAAACCAGACCCCAAGATGCGTACTAGGACCTCCTTAAGGTGCAGTTCCCACGGCACTGTCATCCTGTGAGAACTGCAAAAATCAAGAGACTCATTAGAACAAGAAGTTGCTGCATTTCTAAATCAGTTCATTTTGTTGTAGTAGTGCTGATTTGATGGTAAAAGTGTGATGTGATGAAGACTCTGAGCTCAAAGCTTCGTGGTGTTTTTCTGGCCACAATAACTGGTCTGTAAAAAGACAGATACTCTCTACAGACTTTGCTTTGTTAAATGAAGACAGATAAAAATATTTTCTCCCCTTTCCACAATGCAGCTGAACCTCCTGTGCTTAATATGACAGAAAACAACAATTAAAATAAAATTTACCTCACGCATACACCAGTCGTAACCTATTCGGATGTTTTCTATACAATTTAATATTTTCAGCCTAAAAAAAATAATGGTTGAGAAGGGACATAAATGGAAACAAAGGAGCAACAAATCTGAAACAGATGTTAGGAAGCACTCCCAGCACAGGAGAGCTGATGTGCTGAAAAGCTACCTGGGGGCAGGACGTTAAAAGACGCCTCTCAAGAAAGCCTGTGAGGAAGAGCAGAACAACGGAGTAAGGCTTGATTCGGGTACTTCCTTGTCCTCTACACCTCTCACGCCACTGCCTCAGGGAATTCTGCTTTTCTTACACAGCTCGATTCTGAGGCCCATTCAAGCCCACTTTAAAACAGAAGCGAAAACGTGAGAGGGACAAATTTTGAGTGAATTTCAGGTTAAAAGAGTAGGAAGGAGCAAAACGGATATGGACAGAAGGATTTACCCCAGAATGGAATTATGCCAACATAATTGGTACATGCCTCTATGCCAACACACACAAGTTAAAGCTGTTGCTCCAGCACAGTTCACGAAAAGTTGTTAGAGAGAGGGAGAGCTGAATTTCGCTGTCCTAAAAGATATGCATGTAAGCTAGATTGTAAGCCAGTTCTTTATGAAAAACAGTGGGAAACTGCGGGATACACAGTGGAAAACACAATTTATTCACAATGTTGAGACAGAATGAGGATCCCCAGAGTTCCTTACCTTCGCTAGCTACCTAAATCAAGGCTGCAGTTCAACCAAAAATTGATTGGTGTTTTCAGTTTGTCCCAAATTTCATCAAGTTGCCTGTAAACATAATGGAGGTGTGGAGAAGGATGTAGGAGTGAATGGAACAAGCCCTAAATAAACAAAAAAATAAGCAAGCCAATAAGCCTACCAAGGTAAAAACAAGTCAACATGTAATGCCCTAAATCTGCTCTCTTGGGCAGGTTGATCAGCGATCTCCAGTTTTTCATGTTTGCTGCCATATGGTGCATGTAAGCCATGACAAGACTCTGAGGAATCAGGGAAGCTGGAGTCTGGCTGGCATATGAAATCATTCCTGAAGTGCCACTGCCTGTGACATGAGGGATCGTTCCAACGTCTCTGCTTGCCTTCAGGACCTTTTTCTGACAGGTGCAGCAGATGAACTTCCCTTACAGCCTTCCTTGCGAGCATGAGACCAACCCGCCACCAGTCCAGGATGCCAGATGACGGAGGAAGGTGGCTTTTCTCATACTCACAGGACTCGTGGCATTCTTGTGAATGAGCAGCAGGGACCTCCTCTTCTGCAGAGGGAACTGCTGAATGCTCTGATTTACTGTCACCATGGAACCAGGAACAGGAAAAGTATGACCATCCCACTCTTCCTGTGTCCTGACACATGAACTCCACAGTGTCCTCTGGGCTGAAGACCACCCTGAATTGCCAGGCAAAAAGCTACAGCTGGGACTGGAAATATGTTGCATCTCTGGAGTCGTTTATGTGCCCCAAATCCTGCAGTGACCTGACTGATTCAAATAGGGGGGAAAGATTAGCTCCAGCTCAAATTCTATCTCTCATGGGAGAAGGCAGAGAGGCTGCTGAGCCAGGTTGGCCAGGGCAGTGAGAGTCATGACTCTGGTCTGAGGCGAGTGGCAGGGAGCCAGCACCAGCCTGCAGGACCCTCGCTCCTCTGCCCCTCACCAGCTCCCAACCTTCATCCCAGAGTGAGGCAGAAATCGTTCTGGTCTCTGAGAGGCAGCTAAGTCAGACTGTGGAGAGCAGGCTTAGGTAATGGTACATGGAAATGCTACATAGTTCAGCTGTTTAAATGGTTGAAATAAAAGGGAGAAGGCTGTGTAAGGACGGATAATAGCACTCTTCAATAGGTTGTGTGGCTGGTTTAATGAATGATTTATCTGTTCCTCAGTTTCTGGTAGTTGCTGGAGTTGTGACCTTAAAAAATATATGTACAAAGTGTTGATGACTATTTTGTCATTTGCTTTTTTGACAAAGACTTAAAACCAAGGATTTTTTTTTTTTTTAGAGGGGACGATACTGAAGATTCATTGAGTTTTCTTCTTAAAAATCACTTGCACCAGAAGCAGAAAAGGAAGGAAAATGCCTATATTTTCTAGCTAGGAATAATATCTGTAACTACAGAAGAAATCCAGAAAGAAGGATTTGGTCCTCAAAAGACAAAAGCCCATTCTTGTGGTTTCAATCGTAGGGAAATAACACACACACAAAAAATCTTTCATCACAACCTCAGCACATCTTGGATGTGAGAAACAGCATTTGTTATTTAAATGTTTTTCAGCATTTTACAGATTTAGGGACTTATTTTCCCCTGTCCTGACTGAGAGCCTTCTGAGTTAAAATAATGGCTCATTATTTGGGCAGAGAAGCACTCCTGAAGAGTGTTTTCTTTGGTTTTGCTCATGAATTACTGATGGAAATGAACAGCTGACAAATTAAGTCACCCTGGTAGTTGGGAGTGAAAAAAAAAAAAAGCCTTCAAGATCAAGATCTGTTTACAAGTCTTTAGAAAGGGGTGGCTTCTCTCTGCTCTTGTATACCAATCTTGATTCACTCTTCATCAGCTGCGTTTTTACTTCAGGACTCATCTGCATTGAAAAAAAGAGTGACAGAAAAGCCAAAAATATTGAGTGATCTGGTTACAACATTTTTTTTTCACAACTGTTTAAACATGGCTTTGTACCACAGTATGGACTAGAGCTAACCTGGTTACAGCTTTGAGGCTATATTTGAAGGTCTTTTCTACAATAAAATACTGAACTTATGCTTTACTCATACTATGGAAATGGCAGCTGCATATACATATGTGGGCGTCGTTGTTTAAGGACCAAACAGGTTCGATTCATGTACTAGATGTAATGCAATTTTTTGCTAACACAAGCCTGCAGCTTGTGTCACATATATATATGTATACATGTATATATAATGTATTCAAATAAATGACAATATTTTATGCTGGTGATATATATTTGCAGATTTTTTCAGTAGGAGTTAGTTTTTGAAGGACCACAAAGGAGCAATAGTGAGACACTGAACTCACAGCCCGAAGGTAAACTAATACCATACGTATACTTCTTTTTTTTCCCTCACTACTGCTGAAATTCAATAAATTACTCCTCATTAGCAGATATTAAGAACTGTTACAAAGGATACAATCATCTGGCAAAGCTGGCAAGTGTGCAGTTGAGCCATCAAATAGCACTGAAGCAGGTCTTTTCGAACAGAGGTGTGGATTGGAGGCAAGCTCTGTTGTGACAAAGGGTTTAACCCTTTGAAGTATCGCATGTTCCCTTTCCCAAAAATGAGCATGAAGTTTAAATGAACCCAAATTCACTGCTATAAATGACAAGCTAGATTTGGAAAAAATCTGAAAGTTTTTTTTGTTTTGTTCTTAGTCTTTGCATGTATCACAAGTTTATATTTCCCACTGTGAGATTTAGTCCTTCCGCTATAAAATAAGATACCATGGTAAAGAGAGAGGAAAAGAAAGAAAGAAAAAAAGTTTTCCTGAACTCCTCATGGTATTCCCAGGGGACATTTCAGCATCAACTGGAAAGTTTCACAAGCTGTCTGTGAACATCAGAGAGTAGAGGCTCATTTGAGCTGTGGCTTTGGTGAGTCAATCTGCTCACACTTCATCAGGAGCATCAGGGGATCCTGATAAAATGATAACGATGCTGTGCACTGGGAAGAGGAGAACATAAATAAGCTACTTAATTCCATTTGTTTTAGCATTTCTTTATATCCATATGCTTGAATCATATCACACCAGCCCAGACTTTGTACTCAGAGAGTTCCTCTGAATTGGATTAGGTACTATACTGAAAGCTGTATTTCTTGAAGTGCCTATGGATTTTTTTTGTGTGTGTGTGCATTATTTCCCTGTGATTGTGATTTTGTATATGCAGAAAACAATTAAGTTATATTTCTCCCAGTCGCTTTGCTAGAAAGCAAGGTCATCCCCTGAGAGTCATTTACTACAAAAGCTTGTGATGAACAGACAAATTCTTGTGTAAAAATCTAGGAGTATTATGGAAGACATATGAGTTACCATTTTATTGTGATGCAACAGACAGCACTAAGTAAGCAGTCATCAGGCAGAGCATGGCTCCATGTTAAATGAAAGCTTTGTGATAACTCTTCTTTCCCACTGGGAAGGACAGTTCGGACAGCCTCCAGCCCTCACACTGCTCTGAGTTGCTGAGGAGAGGGCAGCGCGGGAAATATGGCACCTCTCCAAATGCACGGCAGACTACAGATACAACTTGCTTTAGCTTCAGAGAAAGGTATTTGACTTCTTCTGTCTTGCCTAGATGATGAGTATTAAAGGCAAAACTACCCAAGGGAAAGACCGCGCCCTTCAGCACCATGAGCTATGTTCCTCTTAGCCGTCGCAGCAAGCAGACATGTTGCTCATACTTCTTACACTGAGTAAGCAAGCTCATCATGGAAGGCTTGCTTTTCTGAGGTATATATAAAGTATCTGATGTTCTTCTAGTACATGCTGGTGAATTAAGAGTAGTCATTTTGACTTCCTTCTCTTTACTGCTGGCAGCCAAGATGCTTCCGTACAGACAGGTATGATACTGTGCACCTGATGGCTTACACATTACGTAAGTATCTGCAGATCCAACACCCTGGACATTGTTTACTACTCTCATTTACTTGGCCCAAGTTTTTTCATGTATTATTTCATAAATTCATATTATACAGCTGCCTGCTGCACAGCTCTGGCCCATGTCATTGCCACATCCTGGCAAGCTGCTCTTTTCTCCCATGCAGGGCATAACCAAGCAGTGCAGTCAGCGAGAGGGAGCAAGGGTCAGGCATATTGCCCTTGGTCTTTGTACTTGGAACTGGCCCTGACACTGGAAAACAGAGGAAAGAAAAAAAATAGGAAGATTTTTTTCCTCACTCCGAGAAACCGTTCCATAATTGTGCAGTTGATAGATCAGATGCAAAGGGGAATTTTGGAAGATGCAGTTGGGGATCCCAGAAAAAGTGGGGCCATTCATTTTGGGTAGCAGCCCATAGTTAGATCAAATTATGCTGAAACTGTATCCTTAGACAGGAACCCACAGCTGAAATTGCAGAGAGAGTCCTGGAGCATGCGCGGAGCAACTGGAATATTCTGGAAATGCAACAGGGAAAATTCAAGAGTTCACAGCTGAGCACGTGCAAAATGAATTCGGAGGTCTGAAAGTTGGTATCACTTTGGGAGGATTTCCTGAGGAAGCCAAAATTAAGCACACCACTAAAGCAAAAAACTTTCTCTCTATTGCTTTTCAAGCTCTCCTTCCAAAGCATGGGACAATATATTGGTCAAAAAGAAAAACATATTTTGCCTAAAGAATAGCTGAAGAAAAACTGAATTTTTTCACTGCCACTTCCTAGGAACACTTATCCTGATGTTATCTCTTCCATGGAAAATTTCATCTGGAACAATTCAGTTTAGGCAACAGAAGGTTGTGGAGAGAGAAGTGGTGGCCCATCTACCTGCTTCCAGGTTTCAGATACCACCTGCCCCATCTCTGGGGGTTTCTGGTTACCACTGGCTCAGGACTCTCAAGCTCCTGGAGCTCAGGAACCTCAATGTTACCCTGACAAGAATGTTACCCTGACAAGTCCTTCCCTTCCCCTTCAGACGATAAACCAAGACTCACCGAAAATCAGCTTTTGTCAGGCTTTACATTTATGGCAATTCTGTTTTTCCTCATCTTTCTTTGCAGTTCATCACGTCATGCATCTACATTCATCATCTTCTAAGGCACCAGTCTAATATTATTTGATCGTGACCACGTAGATCCATAGTGATGGAATCACAGAACCATAGAATGTTTAGGTTGG
Organism: Oreocharis arfaki; assembly: GCA_013398015.1. Lineage (NCBI taxonomy): Eukaryota > Metazoa > Chordata > Aves > Passeriformes > Paramythiidae > Oreocharis > Oreocharis arfaki. Next base: position 469,917 of record VZRR01008224.1, read on the forward strand.
GAAAAATCCTTTACGATCACTGAGTTCAGCTGCAAACAGTGCCAAGTCCATGAACAAACCATGTCAACAAGTACCACATCTGCAAGTCTTTTACATCTCTCCAGGGATGGTGTCTCAACCACCTCCCTGGACAGCCTGTATCAATGATTGACAACCCTTTTAGTGAAGAATCTTTTCCTAATATCCAATCTAAACCTCTCTTGTCACAATTTGAGGCTGTTTCTTCTTGTTCTATCGCTTTTCACTTGGGAGAAGAGGCCGACCCCCACCTGGCTAAAACTCCTTTCAGATCACTGTAGAGAGAGATAAGGTCTTCCCCAAGCCTCCTGTTCTCCGGGCTAAACAACCCTAGCTCCCTTGGGTCCTCCTCATAGGACTTGTGCTCCAGACCCTTCACCAGCTCCGTTGTCATTCTCTGGACACTCTCCAGCACCTCCATGTGTTCCTTGTGGTGAGGAACTCAAAACTGGACACAGCACTTGAGGTGTGGCCCCCCAGTGCCGAGTACAGAGGAACAATCCCTGCCCTGGTCCTGCTGGCCACACTGTTGCTGATACAGGCCAGGATGCCTTTGGCCTCCTTGGCCACCTGGGCACAGCTGGCTCATGTTCTGTGTGGTTTTCCAGTGGGCAACCTTCCAGTCACTCTGCCCAAAGCCTATAGGGTCACGTAGGGTTGTTCTGACTCAAGTACAGGAACCAGCACTTATCCCTATTGAACCAAGTATTGCCTTTTAACACTGTTAAAATTATTTTAATTAAATGGAATAAAACACTCCCCAAAGATCTACACATTGGTTCTTTAAAACACAGCAGTATGCTGGAAAGTTTTACTATCTTTTATTGAAATAGTAACATGGGACCTGTTGCATTCTTTCTCTCAGGATATGCTTAGTTTCCTATTCAGCCTCCAACCTTGTCAGTCTCATTAGTACACTGCATTTGATTTCATAAGCAACAGCTACAGCTTCTCATTTTGTGCTCCAGGTATTCCTCCCAGAAGCTAGGGCCTGCAAAATAAATGCAAAGGCCTTCCCTTGAGTGTGAACGCACTGAAATGGACTCACAGCTCAGTGGAAGGAAAGGGGACTTTGGCAGTTTTTCAGGATTTTAACAGATATTGGCCATGGCTGACCTAGGAGGCGTGGTAGGACCAAGACAGAGAGAGGCACTCTGCTCCTCAACTCTTCTCTGCCTTCTTACTGTAGTTCTTTCCTCAAAACACACTGCTAGACTTGTGTGACTCAAATATTTTGGTGTTCTAATAGTATAAAGACAATTGTTTTGATGCCATTTTTTCCTCCAGTCTGAATGGAGCAATGCAAAGAAACTCAGGAAAGGGGATCCAGAAAAAGATGATGAGTCATCACCAAATGCCAACTGTCCTGCTCTCACTTACAGTAGGATCCCTTCATGCCATCCTTCATGTAGAGTGAATACACTTGTGCAGAGAAAAGAAATTTAATGGGAACAGAATTCAGGTGATTGCTCCTCATATTTTCACTAAAGCATGCTCATATCGCATTTTAAAGCAGCCCAGACTCCTATATTCTATTCAGATAAGTACCATATTATAAATGACTAGGCTCTTATCTTCTCACCTCTCAACTAGTTCAAGGGAAAAAAAGGCATATTTTTTAAATTCTGTTTCTCACTGTAAGGGCTCTGTGCCTGGTCATCACAGAACTCTGGAGTAACACGCTTCATGATACAAATCTAGACAAAAAACATGTGGGCAGCAGGATAGAGGAATCAAATGCATTGCAAGGACAATGTGGATAAATGCTATTTCTACAGAAAACATAGCAGGTGAATTTGCCTTAATTAATGATAAATTAGAACTGAGGATTGAGCCAATATCAGTTCTGAAGCTCCTAAGCGTAAAATAATTGGTTTTTTTAGACCAAAAAAACCACTTAAAATTCAGTGTTTGTTCTACTGTTGGAATGAAATACAAGCATGCAGACTTTAGGATGCCTGTAGGTACTGTTGTGATTTGAACACCCTGGTGTTAAGTGTGTCAAAATCTCATGGAGCTCTATAATGGTTCTACATAGTCCATGCCTAGTATCTGTAATACTTGGCAAATTTAGGACTGGTATATTCCTAGTATGCAGGCTGAGGTTTCAAATTACTGATGAGGCCTTCTGCTGCTTTAAATGTGGAATTGAAAGTACCTTAGAAGTCTCAGCAATATCACCCTTTCTTAGGTTTTTCCATTCATCACAACATTGTGCCAAGGTTTCTTAGGTAAACTTGATTGACAGACACCCATCTTTATCCTCTGCATGGCTGGAGGTCAGCACTGGTGGAAGGTAATGCTTTTTTAATTAGCTGCTAGGGTATTATGTTTCCTTTGTGTGGATTGCATGTTGCATTCCTGTGAGTCACTATCTGAAGAGACGCTCTTTGCATTCACTGTTAAGCATAACACAGACAAGTGGGGAAGATTTGTAAAAGATTCATATCAAACATGTTTATAAAAAGTCTTGCATCTAGGCAACCTCCAGGTTTTCCAGCAGCCACTGCAAGAAAAGAAAAAGAATAGAGTTAAAATGATGACAGGACCAAATCCAAAGACACTCTTTGCAGTCTGCACCGGGAATCACAAAGCCAAAATACTGGCTGTACATCACGGATGTCACCCCAAGTCCTTCACAGATATGACTCCTCAGTTAGAATCAAAACGATAAAAAAATTTCTGTGCAGATAGGGAAAAGACATCATCTGTTCAAGATGACAGCAATCTGTAGAATACCTTTGTAACTGGATTTATGCTTACCTAAAATCACCCTGTGGAAACAGATTGTGGCAAGAACTCTAAAAATTTCCAGCAATCCTCTAATGATGTACAGGTATTTGTTTGAGGAGAACAGAGTATATGTGAATATTTATACAAGAATGTTTCTAATAAGCTTAGAGTAGACTAGAGGTGAAGGGAAATTGCAGAAGAAATGGAAAGACAGGGGTCCCATGCAGATTCCACACAGGTGGGCAACACATTCTCCATGCTTCTAGAATTTATCTAGAGTCATTTGTCATCCTACAAAGTAAAAATATGCAAAGTTCTGCTACCAGGACTAAGCTAGGCTTATGACAAAGATTTTTGCGAGACTCCAAAATTCAGGGACTTCCTTAGTAATAGTCAGTCCACTGCAGTTTAAGGAGCAGTAGCAGGTCACTAGGGACACCTAGTATTGAGAATACTCTTCAGAATGGGGTTCATCAGAACCAGTTCACTTAAGATATGAATGAATGCAGCAGCAACATTTTTGCAAAAATGTCTCCTTTCTTTTCTGATTGGAACTTCCACCTATAAAATGTTATCATAACTAAGTACTTGCTCCTGGAACTAATTCAGTAAAGCTCTCTCTCAGGCAGGGACTCATTTACACTTAGATTATCCCTGCAATTCAGAAAAAGTGGAACAAAATGAGACCATACATTCTGTGCACATAAACAGTGAGATCTGGCCTCAGTCCAGGTGGTGTTATATCCCATAGCATGCAGAAGTATGTGCATGTGTTAGGTGTAAACATTCGTAAATATCCTTCAGTCTTCCCTTCAGTAAGCTGACTCTGTAAGTGTTTTCACTTAAACTGGGGAATTGCTACTTGGAATAACACTTCCAAAGATAATGTCCCAGTGAGAGGCAGAGGCATAGGCTGATGATAAATCTTGCTTATAAACAAGTTGGTCTGTATGTAAAGGAAAGGGCATTGCAGACAGGACTGGAAACACTCTGAACTCTAGCTAGGTCCAGGTGGTCTCAGGCAGCTTAGTAGCTACCTTGCAGAAGACGAAACAAAAATGTGTAGCAATGTCCAGGATAATTAAATAATGATGCAAATAGGTTATTTTGAATCAAACCTCCAAGGCGTTCAGATAAGTTTGTAAATTGCTCTGTCTGTTTCTCTGGGCATATTCTGTGTGAATAATGTTGTGTGTTATATATCATGTGGGAAGACAAACATCTGTAAATTATTACGAAGTTTTATCTGAAGTTAAATCTGTTGTCTCACATTTTCCTCTTTTTACACATGTACACACAGAGTCATAATCCCTATTAGTGGAATCTATGTGCAAAATTCAGGATAAACTTCACTCTTATGTGTGTATATGATGATGGGAGATGAAGATACAAGAGGGGGAAATAATATCTATGGGTGATTGCTCTAATTTTTAATAATACGGTGATTGTGGTTTTCAAGAATTTATTACTTATGAAAAAGAAAGAAATTAGGAGAACTGTTACTTCATTTTCTATTTCTTTATTTTTAATAAGACACTTTAGAATTTTTTATTTCTTTTTTATGGTTTCAGAAGTCTATTTCATTGATTTTCCTGCCACTTTACATTTCTGACCGGTCTGCTTTCGTACAGTATGATGACAAGTAATAACTGTCATAGCAGTGGGCACTGATTTCTGGGTCTTTGGTTATACTTACTATGTGCATACAGTGTGCAAAACAAGGTATTTTACATATATAATACACTTTTTGTTTGAAGATGAACATATACTCCAAGACCGAAGGCAGCATGTCAGTGATAGGGCACTCAATTTTTTTACCTGCTCTTTCTGTAATGATTCTTATTTGTGAGAGAAGAAAAAGAAAAGTTGTCTTTCCTTTTCCATCACTTTTAATTGGCTTGTGTAAACTGCAGGAGTCTCGCTCAAGATTTATAAACAAATACACCATTATGTTCCTCATTAGTTTGAAGAATACCTGGATAAGTGGTACCTGTCAGATATACAACAAGCGGCCCCCTCCTTTTTTGCTTATATAATAATCCCAGCATTCAAAAGACTAATCACTACACACTGGTCTACAAAGCATCTTATTTCCTTGTCAAATTTCTCTGCTGAGCTTAGCCATGCTTGTCAACCTCCCAGATCCCCCTTTCAATAACTGGTTTATTCTTAGCATCTTGGCAAAATGCATTCCTAGGAGTAAACCATGGAAGAATGAAGTTCTAATTTCTTTATCTCAGTCATGAAGAGGTTTCTACCAACGCTTATGGGAAAGGTCAGAGGCAATTTTGGTTGCAGGTTCCCTTGAAAGAAGCATGTACAGCACATTGGGGCCCTTTGTCTATAAATACAGGTGATGAGGAGAGGAGAGGAGAGGAGAGGAGAGGAGAGGAGAAGAAAGAAAAAAGAATAAAAATCTAGGAAAAGAAGGAATAGATGAGAAATAGAAATGAACGGAAAGGGAAAAAAAAGAAAGAGGAAAAAGGAAAAAATGAAAAGGAAAAAATTAAAAATGAAAAGGAAAATTAGTGATGAAATTGATCAAGGAACTATATGATCTTCTATGTTAGCACAAATGTCAGCTATAGCTCCTAGGTAGTGCTAAACTGAATTTCAAAGATAGAAACTGCCCTTTCCTCTAACCCTTAGCTTTTCTGGTCAAAAGAAAAATGCCCCTCCCTTGGTCTTCCCTGGGCAGGGAACCACGGTGAGCACTGATGTGCCTAGCTCACACTCAACACAATGCAGAAGGCTGGGCAGCTACATGTAGTTGGTCATGATTTATCTGCTCTTTGAATAGATGTGGCTTGCAGGTTCTGATGCACCAAGAAGCACTATGCCCCAGGTCTGTACTCGTCAGCAAGTTTAAACAAATCCACATTGCATTGAATCAGTACATCCCTATGGAGCAAGCACTGAAAATGAGCATTTACTGACTTTCTAAGCATTGACTAAGTGAATTAGGGATGTATTGTTAGATCCACTAACCAGAGTCTGGATTGTCCTTTCTTGTAAAGGCTAGTAAACTTACTGATTTCACATTTTTGCCTATTCTTTTCTGATGTTTCATTCATACGAAACCACCCATCTCTCATATGTTCGTATATGCAGTAAATGACCCTGTAAAGAGAACAGCAATCAGAAGGGAAAGCTATAGCATTTCAATATTGCTTTGCCTCCTGCTTGATGTCTGTCATGGATTTCACGCAGTCAGTTCTGTATCAGCTGAACAACCTGAAGCACAGCCCTCAGCAGGGTAAGTCTAAGACACCTTCATTTCCCGTAGATACAACTGTGGTAGTTTCCAAGCCCACACTTTTCAGGCACATTGCAGGAAAAACAATGCAGGATTTCCCAACTCTGACATAAAAAATACTATTTTCTCCAGGTGACAGATACAAAAGACAAAGCATGTTGTGCTGCTGTATCTTAATTTGTTCTCTAAATTTGACTTTCATCTTAATTTTTTGTACTAAATTCCTAAGCAGGTCCTGTATATTAGTTCACTATATCAGAAACTATATTACTAATTTTCTCCATTGACAATACAACAACCATTCTCTGCTTTAAACCTACCAAAGGAAAGGGAATTCTTTTCAATACGCCAAATAATCCTGGATTAGATTGGATCAGAACTTTGCTGTTTTACTCAGTGTGATTTAAAATTATAGTCACTGCATAACCCATGACCTACTTAGAAAATTAAGATGACAGGATTTTATAATCAGGAATTTGTGGTTTTCTATATAAAAATTACTCTCAAATCTTACATTTGATTCTTCAGTAGGATGAGTCTAGCTCCATGGAGATCATAGTAAAAAAACCCAGGTTAATTCACAGTGTTTAGACTATGTATGTGTGGATAATGCTTCTGGCTGCCAATCCATTTTAAAAGGAGGGGACAAGATACAAAGGCTGCTTTACTGTTGTTGAAGTTGGACAAAAGAGCAGTACAGAGACAGAACAGCTCCTTCACAGCTAAAGACCATTCTCAATTCTCCTTCTCTCTTGTTCTTATCTCCCTCTCAGGTTACTGCATTTTCTGTTCCCCTCATGCCATTGCAGTAGTGCTGAGGACAAATGAGATAATGCTTGGCCCAAATCCAGGCAATCATTTTGGAGTAATTAGTTTAGGTACTGCACACCCAGCCCATACCTTTTTTTTCAGGTGGTATCAAGTTGCTCACATTACCTGATTACCTGCCTGGATGTGGATGGCCAGCCTCAAGGTGCAGGCAAAGCTTGTCCCCAGGTAGCAAGGGAGGGTTTAATTGAATGTATCAGTTTGTTCTGGGAAATTTGGCTCTGCTGCAATGAATTCTTTTTCCTCATGCTCCTGGGTACAATCTCCCTTTTGCAGTTCAGCCTTTTAGGCACTTTTAGCTCAAGAACATAGTCTACGTCGTGACGACCTTGGAACTGCTGTTAATTCTGACGTTGCTTTTTTGTTCCTCCATTTATTTGGAGAGCTGGAAAAGAGCAGTATGCATTTTTAGGGCTGAGCAATTTTTCACCCTGAGAAACTCTGGGCACAAGCAGCTGGGTGTGCGCTTTTCAGGTGGATGCTAGGCTTTTTAAAGGTACACAAACTGCACATCTCCTGTCTTCCCACTGATTTCACAGAAATTCAGCAGTTGTGTGTCAGAAACACACATTTAGTTCTCACACAGGAAATACTGGATAGGGACAGAGGATGACTGACATTGGCATGCACTGTATGCTGATAGCTCCCTTGCTCGGGCAACATTTTTGTACCTTTTATTCCTTTCCTGCCCCACCCAGTGATTCCTGATCAACTCTTTGCCATGCCTCCCCATTCACCCCTCTAGCCCAAGGTCTCTCTGGCCCAAACTCCTTTCCTGAGTGTACCTTGAGCAACAGTAATGTCTTGCCCATGACTCTTTGGCTACGTGCCTGCTCCCTGACCGTGGGGACCCTTCAAAGGGCAGGAAGGATCTATGTCTCCACCTTGTCCTCACCTCACCTCTCTGCTACAAGTGTGAGCGAGGGTGCAGGTTTATGCCAGCTGTGCAGGTAGCCTTGGGCTATGGATATATTTCCACCAGGAATTGGTACAAAGCTGCTAACAGCATCACAAAGACAAGAAAAGAGCTAAAGAGCTGTTGGATGCTACAGGCTTCCAGCCAATACTAGCCTGGATCAGATACAGATTGGCAGCCTTGAGGTGCAAGGTTCCAATTTCCCATTACCAATTCCCCTGAGCTGCTCAGTCTCCCATGGTGAAAACTCTAATTTAGGAGAGATCCTGTAGGGCTGCCTTGTTCTTTTACTTCTTGCTTTTTTTCCAATTTTTAGAGGCAAGTCCATGAAGTCTTGCAGCCAGATGCCCACTGGCTCTCAGGTGAATGTTAGCAGGCGCCCTGAGAATAGCTCAGCTCAAGACCTAAAGCTGCAGTCACTATTTATATTCATAGAAATCAGAGCAAATAACGGTATTCTAGTCCCAATTCACCTAGCTGATTAGCTCTGCAATCAGTGCGTGAAAGAATTCGAACTCGGCAGCTACAGAACTCTGAATAGCATAACCCAAGCAATGGGAATAAAACAGTGGAAAGACAATTATGTTCTTTTGTACAACTGATTGCAAAGAAGAAGATCAAATCTATTTTCAGTTAGAATTTGATTAAAATTTGGGTGAAGAGAGTCAAGGTATTCTTGCAAGAAAAGGTAACTGTGCATACAATATTGTTCAACAGGGATGTTGATAATTCGGGGTTACTTGATTTCTTCAGAAGAAGGCCAGGCTCTGAGCTGGCACGAACAGATTATTTCCTTCAAAGTTGGCAGAGCTGTGATGATTGCAACAGCTGAAAGTCTTGCTCTGCACTGCATCAGTGCTATTATAATTACTGTTTTCATCCAGTAAAACTAAGTAGATCAACATGGTCACGGCTGGCTCCAAGTTTTTCAGCAGCGTATCAGAAACTGGATGTCACTCTCCCATGGACAAGGGTCTGGGAACAGGCTCCTTCTGCCAGTGGAGGCAGTAGGAGAAGAATGACATGTTTAAGATGGAGAGATGGGGGAGCTGGGCTTCCTGCTGCCCTTGCAGCAATCGAGGGAATAAAGGATGTGAGCCCAGGCAGCCCCTCCAAAACATCGCCCCCATTACCTATAGAGCAGCTCCAACTGAATGAGCACATTAACATCTTAGAGGTCCCTTTGTCCCACGCTGGGTTTTCTGGGGCCTCTTTATAATTGAGGCAAAATGGTGAAGTAGGCTCCTGGTATTACATTCAAGGCCTCAATTTTGCTAATTTTTTCTAGCAAATAAATGCTGATGGTTTCTCTATTCCTTTGTCTCCTTTCTGAGCTCTTTCAGTTTTCTTTAGAATCCATACAAATGCATTTGGTGGATGCATTTTCTGGCAAAATGTTAGAAAGTAAATAATTCATTTTCCTGTTTTTCAGATAATGGTGATGTATCTGAGGCACAACTAAGAAACATCAAGATGAGTCCATGGGCCAATGAAAAAACCTAAAAAAAGCTCAAAAAATGTGGAAGTTAGGATCATCTTGCCCTCTAACCCACTACATGGCATGGTGGCAAGTTAAATTAGTTAGAAAGGTAAGACCAGGATTTGTAGTTTAAATAAACAGAATTAGCAGATATCCAGAATCAGTGGATAATCCAAATTTTGCCACTAATGTTAAGAAAACCAACAATATAATATTTTTTTTTCCACCATAAACAGTGTTAGCCCATGGGGAAGATATACTTCTTGATGAATAATCTGAATGCAACAAAGGTATAATCTAGTCATTACTTTGGATACTTATGACATTAATATTAATGGCACATGGGTGGCATTAATAATTACAAGCAGTTTTCCAACTGCTTGTAAAGATATAGTGTCATGACTGAATTTAGTTTTGCAGCAATTTTGACAGTCCAGAACATCATATTACATATATTTTATTTTTTTTGTTAACCTACTATTCAATGGAGAGATTAGAAAGGAATGTAAAAATCATCAGAGAGAAGGTCTGACAAGCCATTCATCTTGACACCCTGTAAAGATAATTCTCAGCCATCTAAGATGGATATTGAAGAGGTTCTAGCAGATAAACAGACTGGCAATAAAAACCTCTAGAGAAACATTGATTTCCCATCGTTTCTAAAGAAACGATGGATTACAGAGAGCAACTGGTTACACAGGTGTGCCATCTTCAGTACACTATTTCAATCTCACTGCTGCCCCTGAAAAGAATGAACTCTGTCATTCCACAATAAGGGAAGTCATAGACAAGTGTAGATTTGGTCAGGAAAGACATAAATAAAATCAGAATTTTGTGTTTTAAAACCAGACACAAAAATACGTTAGAAGTTTTCCCATTGGCTGAAAATGTTCAGAACAAATTTGAAAGAGAAAAGAACTGTGAATAGTCAGACACACTCTGAGGCTCTATTAATCACTGATATCTTCATGATGGGTTGGACTGCAGCTGCACCTTATACCTGGAGAGGAGATATGTTGTGCAGCATTAGGAGCTGTATTGCTGAAAAATTGTCACCTTGAGAGTTACAGTTCTTTCTGTGTGCTTTTCATTTGCTGGGAAAAAAGAACCTCACAGTTACTTGCTTATGGTCCGTATTTTGAAAATGGGATGGGGAAGGACCACCTGTCGCCTCCTGCCCATTTGCTGTGTTAAAGCAAAAGCAGCAGCTTCATAATGCATTATCTACTGCACTCCTGTCTCCACTCACTCATCAGCATCCACATCCCATATAGCTCATGCAGGGAGTATGAAGTGACTCCCTTTAAGCCCAATTTTAGCATGTAATCTGCCTATATCTTAAAAAATAGATTTTTTTTTTTCTTCTGAGTGTATGCAGTAGGGAGTTTTTGGCCACTTTTTGGTTTCTGTTCAGTTTTTAAAAGTTTGGAATTAATCAGCAAACCCGGGGAAAAGCAAAATTAGGATGCTTTGGAGCTAACTCAGTCATCACTTTGACATGTTGCCTGCTCTGACAGCTTCCTACGCCTTCTGTCCTAAATGCTTTATCTTCTGCATTTTCCTCAAGAAAGTCATCTCATCTCATCAGTCCAATATAAACATGACTCCTCTCCTCCTTCTTAGGTCAGAGGGAAGTATTTAACATGCTGGAACTTACCACCATTGATTACTTTATTCTCGACAACGAAAATTTGGACAGCAGAGAGAAATGGAGGAATCTTGTGAATGTTTGGAGTCATTATATGTACAGCTGGGCACCTTCATGTCTACTATTACCAATTAACAAAATCCTGGCAGAGTACTGAGAAAAATTGCTGTCCAATTCTGTAAATACTTATCCACGTGGGAAGGGCTGCACAGCTGAGTGGCCTCAGTGAGTTTACTGCCAATACCCATGTGCATTAAAAGTTTTCTACGTGCTTAAGCGCTTGCAGGAATCCTAATCTTTGCCTGTGCTGTTCATAAGTGTCTGATATGAAGAACAGTTCTGAGACATTTCATCACTTGTCAGATTTTTGTAAATTATCCTAAGTTTTCATTATTCCAGTAGTTTCCATGTTTACATGTAGACACAGCAGATAGGTCATGGTATTTGACTTTGCACTTCTTTTTTAATTAGTTTTGCTGACCAGGGACCCACTGTTGTTGAAACAGATGTTGCAGCCCAATAATAGCTCTCAGCTGCCAAGAGAAAACTGTGGAACTCAGCCCTCGCCATGCAGAACAAATGAGTGCAATAAGGGGCCCACGACCTCCAGACAACAGGAACACTCCACAAAATGTGTATTTACCAGCTCTATCTGAAGGCATGTACAATTTCAAACATAATTCTCTTTCTCATGTAAAATATAATAAGTGAGGAACTATTTCTCAAAAATGCACATAACCTCACAGAATAAGGGCATTCTCTCTGTTCCTTTGTCTTGCATATTTATTTAACTATCTTAATTTAGCTTTGAATCTCAGCACAGATCAGGCAGGCTCTTCCACACCTGAGAAGATCTAGTGAAACTCAACCTGAAGATTCAAATCAAGCTTCCAACCAGTCATGTCTGGTTCAGAGAGGCACAAAAGGAAACTATAACACTTGCTCTGTATGGCAAAAATTAATTAGCTCCCCCATGAACAAACTTTGGTTTTTCTTTAGAAGGACTGAGGTACTCAGCCAAAGTGATGATGATCCTAAATCAAAATCCTCTCCTGTATGATAATCAGACTTCCTTTTTTTCTGTCTTACATATTAGGTTATTACTGCCCAGCCCAGTGTTTCTTTGTAACCTGCTGAAGTCTTTTATGCTGTCTTTCACCTAAGTTATTGAATACTATTAATCCCTCTTCTGTAAAACTCATTTTGTAACGTTAATAAAAATATTACATAGATCAGGCACAGTGTTGATCTCTGGACATGTCTTTGTACCTATTTGTCTTTCAACAAGAGCATTACTATCTTTCTTAGGTAGAATGGCTGAATGGAAAATTAATTTATTCTTAGACATATTGGTATTGTAGAAATAATGCATTTCTGTAACGATTTCTAACCCATCTGCAAAAGTAGGACTGTCAGTAGTCATGGCTATTCAACAACAGGAGAAAGCAGTCTTGAAAAGCAATGATGTTTATGCAGGGCTGGTGGAGAGAAAATTAGGCAACAGCTTATGGTATAACATAACGTAAAATTCCAAAACAAACTAAGAACCTATAATTCACGTGGTTACAAAAATCACATCCACACAAAGTCTTAGGTACGGTTACTGTAAGGTTCAACTTAGGAAACTGTTCATTTTTTATTGTTTTAATTTATTTTGAATGTCACTGTAATTCACCCCAAAATCGTTTCTGGGATCTCAGCATTATTATTTGAAACTATCAGAAATGTTTAAAGCAGATGAACACCAGGGTGAAGAAAGGCCACCCAACTAAAAGGATAAAGGGATAAATCCATCTTCCCATCCTCTCTTCCCACCTCATCCCTTGTGCCCATGTAAATGCACCATGAATGGCTGCTTATAAAGGATTTAGGCAGACCAGCAGCCTACCCTGGCTCACCCAAAGCCCACCCAGTCTCTGAGGACAGCATGAAGAGAGCACCAGCACAGACAGCCAAAGGAACCATTCATGGGGACACCTTTCTCTGCCAGGGTGTCCTTGGTGCTCAGCAGCAACAGGAACAAGCTAATGAGAACTCAACTGAATGAGGAGTCTGCTGCTTTCTCACATCCTCTGCAGCTGAAACACGGTGGCAGTAATGTTTGTATATCCACTAGATCTGTGAGATCCTGATTTTAATGGGCATTTGTGGGCATAGTAAAAACAATATGAAAAGAAAAGGATTTAGAACAAATACTGGCTCAGGAACCTTTCTCTAACATATACAATATATAATTCTGTCCAGTAAAGCAAGTGCCTCATAGATTAAGCAGGTTGTTCAGTCCTGGTCTGGACAAAGCACAGTAGACCACGGAAGCCACAGCCTTGGTGCTCTTCCTGACAAACACAGTTTTCCCTCCTCACAGTGATTGAGAATGCTGCTCCAAAGATCATTTCCCAACCTCACTGTTTTGATCATGTTACAGTTGTCTCTCTTTGCCTCTCTGCCTCATCAAACAAGTTAGCAGGCTTCATTTCACAGTGCACTCTTGTCTTGGAGTCAGCACCAAGAGCTCAACTCTCCACTAATCCCTCTGTTTTGAATATTTTCATTTATAAGCAACCACATCTGTGTGACTCCTGATGTTGGGAAGCATTTGCTGTAAACATCCACAAAGTCAGCCCTTTTTCAGACCTGTTCTTAAAACTCCTTTGCCCTTGTGCTTATGGCAGAAACCAGTGAGACTTCTGATGGTCTGAGAGCTCTGCTCATCTGACAGACCCCGCCTCCACTTGTACGCCTTCTGCAATCCCTTTATCCTGTGGATCTTAGACTTGATACAACAGTCTTACATTGGTGACAAAGCCAACCAAGGGTGCTCCTGCTTTACCCCAGACTTAAGCAGGAATGAGCTCCAGATCAGTCAAACAATGTACTGTTTCCCACTTGTAGTAGCTTCCCAGGCAGCGGGAGCCTACGACTCCCCGCAAGCCAGATCTCTTTCAGGTAGCCCTATCTGTAGCTCCCAAAGTATGATGCATTCCCTTGAGAGGGCAATGGCATTTAGACAACATTTTGAGATGCTGGCATGGAAACAATCCCCCCTCCATATTGTGGAATGGAAAGTTTAGAAATGAACTGTGGGACTTTCCACTCATGCAAGAATTTTCTCCACTGTTCCTCAGAAAGGAGCAAACTAATTTGCTTGAAAAAGACTGCATACACACATCTCCCAAAAGAAGAAGAGTGAGAGGAAGAAAGAAAAAGGAAGGAAGAAAGGAAGAAGGTGGGAGAGAGGGGAGGAGGTAAAGAAAGAAAAAGAGAAATCAAGGGTATCTTGCATATATCTGAATGGCAAGAAAGCATCTGGGTCATGTCTATAGCAGAGAAAATAAGGATCACATTCCCCGAGACACAGGAACGTTACTCTTAAGACCGAAAATACGATTCATTTTTCTATCCTAAGAGGAAAGGTATCATTTGGTCTCCCTGCTAGCAAAGCAGACAAACTGTATTGCAGACATGTAGGTAGCAAAACAGTTTTCTTCTCCACTTTTATTTTGCTGATGGTTGCTAAGCATGTGTGGGGCTGGCTCCTGGGGCTTCCGAGCAGATTGGCTGCAGGCTCCTGAAGTGGGCAAGCACAGAGAGATCATCATTGCATGCCAAGGTCGAGTGTTGGACTGCCGTGCAGAGTAGTTTAACACTGTAATCTTAGTCTACCAATAATTGGCCCACTGCTGGGCAAGTCTGACACAGATACCTGGCTCTGCAGGCACATTTCTTCAGTTTAAAAAGTGGTAAAGGATGTCAAAGGGAATGCAATGCAGCAAGACGGGAATGGGAACCAGTGTAAAATATGAGGGCAATACATACTTGCTGATTTTTGCTTTTCTCTGTCTAAAACACAGAGCTGCAGCAACTTTTAAAGGTATGTAACTTGTTTCTGCATACGTGTGCTTTTAAGTGCAATATATGCTCTTTACATGCATGCATTGAGCAGTTAACTTAAAAATCCATGCATTCTTGTGTGTCTTGCCTATTAAAAGTGGTTTAGAAATAAACTAAGCTTTCCTGCTTTGAGTATAAGACAGTAACAAACTGAAGGCAATTATGAAGAATTCTTCTTTATTGGCAAACTATTCCCTTAATGTCTTCCTCGAGGCTTTTATTTTTTGGAGGGTCTTTTTTTTTTTTCTTCTTGTGTAGCATCTGGAGGATGTCAGCCCTGGAGCCAGATTTCAGCCTGGAGAGAAGTGCAAGGCTGTTCCAGGAAGGCAGTTTCCCTGTTCCTCAGAGAATTGTCTACATTCTTCTCTTCTACAGCTAGGTGTGCAGTCAGGCATTTTCATCATTCTTCCTTAGCACTGTATAACAGAACTTCTGCATTTTTATATTTTGAAATCTATCCTGTTTCCCTGGTGCTGTTCCATTCCCAGCTGCTGGCATCCTTGAACACATGTAATAAAACCCACAAGACATTTTCAAGGACACTTGTTTTTCTTCCCTGAACTGCACTCTCACAATTGTTAAACCTTCCTTTTCGTTTCTGCCTCTGCCGTGATTTCACAATACATAAAGAAAACGGTGATATAAAAGCATCTTTTCATTCCAGCATTTTCTCTGTACTGCATGCCATGGCCAGCCAGAACAAAAGCCAGAATTCTGAGTTTTTGCACCAGAAGCAAGCTCCAAGATCACTCTAAATTGCAGAGAGGGACTGAGCAGGACGAAAGCCAACATTTCAACTGGAGGTGAAATCTCTCAGTTAGGTTAGAGGGGCATTTTCTTCAGGAATTTTGGTGAAGGTTACCGTGTAGGTATAGCAACAGGGAAATGAAATGGATCATCAAGAATAAGGTGGCAAAGGATCCTGCACTTGGATCCCAACAATCCTAGGCAGAGCTACAGACTGGAGCAGAATGGCTGGAAAGTGGCCCAGTGGAAAAGGGCTTGGGGGTGCTGGTTGACCGTGGCTGAACATGAGCCAGCTGTGTGCCTTGGAGGCCAGGAAGGCCAAAGGCATCCTGGTTTGTACCAGCAAGAGTGTGGCCAGCAGGATCTGGGCAATGATTGTCCCTCTGTACTCAGCTCTGCTGAGGCCACTCCTCAAGTGCTGTGTCCAGCTTTGGGCCTCTCACAGCAAGGAAGACATGAAGGTGCTGGATCATGTCCAGAGAATGACAACGAAGCTGGTGAAGGATGTAGAGAGTAAGTCTTATAAGGAGAATCTGACGGAGCTGGGATTGTTTAGCCTGGAGGAAAGGAGGCTCAGGGGAGACATTATTGCTCTCTACAAGGGAGCCAGGTGGGAGTTGGCCTCTTCTCCCAGGTGACAAGCAACGGGATGAGAGGAAATGGCATCAAGCTGCACCAAGGGAGGTTCAGGCTGGACATCAGGAGCAATTGCTTCACTAAAAGGGTGATTAAACATTGGAACGGACTGTCCACTGAGCTGGTTAGCCATCCCTGGAATGGTGGAGTCACCATCCGTGGAACTGTTCAAGAAAGACTGGACGTGATGTGGTTTAGTTCAGATGGTGGTTCTTAGTCAAAGGTTGTGCTCAGTGATCTTGGAGGTCTTTTCCAGCCTCAAAGATTCTATGATTCTATGCTATCCTAAGAAAATTCTACAGAATTTCCACCTACCCCCATCCCCCTCCTCTGGTGCCTATCAAGGAAATGTTTTTATAAATCAACTATTTTTTCTTATTAGAAGTGACTTGATCTATAGAACATGTAGGCCTGCGGCAATGCAGAGTTATGTGAAAGTTGATATCAGAAAGCAAGGGAAAAAAGAGAATTAAAAGCAAGATGAGGGAAGTAGATAGGATGCCAACTGTTTATGTGGGATGCCCGGCGGAAGCCAATGGGTCTTTCAACATTTATCTAAACCATTTTTATTGGATTTTCGAATGAGATTAAACAAGCCGTGTTTTGTTTTGGAGAAGGCACACTGAACTCACTGTCTCCCTCATACCAGGAGAATTAATCATAATTAAAATTTAAACATGAGAGATGGTCTCATATTAATTCTTGCAGAAATGATGTGCAATTTTCCCTTCTGAAAATGGAAGTGTGGTACCTACGTCTATAGATAAATTTCTGTTGCACAGAAACACAATGCAGCAAAGGTGCTTCCTTTTTCTCTTCTACAGGTCTCCCACTACAGCCTGTCCAGCAGTACCACAGCAACCACCTCGCATTTTGGTCGTGCTGTCGTGTCCACAGAGGGAGAGCCACACTCGAGTATCACCTGGCACAGGCACACCATGCAGGGAATAATGCCATTAATCAATAATGCCATCCAGGAAAGAGCTCAGAATAAAATATTACAGCAGGGTCTAAACCTCACCCAAGAGGAGGTTTCAGTGTGCTGTCTGCTGCCCTGGGCTGCCCTCTGAAGGCTGAAGCTAAATGCACAGCCCTGGATGAAAAACACTGGTCTGGCCCTGAGCACACTACTTGGAATGAAATTCCGAAGTTTTGCTGCTGGGGAACACTGGAAAAACAAAACAAATAGAGTGTCATTTGCAAAGGTTTTCAACAAAAAAAAGATAGCCTGAGGGGGACTTTATGGGGGGCAGCTGCTCCCTGCCCCCACATTAACAAAATCCCTGTGAATCCAAAAAAACCTGAAATATCAAAAACTGTTTGTCTGATATACTCTTTTTAAAAAGTGATTGTAGAGATTGTGAAAACAAGGGTTACTTTATAGAAAATGTTGGCACTTTATTAGTAAGCCAAGGTGCGCCATTCTGCTTTCTGTCTGTTTGAGGCTAAGAACAAGTCGGCACTTTATAAGAAAATCTGACCTCTATTGCCCTGACCTGTATTGCTGTCCTTCCTGGCTGCACTGCAGAGGATCAACTGTCTAACCTACAGCAGGTACAGGCCTCCTTGTCCCTACCTCCCCTAACCCATCTATAGCAAGGCTTTGTGTACACTTACTGTGTTTACTAATTGTGCTCATTCATGGCCTCCTCCATTCATGTTTCTCCTTATTCACATTGGTAAAAATAAACCATTTCAGCAACAGTTTGCTCATCATGAGGAGGGAAAACAAAAGCACGTATGTTTCAGCAGATATCACACAAGCTTATCCCCAGCCCATGTTGCTGACCAGCTATTCTACGCTATTAGAAACATGATTGAAACCATTAGTCCAATTTTAATGAAATCCATGTGCAACTTGAATTTTTTTCTCCTAGAAAAAAATGTCCATCATATAATCGTACACACCATAATTGAGATAAATCCCAGTTTGGGCCATTTCTCAAATTTTTGGTTGAAGAGAATCCTTTCTTTAAACACATTTGTGAAAAATAAACTCAATTACATACACATTATTGGTTCTGCTTGTTGCTTCCAGTAGACATTAGGAAATGTGTGTGCACTTGTGTTCATTTATGCAGTGATGCCCACAGCTACAGTGAACTACGGCATGTTACAGCCTTGAGTTTACTCTGTACACAACTGCTTTCTCAGCCTGATTTCCTAAGGAAATGAGTCATACCAACATGAGATACTTCTGCAACTTCTGAACCCTTTGGCCTACTTCAGCTAAATTTGACAGAGGTGATAGAGATCTCAAAGGTAGCAAAGCTCCCACTGGTGTGGGAAAACAGGTGGCAGGCTAAAAGGAAAACCTATTAATACCCTCATCCTGGGTATGCTGAAGCATGACCTTGCTCCATATTAAACTTCAGAGCATCTATAAGGGAGCCCAAACCCTGGGTTAGGCACCCAGTCTATTGGAAAACCCACCTTGAGTTTTGCGAGCTACCTGCTTTTGCTTAAAAATAAATGATCAACTATCTCCTGCTGTTCTCTGTAACAAAGCTTTTTTTTCTCTCCGTTAATTTATCTGCCAAAATAAGATTTCTACAGTTTACTTGTACCTCTATTGCACAGCATTTAGGATTAAACTAGTGCTTCTGTTTCTGCACGATGTAGATGAAATTAAGGTGCAGAGAGGTTAAATGTGCCCCCTTGAAGTTTCTAATGGTTGACGCAGAAACTGGATCACAAGCCAGTGATGTCTCTTCTGCCTAGTACGAGGATTTAAGCCTCAATGCTGTCTTCTGAATGTGATGGGGGAAAAATAATGCTTTAGAAAAGCCTCAAAAGTTTCTGGTTTGTAAGAAGGTCTCCTATTAGCATTTGCCCATGTGGATGCAATTTTACTTCCTCTCCAGTCCCATCAACTCTCATAGCAACCCACTACACAAACAGTTTGAAGTAGGTTTTGTTTATACTTTCAGGTGAAGGGTCTAGATACTCACTGGTCTACACTACTGGTGAGCTAAACCCTCTTGTTTTAACCCTAAAAAACACTGCAGTCTATGATGCTCTCTCTGGCTGACAGGTCCTTTGCCAACTTGATCCCAAGGCAGGGGAAATTTATCAGAGGAACAATATTGCAGCTGGTGTGTAGGGAACACAAAATAAGATCCTGCATTTTCTCTGCCCACTGTTGTTTTGTGGACTAGTATGGGGTACTAATACTCCTATCAACAAAAGAGTGTCGTAAACAGCAGTTATAAGTCATGGAACATGAAGCCTAGTGGACATTAAAGGTAAGACTATTTATTCATGTGGTATGGACCTTGATTTGAATGTCTAAATGCAACAGGCTTGAATTTCTCTGTTTTCAGTAGGATATTCTATTTTTCCTCTTCTGTTACAG
This sequence comes from Oreocharis arfaki, assembly GCA_013398015.1. Taxonomy (NCBI): domain Eukaryota; kingdom Metazoa; phylum Chordata; class Aves; order Passeriformes; family Paramythiidae; genus Oreocharis; species Oreocharis arfaki. The sequence continues at coordinate 489,425 of VZRR01008224.1, forward strand.
AAATGAATAACTGTTTGCAAAAGGAAACTATCTGTAGATAGCAGAGTCCTTACTAACAGCTGAGGAGGGAGAGATGCCTGTAACTCTCTCAGTAGCCTGCAGGTTTCACATTTGAAAGCACAGATGAGTTCAGCTGCACATAAAACTTCTCCCTTAGTTAAGGTGCAATGATCATTTGGAAAGCAGCAGTTTGACCAAAGCTGTGCACTCGTCAGCTTGACCTTAAGGACTCGAAAAAATATTTTACCAGCAGAAGATAATCTGTCAGAAGATTGTTATAATTCAGTATTTAACCTATTTTTTAAATTGCTATGACTTGAATTGCGGTAACTCCAACTGAGATGGGGCCCAGATGCCAGGCACTATACAAACACCTAATAAGAAACTGTGGCTGCTCTAAGTCACATACATCCTGATCCTGCAAATGTTTAGGACTGTGTTTAACTTTACTACTGTCAGTATTAATGGAGCTGCTCAGAGAACTAAAGGTAAAGAGAAGAGACCAATAAGAGCCAGAGATTTAGAGACTGAAGTGTTTAGGTGTCTAATTCCCAATGGTCTCAAGATGTTAATGTGCATCTGGCCTTATACGACTTACTGACATTAACAAATTTAAACAGACTCAAAGTAAGTGCACATATTCACATCCTTGTCTTCCATACCAGTACAAAGCTATTTCTAAAATGCCCTTTTTAAATGTCTCTGAATTAGCTTATATGGTAATTTTTTAAGTGAAACACCAAAAATACCTGAATACTTGCACGCAATTTTCTTCCCTTTCTTTCAGGACAAGGTGCAGTCATGTACCTAAAGCCGTTTGCTCAGCCCTCCATGTCCTGAGATCTGTTGGTTACTTACCAAGTGAGTGCAATGCTGTTCTGTTCTACTGTGCTTGTCATTACCCAAAGGAAATACCTTCGTTGCACTGAGGCATCAGGCAGGGGAGAGACTCTCCCTTGCTACAGCCACTGCCCACAGCAGTATTTCAAAGGTCGTTGTGGATTAAGACAGTGGAGATACTTCTTTCTCTTCTCCTGTTCTCGTTCCCCCCCTCTCCCTTCTGGTGAGGCTGCAGGGTGAAGTCCCCCTGCAAGCCACATTCTCCCCTGTTTGCTTCCTCTCTTCTCTCACTTTTTAAAAAATACAGTTTTCTTTCAAGTCCTCTACAGTTACAGTGTTTTGGCCATCAAAGTCCCCTCCCAGCCATTTTCATTTACCTTGTGACTCTGACCCTTTGTAAGGCTGAGGATTTTCAGAGTAAACCGATCCCTGAGGTCCCCAAGGATGTTATTCTCATTTATTCACTCAGCCCTTTGAATGGAGCAGCCTGGGGTTGGCAGCGGTTCAGCAGCCCTGCATTCAGAGAGCACACAATCCTTTTTCTTTCAGGGGCCTTTCAAAATAAGGCCCAAGGTTTGCTGAGGAGCTTGAAGGTCTGTCAGTCATGCAGCAAGCTACATTTCACTCCCCGCCACCACTGAAAGCAAAGAGCAGAGAAGGGATAAGAGCAAGAAGCCCACAGTAACTGAAAAGGTCGATCCCTCAGGACTCTGCATTCCTTGCCAGTGTGGCACGCTCTGGGAACATCCGTGTCTGCTGCTACCGAGCCCCCCACCAACCTGGCAAGGACCCGGAGCCCCAGGACCAGGGCAAAGAGTGGCCCCTACAGGAACAGCTGTACAATGGACATCCCTTTCTCCAGGTGCCCGGTGGGCTGAGAGAACACCTCCAGTGCCATCTGCGCATCTGCTGGCAGTCATTACCCCCGACAGCTGGCCCTCCTTTTCGGTGGGGAAAAGGCCCCTTCTTCGCATTTTCATCGCAAAATGTTTGGGAATGGTCCCCTGGGACTGATAAGACAGAGACAGGTCTGTGAGTGTCCCAGAGGGAGGGAAGGCTAATAGGAAAAGGCTCATGGTTATGTACCACTGTACCTGCCAACTGGTGTGTCACAAACGGCTAAAATTACCAGCCGGTCAATTATCTGATTAAAGAGAGCCTTTCATGTGAGATTAAAAAGAAAAGAAGAAAAAAAAGAAAGAAACGAAAAAAAAAAGAAAAAGGAAAGAAAAAGAAAATCCTGGCTGAAAGCAATACCTCTGCTAGGTTACCAAACTTAGTAGACATTGCGTTCTTTGCTTTTTACTTTTGGCAGTGATGAACAGCAGAGTTTAAAAAAAATCAAGGAACTTGGGGAGAATAAATATTTTGCATTAATCAAACATTTTTCTACATCTCATTCCTCTAACACAGCATGTTCTCATTTATCTCCCTTTTCACAAAAAGGCCTTATATTTTAAAAGAAAGAATGACTGCTCATTTTACATATTTCCATTTTAGTTCAACTGATTAAATAAGGAACCTTCTCCAGGAAAGTTATTCAGGTTTCATTAGTTTACAGTTGCCTTGGAATCCCTTTGAATTACAGTGAGCATAAATTAACATTCTGTCAGCTAACATCAGAAGTACCTCTTTAAGGCTCCTGGACTCAACAACGGCTGCTAAGGCTTGGGAATAAATGTACGATGTGCTGGGGCTTCACCAGCTGGTTAATGACCTGCTGCAGTAGTTATAGGGCCCAAGACGAAGCTGAGGAAGATTAACTAATCTGGCCAGTCACTGGTGTGCTGGCTCAGAGTGCTGAGCAGCGTGGAGTGCGTGATTGTAAACTTTATTGTTTGACCTCTGCTGAATTAGGAGCTGGGGTTTTGGGGAGGGAGAGAGGGAGGGGGCTTAATGTTTTATTAATAACATTTCCAGCATTTATCCTTTCCTGTTTGAGTAACTGAAAAGGTAATTTCCAAACACAGGAGTCAGCAAAGCTGAGTTTCTTTCAAAAAATGCTGTTTTCTCTACACGCAAATCAAACAAATATGGTTCAAGCTGCAAATTATTCCTGCATTGCAACAGACGAAAGTGGGGTCAGACGCAGTTGTTCTTTTTCATTCATGTCTGTTCACACGGTTCATCCTTCAATGGCCAATCACCGAGATACAGATGAAACCCTCCACAGAGTGCTACCTCTGTAAGCCACTAGCTCCAAAAACCCTCAAAGTTCAATAAAATCTGAAACTTGTCTGGTCTCACCCATCTCCATTGCATTTGATTTCCTATCCAGGCAAAGTGAAAGAGTAACAGGAATGGAGAGCATTCATACAAGATTGGCACGGCTATGAAAAAAAATAGGTACATTATTGTAGTTACAGTGCAGCTAAAATGAACTCCCTTTTAACACATCTTAAATCCTTTCACTTTCATGCAACTGTTTACTCTGCTACCCAACCAAGGACACAGCGACAGTATCTCTTAAGTATGAAATATTTTTATAATGAAACACTCATCTTCTGGATTTCTTCATACGAAGAAAAAAGTATGTCTGATGTTAAACATATTTTCCTAGTTGGTTTCTACTTTGGATAGAGGAAAAGAATTGGCAGAAAATATATTACCTTTTTGGTGTTATTCAAATTGCTACAAATCCTGTCTCCTGTCTTTCCCATGATACTGACCAGTACCAGCTTGGGTGGTCATCTGAGGGGTGACCCACCTAATGGAGACATTTCCTCCAGTTCCAGGAGTTGGCTGCATAGATGAAACTTCAAAGCATTTATAAAGCTTCCAAAGTTCCTTCATTAATATTTTCTATTTGAAATTAACTTTCCCATTAACTCTAGAAATCTGATTTTTTTTTTAATCCTTCTAAACTGTTTATGTTATGTTTCAAAATCTCCATTAATTTTAAAGTAACTAAATTCATGATGTAGTGCCTCTAAGTCACATTCAACTGCTTTTTCATGCTGGAAGGATGAGTCTCAAACTTTAAACCCTTTGATGCCTGCACTGCTACTGGCAGACAAATACTCTGCCCTTCACTCCTAGTGCCCAGTGCTACCTTGATGCTCTCTGCAGCCCAACTGGCTAATACAGTGGCTTAACCAAGCTGCAAGGACATACAACCTACACCATACACATGTGTCAAACTCAGGGAGTGAAGTGAGCAGTCCAGTGGCTGGACTGCTCTCCTGACATAGGACGAACCTGGATTCAAATCCCGTCTCCAGATGTCAAGATCCCATTCACCTTCTGTGTAACCCTCTCGTGAAAAGGTTGCCCATCTGCTGTAACTCCATTCTTTCTGTAAGAAGGAGGTGTTTTGGTGTTACTTACACGAGAAGGTTCCTTTCCATACAAACTGAGAGGAGAAATGCACTTAGTTCCCAAGAGTCCCCTGCTTGATGCTTCCAGCTTGTTAGCCTAACTGGTTCTTCACTCCAAATACAGATCTTGGTGTGGTTTATTCTTTATTGCTTTACTCTGCCTCTGTGCTAATCTGCACTGGTATCCTGGACTGAGCCTCAAAGAGAAATTTGTTAGGCTGGCTGTTGCCAAGGTGCTTGAATGACACTTTGAAGAACAGCAACAGGAACTTGCCAGAACACTGTCCTGCAAGTGGGTAAATTTAAAAATTATTACCAGCAGAAGTATAAGGTATGATATCAGTAGCCAGAGAAAATGAGAAACTGCAGGGTTTTATTTTCCCTTTTCCCACCCAGGATGAGTATTATATTTGGGATCAGATGAAACTCCAAACAATGAGGGACAGAAGTGATGATATGGATGCAACTAAAGCATCTCTCATGCAAATAAAGCATCTCTTTCCTAACTTGGGAAAGAGTGCACCACCCATCAGATTTTCACAGCTTTCCCTGTTAAGAAATGACTTTCAGAGATGTGCCATTCCACATTAGTTGGACCAAACACATAAGGCTGTCTTCTTACTGTATAGACATGGACAGGCTTTTCAAATCCCTATAACGGAACCTGGAAGGGATTACCATACTGTGCAGCGAGAAGAGAGAGTTACAAGAGTTTAGAATCTTGGGCATTTAAGAGAAAGGTCGAGAGTTGTTCGCATGGTGAAAGAAAAAAGGAAAGGAGGGACAATTTAAGATCAGAGCCACATTGTGGAAAAATGAAAGTTTCTCTGCTACTGGGTAAACAAAGGGAACTCTAGGAGAGTGGGAAAGAGCGTGTGAGCCCTTAAAAGAGGAACCAGAGCAAACTCAGGGAGTGAAGGGAGCTGATGCAATGGAGATGAGGACTAGGAGCAGAGAATTAGCTAGTGTGAGAGCCAGATATGTGCTATGGGCAGGGGCAGCTCTAGGTTAGATGGGAGGAAACGGGGGATACAAGCAGCAATGAGCAGCACCTGCACATCCCTCCCCTTCCCTGTTGCACACCTAGCGAGAGAGAGGCAGGGTAATGGCACCTGGGCACTCATAAAGAGTCACCTGTTTATCTAAAAAGTGGAAAATGGGGCTGAGACTGCAAAAAGACACCCTTCCTTTCACTGACATGTCTACACTGAGCCCCACTCCTCTTCTGCCTCCTTTTGATTTTTATTCAGTCTACCCCTTTAAAAAGTCAAAGAGCCTGGTCTGAAGCTGAACTGGCTGTGGGAAACTGAGATATTATAGAAACCCCTCAGTGCCAATTTATTAACATTACTGAGACTTGTCTACGCTCAGAATAGATATATTGCTACAAAGGAGGCCTTCATGCAGCCAGAATCAGTACTCATGGCTCTGCTGAGATGTAATCTACCACTAAATGCACTGCTTAAACAAATGTTTGCGTTGTAGGGCAGGTCCCCCCTGCCGGCCACTACAGCAGTCCAAAAAGCAGCACTTTCAATCCGGACACCCATGGGCAGATCTGGAAAACGATCAACTACTTGGAAGTATTCAGTCATGGTTTCCTAAAGCCAAACCTAGCCTCGCTTGTGATGCAATATAGCTGAAGGGTGACGTGCCTGTTCGTGTCACCACGCCATGCCACTGCGTGCTGCAGCGTGCCCGGCCAGCTCCCGCTGCCCAGCTGGTGTGGCATAGCGAGTGCCAGCACCAAAGGGTGTCCGGCACGGGAATAGGGGCATGGTGCTGGAGGTCATTCCACAGCCTACCAAGGTGTCTTGGCTCTTTCAGCTATGACAGGACTTCTGAAGTAGCCCGGGATGAGGAGAAAGAGGCTGTATCATTCTGTCCCTCTCAGGTATGAACAGGAGGACAAAGAATTGGCTCAGGCACAAAGTGACTACCCAGAAGCTTTGTTTTACTAATGAAAACTACTTTAAACTTCTCCAGTGGTAGTCCCTCACATCTTGGAACCATGAGTTAGTGGCAAATGCAAAACTGGAGCTCACTGAGGGAAAGAACTGGCCTCAATAGTGGCCAGAAAGACTATATGGCTTAAAGAGTCTTATGCATGGAAACATAGTCAATTTTTTAAAGATCCCATGAAAAAGAGCAGGGCCTTATTGGAACTGGTTCTTAACAGTAAAACACCTGATCCTCTGATCATTTCTTTTTATGACTCCCTGAGTTAAGCAGAGATTGTAAGTCCACTGCAGAGATGAGCATCAATTCTGGAGATGGATATTTATGCTCACAAACCGGTGTAGGATCAGGGCCTCTTTCTTGTCTCAATTGTCTCATACAGTGAAACTTTTGCAGTTTCTGTCCAAGCACTTCGATGTTTCCTCACTGATCTCTTGAATTAAGGACTAAAAGAGGTCATTAGATGTCTACTTGACTTCTTGACTACAGAAGATCTGAAAATTTTACTGCCTACATCTGGCTTGAACTCAGTAAATGAATATGACTATTATACATCTTCCAGAAAAAAAAAAAATCCATGCTTAATCTGAAGTCGGCAAGAAACAAACTCTTCTTTCCCTTAATAGTTTCTTTCAGTGGTCAATCCCCACCTTCCTTAAAAATCCCCTCTTGTTCATACCTTCTTTTACTTTAAAACCATTGCCTCTTATCCTATCACAGCAGGCTCTGCTAAGTTTATTTTTTAAAATCCTACAGTGTCGTTATCTGCTTGTTCTCAGCTCTAGGTGTGCTTGGATGGGTACAGACACACAGGCAGTATGAGGTTTGTAAGTCGAAATATGTCTTTCCTTAGGCAAACCACTGTAATTGGAAATGGCTGACAAGCTCCTCTTTGGTCTGAAATAGAAGCAGCAAGCTTTAAAATTAAATACAAGTTGAGAAAAATTATCCAGCGCACAGGAGGAGTTCAGAAGTCCTTATGCATGCGGGAAGGGCATTTTTTCATATGGTTTATTTTCTTTTAAATATGGGAAAAATATGTTACTGTAGCCCTCCCCAGCAGCCTTGCAAAGCCAGAGACAAGGAAAGCCTCTACCTTCGGCGCAAGCCTGCAGCCGGCTGTGCAGCTGGGATTTGTCATCATGTCAAACAAAACACAACCACACGCCTTTCAAACGCATTCCATGGGGACCTTCCTCTCTCAGTGGCACAGCCACATCCAAGCAGGGTGGTTTGCAGGGGAAATAGCTGGCAGGCCTCGTCTAGGGCACGCTGCTGAAGAGCCGATGTGCCATGCTGCTACAGGCATCTCTGGTGCAGCACGCTAGTATAGGATTACTGCTAAAATGCTTATTCTATCTCTGTTTCTCCTACGGCAGCCTCGGGATCATGACCAAAGCAATAGAGATGACACAGAAAGGGAGGACTTGGGAGGGCTTGATGGGCAGAAGGCTGATGGGTTCAACATGGAAAAAGTCAGACTTTCAGAAGTGCTTTTGAAAATCTTGCCCACCGTAGCCAATGCTGCAAATCATGTCCTCGCAAGGAGCTTGCGGCATGCATTTAAGTCCACTGCACTTAATTATTTTCAGTCATAAATATGTTTAAGATTGGTGTCACAGTAGCCAGTACCACAGTAAGAAGACTGATCATTATTTACAGCAGATATGTACATTCTAATAGCATTGGATGAGTCCATAACTCTCCTGTAAAATAAGAAAATCGTTCTCTAACTCTAGCTTGTACTTCTTATTCCCAAGGTTTTTCTCTGCCTTTGAGAAGATGAAGTCAGTCCTCATAAAGCTGTGCCCTTAAATGTCCCCTACTTTACACTTCAAGGAGATGCAATGACTCCTGTTAGAGCTTTGCAGTGTAAAGCAGCCAAGATAGTTCTCTGTCCCAAACCTTACTGCACCTGTGTCAGGAGGCTACCTAGAAATTTCCAGGTGCTAGAGAGCTGCTGGTTCCCCCGCCACAGTGTCTAAATCCCTGATGAATGTTTAGCTTTCAAAGTCAGTAAGAAGAATAGCTGATTCCAGACATAGTTCTAAACCAGATGTGATTATGGCTTGCTAAGATGTATGACGTGCAAAGTTTTAGCACAGTGTTGTGAGGGTATTTTTACAGAAGGAGCAAAGTAGAAGCCAGGAACACGTCATAAAAAACACAATAAATAAGTGAACCACTCTCAAGCCGGAGAGGAAAAGAAGCGGTCCTATCCCCTGCAAACACGCTCCTTAGTAAACAAGGCTGGATCACTCCAGTCTGTGTAGAAAGGGAGCATGAAAGCAGCTGTTTCAAGTTGTTCCACTGTTAATAACAGAGGCAGGAAAGATGTGGCTAAAATCCTCCCAAACCCATAAGCTGCCTGAAAAAGTGGAGCGGCTAAGGGGGAATCATCTCTATCAAACACAATCCTATCAAAACAATAGGTGGGGACAAAGCTGATGTCATCTCCTTACACACACGGGCACATGCACACACACATGCACGTACACACATGCACCTGCACACTTGCACATACACACATGCATGCATGCTCTGCCTTCACCTTGCTCAGGAGGGAAGAAACCAATCTCCCAGCTTGGATGCTAACCAGTGATGGGTGCTCAGGGCTGCCAGCAGCCCAGGGTACAGTCTGTCTTTCCCTCTAAGCTGCCGTGCTGGTCTTGATTCTTAGGGGGCTGCCAGGCTCCACCTCAGAGCCAGCCTGGGCACTGATTTTTAGGATAACTAAAAGTTTTTAATGTAACATTTTTAGTATTACTAAATTTGGTCATTTACTTTGGAAAAGAAAATCCTTTGGAATAAAAAAAGCAATGCCAGCGCTACATATGAAGTACTGGTAATACAGTGACACTTACCTTAGACAACCAGCCAAAGGACTGACAGAGCTGTGATGCTTGGTAGAAGAATTCTCCCGCTATTCCACAGAGCTGCGTGAATAACTGAATTTTTGTTTGTCTGAGCTCCTAAATAAAGCACTGCTGAAGAGGGGAGGAGAATGAGAAAGGACAATATTTTGCTCCAAATGAAATTGATTTTTGGGAGATTCCTGCTAGACTGAAAAACTGAAAATATTGCCATTACAGTTGAAGTACTTTGAACAGAAACAGGGCATTTGAAATAAAAGGCAATGCTTTGGCACCATGTATAAATGCGCCTTTTTTTTTTTTTTTTTTTTTTTTTTTTNTTTTTTTTTTTTTTTTTTTTGCTTAGTTCCATAGAAATTAATGGAGCAGCTTCCATACTGAAGTATATTAGGAAAATTTATAGGTGAAGCTGGCATCCCAAGGGAAAAATATGGGTGCCCTTGTCTCCAAGGCACTCACTGTAAGCATCTGTCTCAATTCCTTCCCTTCATTGAAGGAATGGGAACATCAGCATTTTCCTGATGTGTATAGGCACAGTGTGGTGGAACTCTCCAAAACCAAGAGAAACTGCTCTAAAAATCACCACTTTTCCAAACATTGGTAGCATGAAGCCAGACACCAAAGAACTTATTTGAATAAAGCTGTTTAGCAAACTCAGATTAATGGCAGCAGAGTGACAAACACCCTTTTCTGGTTCATTGCTAACAAAACGAGACCCTGCCCAAGACAGCAGCGTGTCCAAAGGCGTTGCGAGATGATCTCTTCAGGTGGGTACCATCAAGTATGAGCCATTATCTGAGCTGTATTTGTCACACATCTGTTACAAGTGATATTATCTCTCGTGATGTGTTTAGTGCATCCTGGAAGGCCCAAGGAGTTGTTTCTGGAGGCAGCTGCCAAGGCAAGCACAGTGCGACTCACCTTGCGGTAGGCTGGTGCACCCACACTCTCCTCTGTGCTCTTTCCAACCAGCCTATGCTCTCCAGGCTTCCCCTCTTTTTCATCTCCTCTGCTCCTCTCACAGTGTTAGTGTGACATGACAAAAGTATTTTTAAAAAGACGGCATTGAGTGTGAGATTTTATTTTGGTGCTTGTTTCCAGGCATCATGGCTATAATACAGCAGGAAAGCAACTTTAATTTGGTTTTTGATTAGGTATCACTGGAAGATTTACTAAGAGCACAAGGCAGTAGAATTGTTACTTGTGCTGTGTAGAGATCAGTCAACTAGATAGTAGAAATAGCTCATTTTTATTTTGGCCCCAAATGAAATGGTGGCTCCATTTTGATTATATGGATGTAAATTATCTTCAGTATGGCACATTTGATTTTTTAAATGCAGTGAAGGAAAAAACAAAGAAAGCTCAAAACTAAAATGAATCAAGTTATTTTATTTGGACAGGAGTTAAATCCAGTGTGGAAATACTTCCTATAATACAGCAAAATATAAAAGGAGTTTTATATAGCAACATATCTTTTATATGTATAGGCATATACACACAAACACATCCAAAGGATGTATATATACATACATATGTATATATAAATACACATAGACATGGATAGGTAGATATATACATACATACATACATATATACATATACATGACTGCAGAAATATATACAAAATTGAGAAAACAGTGAATTCTTACTGAACCTTAACAAGTGCACTTTTATACAAATATAATTGCATCTACACTGGACAGCATTGAATACAAAATCTTCTTTCTAACATAGATCTCTCTTCTTGCCAATTAAAATGGGAAATCTTCTTTTGAAGAGTATCCATTTACACCCCAAATTGCTAAGTTACAGAACAGAAGGGTACTGTTATGCACATCTTGTTTTCAGAGGCCACACCTCTGATTCAAGGACACCAGCCCATATTGGTTTAGGTTTTACCTTTGAGAGCCAGTCTTCTAGCAAAACTCTTGAAATTCTAGTCAAGTAGTGGGAATTTTGCTATTAAAAAATACTTTTTAAAAAAAGAAGAAGAAATATTTTATTCACCATCTATATTGTATATCGACTATAACCTAATTTTGTCATTCCAAAATGCAACAGTAGAAAAACAGAAGTGTCTTTTGCCAGGCTTTTTTTCCTACACAGGCTGGCACCCTGGTTCTGCCACACTGGTCCTGCCCTTTTCATTTCCCTAGAGCATTTCTGCAGTGGTTCACTCCCAGGGAATGGTTGATGCAGTGGACTGTAGCTTTAACTCCTGCTACCTCTTCTGAGGGGAACCAGAAGCGCATTTCTACCTTATTAGCATCTCTGTTAGCCAGCCTCATAGAAGAAAAACATGAGATACATATGGTTTTAAAAGCAAAGCTCAGCTACAGTCCTTACAGAATGGTTATGTGACCAGCCCTATAGGTTTTAGGGCCTACATCATTCAGAGCCACAACAATGTATAGGGTTCTTCAAGGTTTCGCCCATAACCTACTGGAAATATGTCTGCATAGAGGAGGATTAGCAGAACTCGCGCTGACACAGTAGCACCAACTCAATCCAGGAGTTATAGCAGCATGGTAGTGTGTGAGTCTCTGTAACTTAGCAGCTTGCAATGAAACAGCCATTTAATTTGTGGGCTAGAGGAAGCTTATATGCCAGCTCAGAGAGAGGCAAGGTCAGCCTGGCCCCTTACAATACAATAATAGATGGTGTGTACCAGATCCACGGTCCCTGGGTACCTTGTAATTGCTTCTGGATCTGTGATCCGCACACCACTGATGGCTGCAGAATATCTGCAAGGGTGATGGCCACAGCACTGTGTCTCAAGGTGTTGCTTTAAGTCTGTTTCCAGCTGCTAAACATCAGGAGAAAACTGATAAATGCAGATGAGATTTCTTTGCTCTCTATTTTCACTTGCTTTACTTGCTATAGAAGCAGTAGGTGATGAAAAGGGCAGGATGAAAAGTGATGTGTATGGCTGTGAAAGAGAGAGAAAAATACAGCTGGGCATCTCTAATGAGGTGCAGTCCAATTTATAAAAAAAAAATCAAAAATTATTGGGCTGAGCGCCCTAGAGCAACACAGACCCAGATTCTTTGCAAACAGGAACTAATTGCTAAAAGCTCTCCAGAGGATTTTTTTTCATTCCTTTCAGTTAGCATTGGCAAAGATTTAGAAATTTCATCAAGAGGAATGATCTCTTATAAGCCCTTCTTTCTTAAATCTTTTTTCCCTCTTTACTGATGTGAGGATTGGCACCAATTTAAGCAACTTCTTTCATCTCTGAACATGGACTTCCTTAAATTGGTTTAACAATTTAATCCATTTAGCTGAAGTCCAATCCAGTTAAATCCTTTCAAGAATTGCATGGAACAGACCCTCAGTGTTTTACCCAAACCACTGCTCCATTAGCAACTTCAGTCAAAAAGCTCATGTTGCTCCTTTTTCTGGTGACACACCCTGACACCCTCAGCTGACTCTGGGACGACTTAGGGGATCTTTTAAGTTGGTTTCCAGTGAGAGAAAACTCAGTGTCTCAGAGGTTCACTATGGCTCTACAGGTATGCTGGCTTTGTTTATACCTACATGAAAGCTGTTAAAACAGAGGCAATCACATGTGGCCTCCACAAAATCTCTGTAGCATAAGGCCTACACAGCACAGCAATACCACCACTCCAAAAAGTCATCTTCCTTCAGAGCTGTCCATAAATATCACCAATATGGCAAGATTTTGTTGGGTTTTTTTCCCCAATGAATTGTTCAAGCAGTAGCAAAGATGACTGTCAGCCCGGTTTTTTGCCTGTGTTGTAAGGAAAGAAAGAGAAGGGAATTTATAGGTCTGCTAACATTTTGCCTGGCTGGGTAGCAGCACTCTGTGAGCTTTGCTGGGTGCTGAGGCATGTGGGAAAGCCCATTGTCGCTGGCACAGCATGGGGCCAGGCTGACCCTTTTGCTCTTCCCATCTGCCCCTTCCAGCCTGCAGCCTGCAAATTACAGGCTGCTCTCCCACTGCAAAATGCACATGGTCCCATCCCCCAAGTTTGTTATGTTATTTTTATGTTCATGAAAACATTAAAGTCAGGGTAAAAGAGACAAATAGTCCAGATTTGAAGATTTTCCATCTAGACCAAAAAAATGCTGCATGGCATGTGTGTTTAGCATTAGCAGGAAAATAAATGTGCTGTTTTCAAATTTTTGCTTCGGGGTCAGCCAACATCAGTCTACCATGTAACAGCTTTGAGGGGGGGAAAAAAGCTTCACTTAAGGATACATCTGCCAGAGTAAACAGTGCCTCAAACCAGGGAAATCTAAAGCACATGCCTTATTGTCAAGTTTGGTTTAACTTGTTTTACAAATCAAAACAGCAGCTCAGTTTTTAGAACCTATTTTTAAGTCCACTAGTGTTTTATAAAGGAGTATAAAAACTTACATTACTGTTTCAGTCCTTGTATTTTAAATCAAATATGATGTACCAATTTCTTTTCCATGAATTAATGTCTTATCTCATTCTTAAATGCAGCTCTTCCTACCTCTTAACCATTTCTCAGAAATCAGAGGATGAGATGCCCCATTTTAACTGTCCTGATACACCCTGAGCTTTGTGGACAATCTTTCTGCAGCCACTGGGGCTTCTTGTGAAATATGTTAGTGCTCGCTGTAGGGTGAGAGCAATTGGTCCTCAATCCATGCTGGAAAAACACAAAATTTGCATGAATTTGTGTAAATATGAGGAAGTTTGTGCTCAGAATTGACTTCCCCTTAGGAAGCAAAGCACATACTAAATGAGAAACCTCCTGCACTTAGGCTATGTGCAGACAATTCTTCTGATTAATGTGGGAGCACTTGCACGCATATGTGAGGGAAGAATTTGGCTCTTTGCAGTTAAAATAAAATGCTGAAGAGTATTTAAGGAGCAAAACTAAGCCTGGAATGTTTTGAAGACATTTCCAAGAACCTCTAAGAAAGGAAAAACTCTTTGCCAAACAGAGACAAACCTCATCAAACCCTATAGCTTCCTTTCAACTTTTATTGTTTCTGTTCTCCCACAAACCAAGCCTCAGCAGGTAATTCTGCTTGCTTGACTGCGGCTGAAGTTCCATGATTATTTTATTCCAGTCTGAGCTGTGTTGAAAGGGGGTGAGTGGGGTGGTCTCTTCCCCCTTTTTCATCTACCCAAAGCTACTCGTGCCCTTGCAGCTGTGAATAATTTGTTCAGTTCTGCAGGGATCTGGACCAGGGAATGGATCCAGCTAAAAACCAGCTTTGCCTCACCCAGCCCTCCGTTGTACCTTGCTCCTCCAGCACTTCTGGATGAGCAGTAATGTGAGCACACATAGAAGATGTGGATATGCGACCAGATGAACAGAAAAAAGGAGCTGGCATTTTTCTCACAGCCCCTCTACACAACACTGGCTGAAGCAACCATACAACTTTGGCCTAAATCTAAGGATAGTAGGTTAGTATCAGTCTCACTCAAAAACTGTTCTAAGATGAGTGGTGTTTAAACACTCTGCAAGTCTTCCTTGAATATAAACAATATCCTTATTTTTAAAAAAATTACACTTAAATATTCCATTTCTACATCTCAGGTGTCAACTATGCACACTGATGTGTGATAAATAAGGGGAAACTTAAGTGGAAAGATATTCCTCTTTATTGGTGTTTGTGTTGTTGGATCCGTTATGTGCAACATGGCTTAGCATATCTATTGGGAAAGACCAATTTGATGATATCAAAATAAATTTTCTCTTTTTTTTAGTGTAAATTTTTGCATTTGTTCATTTTATATGAGTAAAATACACATAGTTATCAGGCAGTCTACTATAATTGTGAGATTTGATGTCATGGTGGAGAAATGAGAAAGCATTGGATGCCACCACAGTAATAATAATTTAGTATTAAAAAACCTCTAAATATCAAGTATTTACTATAAAATATTATCCAAAGCAAGCAAATATAAGAGATGGTGCATTTTATATGAGAATCAATAAAACTGAAGCCAACTCTCTAGAATATCCAAAGCATTACTTAATTGATGTAAGTTCAAAAGGTAAAGAGAATAAAGCCATGCTTAATGGCCAAATACTGAAGTTCATTCAAATCTGTGAGCCATTACTAACTCCAGTAGGACTGGTTATGAGTGAGTGACTGCTCACCAATACCAATGTGTGTCCAACAGACCCCATATCTTTCAAAAAAACTGCAGCAGATGGGGACATTCAGGTGTGAAGCTGGAGTGAGATCAAAATTTGGCTTCAGCCAGTATGTTAGCAGGAGTGGTAACAGAAGTATTGACTGTAGCGTGCAGTTGGATACAAGGAACAAAGGTAATAAAGCACATCTGATTCCTGCCCAACATCAGCCAGACTGCTCTGAGATGGGAGGAAATGTAACTTTTTTAAAAGGTTGGTGTTTGAAGTGTTTCTCCTCTCCTGGGCAGCAAGAAGGACTGATTCAGCTTCCCAGCATTCTTGTGAAAATTGCTTAAATGGAACTTGTTGAGGCCTCCCATGACGGAACTCAGGAAGGTGCGTAACTCTCCAGGACACCTGAAAAAGAGTAACCTCACCAGGAAAGTTCCAGGATTTAAACAAAGGGGTTTACACAATCATGGTTCCACAGGAGGGAAAAAGGAGGTGGGGGACACAATTAAATAGCAGTTTGGAAGGGGTGAATGCTCAACAGGAGAGGAGATCACCACCTCCTGGGGCAGCTCTTGGCTCAGTGCTCCCGTGGCTGGCTGGTGAGGTCATCATCAGAGCCCTTTCTTGCCCTTGCTGATGTCCCAGACAAAGAAGGCCAGGAAAGGAAACCTCACCTAACTTCTCAGGACAGTGCTCGGCAGCCTGCATGAAAAATGGGGCTATGCCCTGCCCAAAGAGCTCTGAGGTGGCCCAGCCATCCTTCCTTATCACCAGTGCTCAGCATTTGGGTGTGTTTGGATGCTCAGACATGTTGAGTCTCTTCAGAACTGCCCTGGGTGTGCTTTGGCTCCCTGCAGAGGAATGGGTGACCCTGAGCACTCAGAGACAATCTTCATATCCCAAAAGGAAGGTCATCCCTCATCAGTTCCTTCTTCCTTTTTTCAGTGTTTTTCCATTTCTTCTACGTCTTCCAGCTTGGATCTTGTACTTCAGTCCCAAAAGCTGCACTTCCTGCCTAGAGGCACCATCCATCCCATGCATGGGTGAAACAGATGATGGACACAGACGGTAATTTCACCCCATTATTTAGCAGCTGTGAAAGGAAAAATTACCTCAGCCAATTGCCTGCATACAAATGGCCCCAGCTTTCCCATGCAGCTCCTTTTATTTACTAAAGATACTGGCAAAGAGCTGCTTCCCCATCCAGCAAGTCTCCATCCATCTGGAGTTCTGGGCTGTCCATACACCCAGTGTTGACAGCGTCTCAGTCTTTCAAGGCTTCAGGCCATTAAGGACTCCAAAGAAGTAGAAACTACTTTCAGGGCACGCTCAGTTGTGTTTGTCCAAGAACAACATAAATGAGGTGTGGATCTGATCAGCTACATACATTCCTGTCATGGTGGTGTGATATGTAAACAGCTTGATCAAATCTACTCATTGACTGCAGTCTTCTATCATATTTGTGGAGGAGGCCATGGAGAAATCGGACAAATGTCTTGCAGCAGTGCCTATTGGAACAGGATAGCTGAGACACCAGCCCACTTGGATCCCTGCGCAGAAAACCATCGTTGTCAAGAGCCAACATCTCTCATTTTGCTTCAGACTCAAATTTAGTACGCAGACATTCAGCTTAGAGGAAACCTTTTAACGGCAGCTGCCCATTTTAATTATAGAAAGAATATAAACAATAAATTTCTAATATTAGATACATTTCTCACAGTCCTTGTTTCTGAAAATAATGTCTTAGGACCATATCCAAGCCCCACTGAATCAGTGGAAAGTGTCCCACTGACCTCATTGTGATTGGATCAGGGCCTTAGTTTCTTAAAATAAAATTTTACAAGGTACAGGCTAATCCTATTTCACATATTTTTAGTTAAATGGCTGAAAGGTTTTTTTTTTCTCCATTAAGATCCATACAAAACCAAGACACAGCCACAATCTTGGCACCAAATAGTCTATATGGAATTTAAATACAAATAAGGCATGGGTTTGAAATTGTTTTACATTTGGGCTTTAAAATGGTGGGTTCAGAGCACAGGTCCTAGGAGCAGCTGTGAGGGCCCAGGTGGCTGGCAAGGGGTGGCTCACCTTCCCCTGGAAAAGCAGCAGTAAGCCAAGCACAAAGATACAGGCTGCGCTCCAGAGTGCTTACCAAATTCCACCAATATTTTATTTGTTTGATTTTTCATATGTGGCCAAGCTCTAGGCAGCTGTAAGGAGCTAGAGCTACCAAAACACTGCGTGTCAAGCTGTGCCTGCCGTATGTCCAGCCACACCAAGCCTAGAAAGCAGTAAAGCACTCCCAAGAACATCTGATTTTGTAACTTTCCAGCCCATAAAGCTTCAGATAAGCTTTAGATAAGTAAATGGGGGAGGCAGGAGGAAGTTATCCAAACAAAAGTATCAACCTGCTCCTTTTATTCTATCCCCATCCACTGGTGCAAACTGAAAAGGAAGCATCTTGGAAAAAGCAGGGAGGTTGCTAGGAGCAAGCAGAGTCAGTCACATGCAGACAGAGGTTACCCCTCCTGCACCCAGAGGAAATTCCCATCTTCATCACAGCAGTAGCAGCCAGGCCAGCAATCAGAGACCCCCTGCACTAACATCTACAGCATGGCAAAAGGTGTCATTTTTAGAAGAAGTAAAAACCATAAGGGAAAAAGAAGAGAAAGCAAACAACATGAAAAAGAACATCATGAAAGTCAAAAAATATGGGTGACACAAACAGAAAGGTAATGTTGCCAACACACCCAGTTACTGCCACAATATTTCTAGTTGGCTTTGGTTTGGTTTAGTTTTAACTCTATGAGCTCGTGTTACCTCTTGTGAAGTTTAAGGACCCTGTTCCTAGTTGTATGAAAATCCTGCACCACCCTCCTGGCAACGCTGGTCAGCCCTGCATACACGAAGGCAGTGTAAAAGCTGGGGCAAGAGTGGTGCTGTGCCCCAAAGGAGCCACCTTTAGAAGGCCTGGTACAACCCTCCAAAATGCATAGATTTTAATGGTATCTGGATGTGGAGCTCAGATAAAACGCATGCAGCCTGGGTTGCAATTAAAGTGCACCCAAACCTGACACATTCAAAGAATATTTTGACACATTGGCACGCAGATATGAATGCCATAGGTCAGATGAAAGAGAAGAGGCTAGAAAAACACTAGGAAGGCAAAATGAATCCATGACAGCACCATCGAATTTCACCATCAGGAATAATGTATTCTATGCCTGAGCCAAGATTTAAATTGCCAACAGCTTTGTCATCATACCCTTTCACCCCTGGCTCACTTTTGCACAGAGCATATCACAAGGCACAACAATTCATTTTCTCCCTGTCTCACTTCCTGTCAAACCCTCCTGCATGTTGCGTAGGGATTTCTTGCCCCATAACTAGGGATTAAATAGCCAAGTGATCCAACGGTGTAGTCTAATGCACACTTTGTTTGATATTTCCAGCTTGTGTTAACCCAGTCTTGCCTCCACTCCCTTGGCCTTCTGAACACATGTTCATATTTTAAAATCAATTTTAAGTTTAAAAAATATAGTCCCCTAAGCTGAAGAAGATCGGAATGGCTGACCCTAAACTGGGGCCTGTTCTAAAAGTAGGCAAGTCTGCATGGGGAGCCCTCCAAACATGAGATGCTTGTGGGCTTTTTCCTCTGCAATATCTGCGTAGACCCTGTCCCGGTTTTGAGACAAATTCGGAGGAATGTCGAATTTGAACATCCTCTGATAGAAGGCAGGTTACAGCCGCCCCTCCTGCACCAGGTTTGGGAAAGAAATATTCCTCAGAGGAAAGTGAAAGAGAAAAAAACTTGTTTATTTAACAAACACACAGGAAAAGAATAATAATGCTAAACAGTAAAACCTCTCTCTGTGGAGAGAACCTGGTAACTTTTCAGAGTGCTTTGTGGCTGTGGTCTCTCTCTTCCCCTCTTCGGAGCTGGAATTCGGCAGGGCCCTCTCCAGGCCGGTGTAAGGTCTCCCGGTGTGTTCTGGTGTTGAAACAGTCCAGAAGGGAAGGAGCAGAAACTGACGTCCCAGGGAAACAAAGGAGTTTAACTCGCCGTCTCTCTCCCGAGGAAAGGAACCAAAAGCTGTGAAAAACAGGAAGGTGCTTTCCTTCACTCTGCCACAGCAGAAGCACGCAGAGCAGTAGACAGAGTGACCTTGAAGCACAAAACTGCTTTGAAAAGTTCATCTGGCTTTTTTCTTTTTTTTCCTCTTTCTCACACCCAGTTTTAAAGACACAGAAAGGCACAGAAATCATGTCGGGGCATAGAGCGGCGATAGGGGGTACAACATCATAAAGTCACCCCAAGACAGACCCACTAGGGCCTAATGGAGGTGGAAAGAGCCCATCCTGGCAGCTTGGCCCCCCAGATCCTCTGAGGCAGCACTGAAGCAGCCCCTGCACCTCACCCTAAGATCTGCCTCTCCTAAGCAGTTTAGGAAAGGAGCTGTATAAACAACAGAAGGGCTAAAAAATATGCTTTAAAATAAGATACACAGAGAACAGACTCTATTGTCATCAAAAAGAACATTAAGAGTGACTCTTGTGAGCTGATGACTGGTGTGGGGGTTGAAGACAGAATAGATTTTTAGATGACCTTGTCTGGCAGCCCTAAGATTAGCTTAGTTGGTGCAAATAATGCCAAGTTCATGGGTTCAACCCCCTTTATGGGCCATTCATTTAGGACTTAGACTCTGTGATCCTTGTGGGTCCCTTCCAACTCAGAATATTCTGTGATTTTTGTGATACTTCTGCTGAATCAAATTACCTCTCAAATTCATCCTGACTTTGTGTAGATCAAATGTTACTATTTCCAAGCTTTTTTGGGTGGTTGGTATTGAACAGCATGGCAAACAAATTTAATAAGATTTATTCTTGGCGTATTTTCAAAGGTTTATTCAATGATCATGAATCTGTAGTTTCAGGAGAACAACTGGTCGCTCCAGTTCCACTGTGCTGCCCCAGTTCTTGGATTAGACTACTTAACCATCCTCAACCTTTTTTTCCGTGAAATATTTTCGTTCAGTTGACAAATACATGTTGCTATACAAAAGAAACAGGTTTGTAACTCTGTTAGAACTGACCTCCCAAAATATTTGTGCAACCACAACTTACATTTGCAGAAAAGTGCACGCTAAGCAAATGAAGATGCTTGGAAATGCAGCCGCAGGAAAAGGTTTCTAGATGTCATTGAAATGTCTATAAATAAGTTTTCTCACTGCTTACCCTAGTGGTTTAGCAATCCAGACTGCGGGTAACATTTTATGTCCATGTAAACTATACCATTTCCATTGGCATCACAGGGGATGTGACACTGAACCCAATGCTAAATTTTGCATTTTTGTGTTTAGAATTTGCAGACAGGAGAACAGACATCTATTTGTAGTTGTACTCCAGTGATTTTTAACAACAATGTGCGGAAAAGTTAAGCTATCCATATTCATCAGCAAGAGGAAATGCCTCATAAACTCAAAATGCTACACTAAGGACTCTTTCAGTTTTACTTCTCTCTTTATTTCCTTAAAGAATGCTTTGTTTCCACTGCTGTCTTGTTACCATTCAACCCTGAGAAATACAGCCTGCATGCTTTACCAGTCTGCCCACCCCCAGATACGCTTACAGCCAAATATTGCTTCCCCTTCCCTTTTCAAAACAAACATCCTCTCTCTGCTCCCCCCAGCTACTCAGAAGACCCTACAGAAGAGGCCGGATACTTTGCAGATATTTGACAGCCAGCACAGCAGAAGCATGGTTTTTTTGAGAGGAGGACCTACAGAAGGCTGAAATGTGCTTGACACTGGAGTACCTGGCAGAATGGGGCTCCCACCAGTCCCAAGGGCCACCTGGGGTCTCCTGGGACCAGTGATCCTAGAGCTCTCTTGAGCACTCTTCAGGCTGGCCATACGGGGAGCAGTCAGCAGTGAGGAAGGACAGCGATTCCAAGGGTGCTTTGATGCTGCAGCCAGTAGCAGTTTCTGCTGGGAAGGGGTGGGACAGACAGAAGTGACAGCCACCACGCTGTGGATAGGCAGTCTGGGTCACCAGGGTTAGGGTCACAACTAACTAATGAGCTTCCTGCCCCTCCTTGAAAGTATCTTGGTTTTCTGCTGTTTGCTTTCCATGACCACACAAGCTTCTAGTTCTGTGAAATAAGGGCTTCACACCCTTTTGTCTAGCTCAGCAAGCTCAAACAGCAGCCAGTCCATTAGTTACGCTCATCAAAACTATTCCCTTGGCTTTTATGCTTCTTGAAGTATTTCAGGTTTTCATGTCACGATTGCCATCCATACCGATATGCCATATTCAGCCCAAGAACTGCGTTGCTCAAGTGTCCAGTTAGTTATCAGTCTTAGAAGTGCTTTGAAGTGTAAAGGCTAATTATAGAAACAGTAAACATTAAACCAAACTGTGGGTGACCTATCCATGAGACGTGAGCAAAGTCTGCCCATTTTCAGTCTGGGTTCAGCTCCTGAGCTACCCACCAGCAGTGGGGGTGCAAGGGGTAAATTCCTCAAGCCACAAGTTAAAACCAAAGGGTACCCGTAATTCAGTGTTTAGCCAGCATAGGCCACCAGATTTTATGAAGGCCATACTTTTATTCAAAGATTGGGATTTCTACTCTGTGAGGTCTTGAAGCTAAAATTTTATCAAAAGGACTTCCTTGTCTGAAGTCCCACCTTCAACGACTCTTTAAAAATTGACTCTGAAGATAGGCAAGGGGAAAAGCTGCATGATTACTGGAATTTAAGAAGCAACAATACATGCTTGATCACATGGCTTTTGACACAGTCTTGAGCTTCTGAGACTTCTTGCGCTCCTGAGACTTTGCTCTTGAAAAGATTATCAAAAAACTTTTTTGTCTTCAAGTTCATAACTAAAATACATTTTTCTATCAGTGCTGCAGAGAGAGTTGGGTGGGTTCTACTTGTTCAGGACACATAAATCATTTGCTTTGATTGCATCACTGATGGAAGTGTTAATCTGTTATTTTCTGATTTGCCTCCAGGTTCCCCATAACCACCTCTCCAAATGACAGGAGGAGCAAGAATGATAACCACTTGACACTGCTGGAAACCCCAGTACGTATCAGATCACGCAGGGCACATACCACTTAACAGTGTAAATACAGCCATTACCCAGGGTCATGCAGCTTTGGAGAAGTAACTGAGTGGATATGATAGCCAGCAGTAAATACTCCCTTGTAAATTGTGCGTGTTACATGTAAAACTGGATATACACAGCATTTTTTTCTTCCTTTTAAACTAAGCAGAAGGCTTTATTTCATTTAAATAGTTTTTACAATAATACTTCGAGCTGATGCTTTCTTTGATTTACCTCTAAAGAATCATAGAATGGTTTGGGTTGGAAAGGGCTTAAAGACCATCTAGTTCCAACTTCCCTGCCATGAGTACGGACACCTTCCACTAGACCAGGTTGTTCAAAGCCCTCCAGCCTGGTCTTGAACACCTCCAGTAATGGGGAACCGCTGCTCCTTTGGGCAACCAATGACTCACCACCCTCATAGCAAAGAGAACAGAGCGACTAAAAAAGAACCTAAAAAAGAGAATTGGTTCAGGGAAATACCTATTAAGTCTTTAACAGACTAGCTGATGCCTACCTTAATGAGACTTAGCAATTCATTTTCAAAAACTATCCACATTGATATTTATAAAATACATACCCACAGGGAAAATTTAGTCACAGGTGTTCAACATTTTCAGCAGCAATCGAATACCAGGCATTTGTTTGCATCTGCAGTTCAACTAGAGGTTCAAAAAGTATACGTATATTTGGCAAATAAATAGCACTTCTTCAGTAAATTGAACCTGTAGTGTTGGAGAAGATCCCTTGGGACCAGGCGTTTTGGATAGGCTTATGAAGTTTGGCACCAATTAATGCAATGAAATATTATCTTCTTATCCCACTCACTCAGTTGATGATATCCTTTAAGTACAGGTATGATGCTAATGATAATGAGCTTGGGAGACACATTTTGTTGATTTTCCCAGACAACACTGTCTCTATAGGAACAAGTTCTGGGCTGTTAAATGAAGGGGGAGTTATTTACTTTACTTAGTTTCTCTGTCACTTCTGATGCCCATCCCTCCTCCAAAAAAAAAAAAAATTCTGAAGCCTGGCTTAAACTTCAGAATTTTATTGTGATTTGTTTTGTAATTTGAGAGGATAAGATGTGTACACCACTGATTAGCAGACTGACCTCTTTGCTGGCCCAGTCTGATGCGAGGGAGAACTGTCCAGGTTAAACACCATCAGATGATATACCTACAGGAATGATCCACAGACCCATAAAACCAATAAGCCCCGAGTTTCCTTCCTGGGGATATTGATGCGCAGTGTAATACATTATGGCCTCTGTAGGGACACAACAGAGTGTTCATGCCCCATCTCTGAGCAAGGAAAATTAGATATCAGCAATAGTCCTTCTACTGAAAAATTCACACCATTATAGCCTACAATGAAGTCCTGTGTCCAGCCCTGGACTCCCATGTGCTGGAAAGACAGTGACACACTGCAGCAAGGCCAGTGAAGAGCTGGTGAGATGGATCCAGGGCTGGAGCCCCTGCAGTTAGAGGACATGCAGGGAGCTGAGCTTGTTCAGCCTGGAGATGGCCATGGGGCATTTACTGCTGGCTTCAGCTGCCTAATGGGAGGATGTAGAGAGGACAGAGCCAGGCTATCCCCAGGGAGTCTCACCAGTAAGGCAGGGGACAAACAGCACTTGTTATAATGTGAAAAAGGTATCTGATTAGATATTAGGAAAATAGTTTTGCCATGAGGGTGAATAAACACTGAAACAGGGGGCCAGAGAAAGTATGGGATTTACGATCCTGGTGATACCAAAGCTTGGCTGGATAAAGTTCTGAGCAACACAATCTAAGCTGGCCTTGCTTTGAGATGGGGATCTGGACCAGGAGATATCTGGAGTTCCCTTCCAACCTAAATTAATCAGAGATTCAGTGAGAATATGTCTAAGTTAAATCAGCAGAGCTGTGCCTCCTCTATTAATTGTCAGGAATTTTAACCGTTACATGAGAATTTGGAATTAACTGGATATATAATCGTCACAGGAAATTAGATTTTCCCCTTTAAATTAAACTGTCATGGTAGGAAGAAACATAAACAGGAATTGATAGCGCTCTGCAGTATATTATATAAAAGCAACTGCTATTGCTTTTTTATTTCTGGGTAGAACTTCACCTTCCCAAGAGCAACAAAAAAAAGCATTTTAAAGCAATGTAAAACCAGACAGGTAAGTGCTCCTTTTAATTTTCCTTTTGTACCTCGTAGTTCTGTCTTCTTCTATGAATTATTTGGTTTTGGATCACATGGACCTGAGAGCTGTTGTCACTGCTCCATTCCCTCAAGATGCTATATTTTCTTATTGCCTTTTCCTTCACTGCCCTGGTTCTTGCCCCTCCCTTTTCCAGTCTTTTGCAAATGACAGTAGCTACCTTCACCTGTACCTGATCTACAGATAGCAGAAGAGCCAGAGGGTAATCTGACTTCTTTCGTGTCCAGGGAATTAAACTCATTTTCTATACGAGTTGCTGGAAATAATGGCAGTCACTGTTTGAGACAAGATCACCAGGACCTGTCCAAAACCAAAGCGATATCCCAGGAGGGGCCTGGGACTTGGACTCAAACTTGGGCTCAGACTTGGAATCAGATCATAATTTTGGAACCAGGAGTCTACTTTTTGGCAAAATGGCTGTTTTGGGAGGCGGAAGAGCATTTGTGGCAGTCAAATACTTGAGATCCAGTGGAGAGAGTCCTACAAACTATTTGCAAGAAAACTTGCCATTTATTTTCCTTACACTCCTCAAAACAGGGTTTGCATGCATTCCTTGCTAATATGCTGAATTGCCGCATCAGTTTCTTTTCCCAATGGACAAAGTTTGACAAGCCCATGGATGTTAGCTAAACCTCTGCGTTAGCATGGTGACAGAGCAAGTAGCCAACACAGCAAGCATGTTTGACCTCTGAGAAGAACCTCTCCTGCAGCCAAAGATAAAATTAACAAAACATTAGTGTTTAATATTGAGCAGGTGTAAATGGGGTAATTCTGAACCTCAGTGCGATAAATCTGTCCTCAGATTATTCTCTATACCCTTTTAATCTTCAGCACTGCAACGGTTCTTAGAAAACTATGTTAAGCTCAATGCAAAATTCAAGGTACTTAGGTATATACTGGAATTAAAAGTTGTTTGTTTTTTTTTAAATGAAGCTGGTAACTACAGCATCACATTTAGACTGAAAAGGCATCCCTACTTTTTAAAGTAAAGAAATCAACAAACAACACAACAAAATATGAAAATTCAACTGTGGAGAATGCTTGAGTTACCTGTGATGTCTCAGTGAAATCGCTTTCTATTTATGTGATCCACCTGTAATTTTAACTAAAACAAGGTTCACTTGTGTGTGATTTCACCTGTGTGTATAAGCACATACAGAATATATCTATGCAGCTTCATTCTTTTAAACTATCTGCATTTAAGTGAAACCAAGATAAATTTTACATGTCTTCAGGGACTCACTCATTAAACGTAATCAATGTGCTAATCTGAGATTTACTTTTAAAATTTCAGATAATCAAATAATGCATGCAAGGGGAAAGATTCCGATAAAGGAATATGATTTGTGTGCAACCTCTTTGAAGGATAAATTCAAATCAGCTTTCATTGCCGTGTATTTTGCAGCAGTTGTAACAGACCTCAGGTAAGAGTTAAAGCCAAGTTCCTTCACAGAGCTTTTCACTAAAACCAGTAATTATCATTTGGTCGTACGTACAGGAATAAGGATTTTTTTAAAGTGGAATTTTTATGATTTCCCATTACAAAAGTTTGGATTAACTAGAAATGAGGAAAGAAAAAAGTGTCATCTTTGGCTACTGTAAAACAGTGCAGTTAATAAGGGATAGGAAGTTTTGGTTCCTCACCTGAGACACTAAGTTAATATTGGCAGTTCCCAAGCTATTGCAATGCAGATTAAACATGTTAGCTAGAGCTGTCAGTGCCTGACAGGCTGATAGAAATGCTCCGTTTCCTTGGAATTGCAAGGGAGGAGTAGGAAAGTTGTAGGAACTGCAACACCTCAGCTAGATACAGGACATTCCTCAAATGCACTATCATGTGGAATTGAATAAGCAGGGCCTAAATTCAAAACACTTTCAAAGAAAACTCAGACTGGCAAATAAATCTGAAAAAACCCCTAAATTGCAGAACAAAAAATTCACCTCAAGAAAACCGAGTAGGAGAAAGATTCTTGCTTTTACAAAACGCAGCCTGTGTGCATGCACGCATGCATGTGTGTGGTTCCTGTGGTTGTGGTATAGGAGGCCATTGAATTATCAAACCAGTAATTTTGCCATTAGTTTTTCAGTTTGCTTCTTGCGTGCATATTCTGTGGTCAAATCCATTAGTAAGTTAGAGTGATAAACACCTGGAGTCTATCAAAAACAAAGAGAGTCTTATTCTATACGTACAACCAGCCAGGCGAACATAACGAGCAAAGACTAACTGCATAATATAGAATTCAAACAGGAATATGTTTTTTATGATGTGCCAGGATAAGGGAGATCAAAGACTGAAGCCAAATAAATAGCAACTGGGTACCAGCAAAGGAAACATATTTAGAACTTAAAATAATCAGAAACAAACCCAGTGTATGCCAACACCCTCTGAATTCAAAAGTAACATTTTCTTCCTTTTCATAAAAGGTTCAAGGGCTGGCAGGTTTTATTTTGGTTTTCAATCTACTGTTTTTATGACTGGAAGGGAACTTTCATTTCTCTCATGGAATGTTTCTTTCTTCATGGAATATGAAGAATCATCTCCTCACCCCATTGTCTATTTCTTTCTGGTGTTTTTTGGGAGTTACCACACCACCACCACCACCTCCCTGCTGTTGTCTGATTGAATTTTCCTTGGCTGCTTTGTGGAATTTGCCAGCTTACATTAAGCATTTATTGAGCTCGGCTCCTTATCGCGAGCATCGCCTGGCGAACTGCAACGATCTGTCTGGCACCTGGGGACTGGCAGAGCAAATTTTTCCAGGTGGTACAAACAGACGTACAGAATTACAGGCCAGCACTATTTTGTCAGACAGTTTCATCTAAAGGGAAAAGCCCAAATGACTAATTTCCAGTGTCCTGTTTAGTACCGGCAATGTATCTACATAAACAGTTCTAAACGATTACTAGTACTAAGAAAAACACCTACAGGGTGGGAAGGATGGTGGAGGGGTTGGAGGAAGGAGCAGGGAAAAGATACAAGGGTAGCAGTGAACCGACAGGCTGAGCCTGGGGGCAAACAGTTACATCTGTGCTTGATTTGTCAGGGATTTACATTAGTGAAACTTTAACTCTTCAGATGATAAGTAAGATTACACTTACAGAACAAGTTTATGCAAATAAAGCTTAGTCTATGAGTGTGTGAGTCCAGACACAGTGGATTTGGCAGGTTTCACTGAGCCTGGTGGCTGTGTTTAATAAGTGCATTTACATAAAGGATTAGGACATCTGGAAAAGTAGCATGGTAGTTTACTGAGATATAAATAACGTTAATTGAGAGGCCACAGTATGCACAACACTCCATACATGTAAATGCAAGTCATGGAAAATGATGGGGCAGAGACTTGCATCTTGCTTCTGGTTACATCAAACTAAGCTTTATGTACTAGCTGATCCATGCCTTTCTTAATCCTGATTTTAGTCCCCATTACCTAACCCCACTTCATGACAGATATGACCAAAACCAGTGCCTTTTTCTTAAAAATCCATACCCAAAATCAGTGGTTCACATAAACTAGCACCAGGAGATATCCAGAATTCAAGTGATCTGTAGGAAATTACTTAAAAACTGTAATCTAAATATGCAGTCTTCTAGATAAATCAGTTTCACCTCAAAGCCCAGTAACATGTTCCCATAGCAACAAAAAACATCTCTTTTCAGCAACAGAACTAACACCGAAAAGTGTCTTTATACCTAGTTTCAACTTGCTTTAAAACTTCTGTGATACATGCTAGTATTTTGGCTTTGCAAACTATCATACCTGTGAAGTGGTAAGAATGAGATAGCAAGCAGTTTGCAAGAGCTATGCTGTACCCCTGAATCAATTTATAGCTTGGTAGGCAATTTAAATTCATTTTCATAATCCTTAAAAGTATAAAATGACTGTTTGTCAGCTTATCCAGCAGTTCAGCAGAGCACAGGCAGACCTTTTGCATATAATGTCCGTATGTTTATATTTCAAGCTCTTTCTAATAAATATATTTTTAGAAGAATTGAAATGTTGCTTATACGGAGCTAAAAATAGCTTGCTTTGGGTTTTTTCCTTTCTTCAGGTTTTTGATAAGCTTTGCTTAGTTTTGGGTTTTTTCCAAGCTATTGACTACATGCGAACAAAAGACTTGTCCCCATGAATGCTTGTTGAGACATTGCACCACACACACTGCACTGAGGTGTACAGGGGAACAGCAGTGGTGGACTTGTCTGCAGCAGTGTGGCTGCTCTTCTGGTTGTGCAAAAGCCCTCTGCGAAGAGACTTGGCCCGAGACCCGTTTAGAATTGCTGCAAAATACACTGAAGAAATATGTGTTCACAAAGCAAATTATTTCTACTGTCTGACCTCAAAATGGTCAGTTTTGCTCCTGTGCAATCCAATTATATCATTGCTATATTCAGACAGAGTGGGAAGCTGGTTGAAACATGGGCCAGAAGCAGCTGGGCTTGTGTAGTCAGAGGGAATGTTGTTGCTGTATATATTGACCTTATCCAAACAATTCAATACGTAAAATGAAAAGCCAAGACACATAAGCATGAGGTATGAACATATCAGCAGCCATGTTCAAAAGGGATTAGGTTATGGAAGGGCCAGTTCAGCTGTATGCTGCTGCTGGCATCTGTTAAGAGCACGGGAAAACACTCCTCATGTTTTGGTCAGTGAGCCAGATATATCACTTCATTCATCCTTGCAGTTGGATGCTGATAGCATCTGAAAGCAAACGAAGGTGATGATTTGGAGTGGCTGCTAGTAGGCATGCAGTTCTCTTTCCACTTATCATGCTCTGCTTTCCTTGGATGTTTCCCAACAGACAAGATTATAACTTGCCTTAGAAAAGTGGCCGTGTTCACTAAGAATTACAAATTGTGATCACAGTCCAAATGTAGATAAGGCTACAACACCCCAAGAAATACAGCCTAACGTGGTTCTTTTTGTACACTTCTAACCTGAGGAAATACATGACTAAGTGATTTCTTTTCCCCCAGGGTTTATGATAGACAAATGCCAACACCCTTCAGCTATTCTGTTCTCCGTGTGTCTGGACTAGTCAGTTCCAGCCCATCACTGGCACAGTCTGAGGGGAGAGGACTTTTGGCCTCTGCTGCTCCTCTTTGGCATTCAAGCCATGACCCACTCCTGAGTCAGCTAGCTTAGTAAACTGAGTTCAATTCCATGATCCTTGAGAAGCATTATAAAAATTATCTGCAATTTACTGTAAACCTCTCCATCAAATTCCAATTATTGTCAACCTATTAAATCTATTTTTAGTCCTCACTGCAGAATATTTCTGTCTAAAGGAATTATTTAAATAATCTGCACACTAACTATGCAGTAGTTTACAGGGAAAGTTGCTCTAGAACAACAGCAGATGTGAGCTAGAGAGGTTTTATTGCACAGGGCAGAATATCTCACACCACTGGGAGTAATTTTGGTTAGGGGTGCCTGCTGTACAAACTTTCTCTTTTCCACATCTCAGGCTGTTTGTTGCTGAGGACACTTGGTGAAAACTGTCCCATTTCCCTTGAAGTGATGATACAGCATTTTCCTAGCACAGTATAAAATGTACAGAAAAGCAGCTTATTATTCCCTCTCTCTGACTGAGTTAATTGGATATTAGCATTAGAATCATGTTAAGTAATCTGTGTCAAATCCTATTAGCTCCCTTGCTCTTTTCCAGAGTATCTGCTGAATGATACAAAGCTTGCAGAAAAGCTGATCCTTATATACCTCATGAGTGCAGCCAAAGTATTTTGTTTGTCAAAGTAAAAGCGACCTTCAGGCTTCCCATCATCCACACCACAGGGAGAGCTTACGATTCTCCCATGGCAGTATCAGCACTAACCAAGAGCAGCAAACTGGAGGCACTAACCTGCGCTGCAACCATAATTTTCACAACTGTTCATAACCTGGGTTGGGAATTTAAATGCAAAAATATACTGAAATCCAAAGCTATAATTCCTACAGCGGCTGTAACTCAGTCACGGTATTTGGACATACATTGTGGAGCATAGACATGGTAATGCAAAACACTAAAGCTACCTCTGGTTATGGTTGGCTGGGGGAACCATAACTCTGAGTTTCCTGACTTTTGTGTTAAGATCTCAACCATAAATATTGCTTTAATGTAGCTTTGTGCAGCGGGTTTACGTTGGCATTGGGAGATGCTCATACGGAAACAGTAGAGAATTAGTGTGGTATGCTTATTAAATGAGTAATGTTTTTAGAATAATTGCTGGGGTGAAATCATGGCCCCAGTGAAGTCAACAGGGACAGGGTTTTAACTCAAAAACGTCTTATTCAGGGAAGAAAGCAGCGAATGTCCAAGTGGTTTTGATCTCTATTAAAAAGGATAGATTTCAGATCGGTTCCCTCTCTCCAGATCAGGGCTCTAAAGGAATAATCAGTTTATTCTAAAGAGTGATAGGAACTTCAACTAGCAAAGGGTTGGGGGCACATTGCCTCCACAGGAAAACTTAGAGGTATGTGGTTTGGTTTATTTTCCTTTGCTGTTTTCCACATTAAATAGCTCAAAGTGACCATTTTTTTCACAGTTATTTGCTAACTAAAAGAATTTCTTACTTATTCTGACATTTCGCCGTTTATCATTAAACGACAGTAGAGTTAATGATCTCAGACATTATCCAGCAACTGAAAAAGGGTCACCGCAGAAAAGCTTTCAGCAGGAAAGTTTCAGCCAATCTATGTAATACAGCTGTTAGTTTTTGCATGCCTGTTTTGAAGGAGGGAGTGTAATACCATTGTTTTCCTGGTAGGGTGATAGAGAATATTTTTCCTGGAGGGTTGGTTTTTAGCTTATCATGATTTGCTTGAACAAACCAGCCTATTTCATTATGTAAAAAATAAAGAGAGAGATGGTCTAGTCACAAGAGGAAAAAAAATTATATCTTGCAGTGTGTGACCAGCCAGAGGAATTCTCCTTTTGTGCCAATCTGCCTTGTGTTTTCAGCTGGGAAAGACACTGTGCAAACCGATAGCAGATGGTGGAGCTGAAAATAAGTGCTTTACATGTTTGATCCAGAGCCAGCATTTTGTTGTTTAGTTGTCTCACATTTTTGCACTGTGTTATGTTGTGCAATCACATGTGACACACTGAAATCAGCCTTATTGCCACAGTGTTTCCTGTAACAGGATTCTTGATGCGATGGGCAAGAACTTGGTGTGTTTACTGTTCTTGGAAAGGCTTCTTCCTTTGGAAGCCACCCTTTGAGGAAAATTTCAGCTAGCTTATCCTTATGGGAAGGGTGAGTGGTGCCACTAGAAGAAATCTCTGCACAAAGACTCTCTGGGGAAGAAATCCACATTCCTTGCCAAATGCTGGTGCAGAGAGGGAATCTGTGGAGAGAAAGAAAGGGTGGTCTCTGCAAAGTGGTTTTGAGCCATGCAAGTACAATGCCACTGGCTTGCCTTGGAAAATGAAAGTGTTCCAGCTCCCTGCCAAAAAATGTCATGTGGCAGCACAGTATTTTTAGCTGCAAAGGCAGATATGAGTTCAGTTCTCTCTCTTCTTGCTGAAGCAAGGCTTTTAGATTGCTCTGCCATGAGCACGAAATGGTGTGTTGGTGAAGACTGAAGTCTGATCATTCAGTGATTAAATCTCAGAGTTAGTGCATAATAACCCTATTTAAAGATGAGGGGTTTTATTCATGAATCTCAAATCTACCCATTTCCATTCTGATCAGCAATAACTCCATTACAATTCTTCATCTGAGGAAGAAAAAGGAAAGGGGGGAAAAAGGAGCAGAAGACAAAGATCACTGCATGTTAATCTGTGATAATCTTCTTCCATGAGACTGTTTCCATAATGCTGCAGTTGCCTCTTTCTAGACTTTTTAGAACGTTCTTTGCATGCAAAAAAAAAAAATCAACAGAACAAAACCATAATAGAGCTAAGAACAGGAAAATAGGCCTCCAAAATTTCCAGATAGAAGCTAATAAATGCGGGTCATTAGCTTCATGATATTTTCCAATTTAGGCCTTCTGAGCTTGTCTTACCTAGGAGCCTCTTTCCTCGTGATGTTTTACTGAAGTGTGATCTCTCCTTACTCTGCTTTCCAAATTTTCTGCAGTCAATGGATGCCATTCCCATAATTCCACATTTAATGACTCTCCCAAACAACAGTAAATACTTCCCCCCCTTTATTGTTGAAATCTGTGTTAGAAATGTACAAGTATGAAGTTGAGACTGGAAGAAAAGTCAGGATAACAAGCCTGACCACAGTGCTTCAAATGTCTTCCATGAGTTACTTTTGTAAATACACTTGTACCCTCTACAGTAAAAGTCAGTGGAAAAAATATCCATCAGTCTCCAATATTGTCAGGTTTTGGGACAACATGACACAAAAAAGTAAAAAAAAAATCTTGCATTCAGTCCATCAAATCTAGTAATCAGTGCCACTAGCTCAGCCCTCACAGAAATCCTGCTTACTTTTTTCTAGCTGCTTAATAAGACTAGTTAGAGAAGTAGCTGGCTGGCATCTCCCCTTTGCTGTCACATTTACATTAAAAAATGTAAATATTTTGTTGTGATTAATATTTTCAGTGAAATAATTTGATTTCTTTTGTCAAAAATATGTCAGGAAATTATGGCAACTCAAAGCAGCTGAGGATGTTTCCCCAAAATAGTCGGTGGGACCCCAAATGTAAAGGCACACATGCTTAAGAGGATAAAGAAAGCATGTTTGATAGGTTTTGCATTGAAGAACAAATATCATCATGGCCACTTTACTCTCAAAATAGGGGAAACTATGCCTGCTGCAATGCAATATAATATTCTCTAGAAACAAAGACTTGCTATGTTTTCTTAGCTGTATATTAAAATGACAAAAAATCTAAGATACAAGATACGGTGATTTAAATTTCCCAACTGAAAGTTTTTGCGTGCATATCTTTAATAGATGTTTTGGCTAATTAAAGAAATAGAATCAAACGAACCTTAACATAAACCCTTAAGAATATTAAAATTGCAAAAATCTACAGGAAAGGAACCTTGTCTAAAACACTGCAGTCTTCTGTGATATGGGCATTTTTAAAGAGGTTTTTACTTTGCATTTGACACAGCTTTATGTTTATAATTTGCTATGTGGTTTTAATTCTGTGTTTTGTAGTACTTAAGGTATGGGTATGGGTTTTATTTAATTTTTAAGCTTCTCTGCTTATTTATTGATCTCTGATAGAACTTGGAAACAAAACAAAGCAAGAAAAGATTGGGGAAGTTCTAGAGACTTGTTTAAAATGTTTGTCAGATTTTTAGCTTAGAAAATTACAAACATATTGTGCAAATGTTTAAGATGATGCATAAATTACCTGTGACAGAAAAACAAAAATCCTTCTGTATAGTTCCAAATGGATTTTCCTTGAGGTTTGCATCCAAAGAGCCCATCAGCTTCAGAGGCAATTTGGAGGGGTATCTTATGGTATGATCACTCCTTCCCATTACCAGTTTCTGCCGAACATGCAGAATCTCCTTAGTGGAGAAGCAGGGCCAGCTCAGTCCCTCGTGGCCTCAGCTCCCAGGTAACTCACCCTCCATACCTGGAAGGGAGCTCGAAGTCTCTGTGTTAGATGGGCCCTTTCTGACACTCTTCTTCTAAGAGAGCTTTTCAGGCCTAGACTGGTGGGCTCCAAAGACCTTAAAATCAAGAACCAAGATAGGCAGAATTATTGAATGTGTTAAAGGCTAGGCCGTCCATGGCCATGTGAAAGCAGACCTTTCTCACAGCACCAATCTTTTTGCAGTCACCAGTTTCACTGTAATGGGAGCGCATTTAGCCATTCCTATTTACTCCTTTTCTAAACTTTTGCATTGGCATGTACTAATAATTTGTCCAATACCCGTAGCTCCCGTGGGACAAAAAACTGTTACAGGTCTGTGGAAACTACTGAAATCAGTAGAGCTGCTTCAGACCTGGATAGGTTTATACGGAAAAGAAATCTTGCCCGTACTTCATACAAGGAATCTTTGTTGCTGAAAACTGTGCCATAATTGCAGGTTTGTTTGGTTTTTTCAGCTTTCTTACTGGGGCAAGTGCAACGTCCTGACCTCTCTCTTTCTTTCTCTTGGAGGATTTTTGCATGGTAGAGAAGTATTTGGCAGAAGTCTGCTTTCTTTCTTTTTATTTTTTTTAAGAACATTGGTCTTTCTCTAGGGTACATTTGGATACTGAAGCAAATGTAAACCTGAAAAGCAACCTTTTTTTTTTTTTTGAGGATATTTACAAGTTCAGTCAAAGACAGGTTTTTGTTTAAGAGAATAATTATGTAATGCTGAGCTGGAATGGCAAATGTATTATTTACTAGAAGGTACCCATTTCTGCAAAGCAAAGAGAATTTGCTTTCTATAAAAATGCAGCATTAGAACCCATGCTGCTTCAAGCAAAATAAAACTGGTATCATGCATCTGATGAAGGAAAAAAATACAGTTAACATATTGTCAGAGCAGTATTTTTTTTCTCAGCACTGAGCTAGTGGTGTTTGCATTCTCTCCTGTTTGCTTCAGTAGTAAAAAATGGGAGATTTCAGTAATATCTCAAAGGTCATCCAAAATCTGAAGGCCAAACCACTGCTGCAAAGGAATGTGAACTATACCATTGTTTTGGAGATGTGCTGGTTGAGCTATGCTTCATGATGCTGTTCAGCTACACTGCACATGGAAAACATTGTTCAAAGAATTTATTTTAGTTTCTCTGTTATGCACAAGTTTGTAAATTCACAAACTAGAGTCTGAGGAAAGGGTGAAGAGGATTTGGGCTGTTTCCTACAGTGTGCAAATCAGGACCAAAACATTTTAATTCTTCCAAAATCTGAGGTAATGGTTCAATAGGCTGCAACAACCCTCAAGGACAGATGATACGAACACTCAGAAAATGCAGCTCGTTTTGGAGCCCAGAGTTCCTGGTGGCTGCAATCAAGGTCCCAGGCATGCACAAAAGCACTTTTCAATGGACAGCATGGGAAGCTTGGCTTCTGTGCAAGCAGTATCACTGCTTGAGTCTGAGCTGGGGTCTCAACTCAGCCTTATCCTGACTACTTGGTAGGTGGCGAAACTCATGCACTTGAACAGCAAGAAGCACAGTACAAAGCAAAGTAGGCATTGTTGCTCTTGTTCAAAATCACGAAAGAAAAATGTTAACAGTGCTAATCCATTCCTAGAGTTTTAAAATGTTGTAGAAATTGTCATTTCAAAGCACACTTTGGGTCCAGTCAGTGCTCAGCATCAGTGGGGAATGTCAGGCCAAGATAAACACCGGCAAAAAGAGGATTCTCAAAACCAGGACACTTAGAGAGAGCTAGATCTCTACCTTTGCTGTTGCCTCCAGAAGAGTTCCAAAGCAAAAAGGATCCAGGACAGAGCAACAGGCAAGCTCAGTGGGTGCCCCATCTTCCACACCATGTGTATGGTGGCTATTCCACCATAAGGGTGGAAGTGACCTCCAGCAGGCACCTCCAGTGGTGAGAATATCAGCAAATATGCAGCTGTGATATAAAAATTCTAATGTTTATGTTCTAGTATTTGAGGTATCTCTTCAAGGAAACTTTCATACCCTCTGGTGTGAAAGTATAAAATGAAATTCTGGTGGAGAGATTCTAAACCCAGGAGGGAGGATGGGGTGACCGTCAGTTCAGGCCTAAGCAGATAGTGATGAAGAAATTTTACAAGAAACCTGACATAAAGATTCTCTTCATTGTTTTAAGGAGATTGCAGGGAAGTCAGAACAAGCTGAGCCAAATGCAATTCTCAAACGTGTTGAACTTCACCTGCTGCTGTTAATAACATCCAGGATAGAAAAAAATGTCTTGTAACTCATTATGTATAGTAACTTGTTTTCACCCTATTATCTTCCTCCTGTATATGTGTTTTTCTAACTCATTATTTTCATATTTACATTTGTATTTTCTCTTGCCTCCTTCACAGAGTACACCAAGAAACATATATATTTCTCTAAAATGTGAGGATATGAGAATGCAAAGGCATTGATTCAGACTAATATCTACCTTTTCATTCGTATACAAAAGGAGGAAACTGAACATCGTGTTCTTCTTGTGCTCCCTGCAAGATCACATCATCCTAACACAATGTCTATGTCTGGAAATTGCATGTAATCAAACATTCATAATGTAACAGTTTCCTTTTACAGTAACACAAAAAAAACTGGCGAAAGAGTGAAACACAGCTGTGATGAGGTCTGGTTTTCAGCATTCAAACTGGTTCATGGCTCTTGGGAAAGAAGGAAAACTTTGCTTTTGACATTTTGGAAAGGGGGTAATTTTAAATCAACTCTGCTAGTTTTGTCTGGGAGCTGGCATGGATTTACTCAGATAACTTCATCCAAGTTCTTTTTCATCCAAGGAGATCTTAAAGTTAAAAACCAGATAATCTAGTAAAACAAAATAAAAGGCCTAATTAGTGATGGTAGCTCTGGCCTCATAAGAAAATAATGTGATGGCTTTGGAACACAGATGAGAGTACTAGCTCCACAGAAGTGTTATTCCAGCCACAGAAGGTCTTAAATACACCTTTTAAAATGTATAATATAATGCCAGATGGTTGAGCCACATCTGAGATTTTCAGGGCATTCAGTATGCGATCAAAGTTAAGTAATCATTGAAAGAGAATAAAATTGCTAAGAACCTGCCATTACAGTTAATGTGTGCACTGCAAAATTGATTCTTGATCTTGTTCAGTAAAAGTCTTGGTGGGTGGCAATTCTCTGTAGTAGGTGTTAACTGGATTAGCTCAGTTTCAGGTCATGTTTTTCAACTGAAAATGTAGTCCTTTCTAGTACTTTAACAAAATAAAATTAATACAAAGCAATAGTTTGTCTAACTAATAGCCAAACTTCTGAATTCTCTTGTTATAGTCAAAATGTCACTCAGCTCCTAATCTAAATCTGGGTAGTTTCACTCCTGAACATGACCAATGCCCAGCTGGACCACTCTGCAGGATCTGACCAACTAGAAGATCTCAGAGCACACCTCAGGTTAGTCCCTGCACAGCCCAGACAACCTGGTGCAGCTGCTGCCTCACCTCTCATCACTTCTGGTTAAAAAGTGTGTGGTATGGGAAAGTTGTTCTAGCTCTGTTTATACCAGGCTCTACATTATCCAGGATTATGGTCCTCCTGTCTGTCCTTCTCAAGCTGCACTTGACATTTTCATTGCATGAAGTAATTAATTGGCCATCGAAGAAAGGGACCATCAAAGCCCTAGCTTCAAGATCAGTTGCTGGGACAAAGAGCTGGGAAAGGGGAGACCTCTAGTGACTCGACCTGACAGATGATCACCACCATTAGGTTCTGTAATTACTGCATTACAAACACAACAGCTTCAATGGGAGCAATTAAAAGAGATCCCAATCCCGCCATTGGGGTTTAACATTTGGAGAATTGTCAAGGTGGAGGGAAATTCATATTTACATGTACTCCTCGGCCAACTGAGGGCTAGGATGGAGAGGGATTCTCTTTCCCTTTGTTGTCATTATGTCCCAGTGACCAGCTGATATCCTCAAGCCAGGAGCAAAGGCAGACACACGATCCTCACACAGCAGGGAGGACAAAAGCCCTTGAGAGGGCAAGTATTTTCAGAAAGACCACATTTCACTCATTCTGTCCTGGTGGACCCCCAGCCCCACTCACTGCGTGGTAAGGCTGCTCTCACCACACTCCACTGCTCCATTTTCCCAGATCCAGCAGGTTTATCTTCTGATAAACAATTCTCCTGCTTTTCACCACCTTTGGCAAGCAGGAGAGTGAACCTAGTGCCATGCTGCAGCTCCTTCAGCCACACTCCTGACAGCTCTGGGTCTCAGTCCATGCAGCTGTGAGCCACTTTCTCTGCCTCCCTTGAGATACCTCTCTACAGTCCAGTGGTCCAAGGATGCAGGACAGTCTGAATCTGTATAATTCGCAGATGTCCCTCAACATTTTTCTTCCTTGGGGCATTGCAGCATGTTAAATGAAGTCTGCAAACTTACCAGCTTCCTAGGCCTCTCTAATTAGGAACTTGTGATATGACAAGCTTCTTAACAATACTATTTACTTTTCCTGAGACAGAACAAGGGAAGGTTATGTTTCTCTCCCTGCAGAAACCAGTAGCATGATGGGTGAAACTTCAGGAAATATTATACTGGCTGGTTGCTTAGGTTTTAATGTAAAACACACTTGTGGCTGAGCTGGACCTGACTTTTTCAGCAACCTGAATTCCTGAAAGGATATTTTAATTTTCATCCTTTGATGCAATTAGGCTTTAAAATATTTCAACTCTTTTGTTCTGCTAGGAGAAAAACATCAATCTAATTCATACAGCTCCTTTTGATACCACACAAGATGCAAGGGGGGAACCCTCTCTCCCAGTGGTGGCATTTCCTCCAACAGAATGAAAGTCCAAACCAATTCAACTAGTTTGTCAGCCATGTAGGTAAGTGTGCACACCAAGGGGAAAGAGAAGAGGACAGGTACCAAGAAGAGAAGAAAAGGACCCTCAAGGATGACACCCTCTGCAGGGTATTTTTGTGAAGAGGGCAGAAACCCACCACCCTTCCCACCACTGCCTCTTCTACTCCCAGCCAGAGCCTGGTGCTGCCTTAGGGTGCTGGGATCTGCCTTGGTGGCACTTCCCTCGGCAGCTTAAATTTAGGACGAAGTGATGCTTTCTTTGAAGTGAGAGAAGCAACGCTCTTCCCTTAAGAAAAGAAAAATGAAACCCAGCAGTGTTTGGGGATTTCCTGAGATGGAGCCAATCATTCTTCAACGCCCAGTCCCAGAGAGAGCCACGGCATCTGAACCACAACTCTCCAGTGAAGTCTAGGAGTAATGAAGAGATGCTTCCTGCTTACCAAACCAAGAGTCTCCACCAACACCAAGGAAATTAACAATTCTCTGCCAGTCACCTCAGCTACAGCCTTTCCAGGAATTCAAACACTTCAGTATCACCTTTAGCATGCTACTAAGCTGCAGTATGACTAATAGCATTTTCTAATAGTATTTTAATCTCAAAATAGTAGCCCTAGGAAAAAACCCAACCAACCAAGCAACACCCCCCACAAAGTTGGTCACATTTCTCAAAGCTAAACAAAAACATAATCTTCAGATGACTTCATTTTAGACCTGTGGTTCAACTTAAAAATCAGAAGGCACTGAGAGATGTTTTCTCTTATATTATTCTGGGGTGAAGAAATATACACCAACCAAGTTTTTACAGATAGATATATAGATAGATAAGATAGGATTTGCAGAGAACCTAACTCTTTTCAACACACTCTAATGAACCACCAGCCAAGCCACTTTAGTTATGCAACAATACTTGGTTATGCAACAATACTTGGTTTCTCTCCTCTGCAGCACCTCATGTCAAGGAAAGATTATAGCAACAGCAATTTGTTTCAGATTTACTCTGTCAGATCAACTGCTGATAGCTCCAGACCACCCTAATCTGGGAGAGAAAATGAAGCTCTCTGTTGACAGAAGAGCCACTGGTGATTTTCCTGAGGCACTTCATTGTTTATGTAAAACCATTAAGGAGGCCGGGGGTGATACAAGTTCAAACTCTTTTTCAAAAACAAAACCGAAACAACTTCAGATTTGTGATTCTGTCTCAGCTCTCCTCATCATGAGATACAATATTCTTCTTAACTTGGATTAAACACCAGTTCTGACTACTACAAAATATTTGGCTTCTTCTCATAGAACACTAAAGAGTGGCTTACCTTAAGCAGCTGTAAATAAATGAACTGCATTTTGAAACAAACTGCAGAGTTTACCTCATCTTAACTATAAATTGTAAATTAGGTGCAATGGAAGTTACAGTAGATCTTTATATGCTACTTAGAGGTAAGGCTTTCAAAGACATCTAAGGAATTTAAATATCTAATTTCTATTAATTTTAGTAGAAAACTATACTCAGCTCCCTCAGGTAGTTTCAAAAACTTCATCTTCACAAACTATGTTATAAACCCTAAATCTATTAGATCCTTGGAGGGATTCCCACTGAGTTTAGGAGAGTTAGATCATGCTCCTATTGCCTTTCCAGAACCTGGTTCTCCTCCTTGGGCAGGCATCAGGGTCTGCAGCACAGTGACAGGGCCCCAAATGCCTCCCTTCAATCCCCTAATCAGTCATTGGAACTTTTTCTTCCTAGAAACAGAGTGAAAAAGGCCACTGCAGTGCACAAGCAAAGTTAGAAAGACTCCAGCAGCCAACTAAAGGATCTGTAAATTTGCAGATTTTCTTGATTGATGAAGCCAGCAGATGCTGTAGCCTCTTCATATACCTGGAGAAACAGGAGATTTTGCCAGATAACTTCAATGCTGGAAGAGAGACCCAGGGAAGGGTATTACTCTATTTTATTCCTAGGTCAGCAAGACTGCCAAACTGCTTGCATGAATGGCAAAACTCCTGTTGCCTGCCATGGTGCTAGTTTGCCCCAGGCCAGCGTGTCTGAGTGTTGCAGGGAACTGCACACCCTCAGGCACCAAAGGCACCCTCACGGTTGTGGCCCACCATAAAATCTGACCAACGCAGGGAAGGCACCTCCTCACCCCTGAGCTGTGCTGACACACTGTAGTTGTGCCAACTCAGGACCTTTACTCCGGGAGCAAGCCCTGGCTGAGCACTGTGTCCAATACCTACAGTGTCAATTGAGGGAACTTGTTAATTCTCCTACTTTGCAGGAATGGGCTCTTTTTCCACAGCACTTACTGGAAGCAGAAGTTAAACTCAAGCTTCGTTCAGGCATGAAACTTAAGTTTGCTTGTTCACCATAGGAACAATGCTGTTCGAGAGTGCAGATGGCATAATGCTGAATATTGCAAAAATGAGAAAATAACCACAGGTAGTTTTAAACCAAACACAAAATTATATTAGTTGCACCTGAATTTAAAGCCAAATTTTTGATTAGGGCTCCATTTATTGGCAATTCTGGGAAAAGGTTTCAGTATAATCCCCAGTTAATGAAACCTTTGCTAGTGAATTTCCTTTGTCAACACTGCATTTAATGTGAGGAGTGCTTATACCTGCTAGATCATCAAAACCTGAAAAGCTAATAGACTCAACTGGAATGTAAAAAACACTGAGGATTTTCATAAAACTTTAATAAAAGGGCTTGGCCTAGAATGGTGTAGGGTGATTCCTTTAAAAACAACTCTACTATTACTATTCTCCAGTTTCCAAATACTTTTTTGCCATGAAAATTGACAGACAGCTATGCTAAATATATATATATATAATAAGTATTTCTTGGAAATATTGCACAAGTAAAATAAAAAAATTCAGTTGTAAAATCCCTGAAAATCTAGCCAAGCTGGGCCTGAACTTTAGATCCTTTTGGTCTAGTTCATCGCTTACAGAGTCAGACAAATGCCAAGACCCAAATAAACTGGCCCGAGAGAAAGGCAGTCTTGACCACTGCTAGCAAGCAGCCAGGGGAGCCACTGGTTTAGGTCACTGAAATGCTGGACTCTCCTGCTGCAGGTTTCTTTCGGTTTCAGGACACACAGTGACTGACAGGAGCATGACAGAGAGTTGATCTAATCTGATCTCCATCCAGCATATCCACCCTGCTCTGCTGCAGGGGCAGTTTGGGTTTATCTGGGTGGGGATATCTGTGTCAGAGGCATTTTAGAAAAACTATCTTTAATGAAAGAGCTGTAGGATGGTGTTTTCCTGCATGTTTTTAAGAGATTCCTGTGCTGAAGGTGAAGTTGTTGGTCCTGTTTTTGTGTCATTCAGAAATGTTTAGGGGTTATCTCTTGCTGGTGGCATTATTTATGGTATCAGAAAGGTGTTTCCACTGTCAGAAATTTGACAACCACTGCATTGTTCTTCTTCCCACAATTTGAAAAGCTGTAATTTTATAGTCAGCCCCAACACTGCTTTGTTTCCTCTGGTCTGATGAAATTATTCTTGCATTACAGTGTCATTGCCATAACTGCTTATGCACCTGAGCTTTAGGTACTCGCTTCCTCTTTCATGAGTCTTGACATGAAACCACAAGGACCGGGGATCCAGCAGTGAGAGAGACTTTTAAAGAATTCTTCCCACTGCATGTAGCATGTGCTGAGACAGGACTTTGGAAATTCAATTAATGCTTCCATGAACGCAAGTAATGTGTGAACGTGCCTGTGGCTGTGTACTTCCCTATGAAACCTTAGAACTAGGATTAAAGTGACTTTCAGGTCAAGCTGGATGATTGCGCTAAAAAAGAAGCGCTTTATTTTTCCTTTAAAATTTTAAACTCTTCATTTCAACCATGTTGACTTTGTGTTCACAGAAACAGGAATGCTCATGGAAACAGTATTAAAAATATTTTGAAATACTCAAGGAAAGCAAATTTTGAAGGCCTACAAAAAATATTTGCAGTGGAAATCTCATTCCTCTCACTCAGTCAGGAAACAGAAATACACCATATACACTGCACAGCCATTACAGCTGTTTGAAGTGTGCCAAGAACTACTCATAAATTAACTACAGACATAGAATACTGTAAATAAGTTTGATGACTAACTAATCAAAATCTTCTCAACGGCAACTCAATTGAGAAAAAAAAAAAGAGAAAACACTCGTTAGAAAATAAGGTATTAAAGGCTGCATCTCTAGCTTGACTGCCCAGTGAGCCGAACAACTGTGTTACATTCTGTCAAGCATGCCCTAGCTGGCTGGTAAGAAAACTTTTTGCTTGATGTTTCTTCCCTTTTGCTTGCCGTATTCCTAGCTGACTTTCTCATGACAGTGCTGCCTGAGTGGTATCTATGGGACTGCACAGTGAAAATCCTAGGAAAACAAGGGAACTGCCCTTCACCAAAGGCATGCGCTGGGTACACTCCACCACCAGTGCACAGATCTTTTCCTGATTTCTTGCAAAATCCCCTTCTCATATTTATGTTTGAAGTCCCCATTTTTAAAAACACCTATGCCCATGTGTAATTTTTTTTCTTTGAAATGTGCCTTAATGTGGTGCAGACCTGTGACTGACATTAAGCACACTGTAAGCTTGCTTTTCCATAGAAATACTTTCCTGAATTTGAGCTTAAGCACCCAATTACCAGACAGAAAAACAAATTCATTACCTTTTCTGTTCCTGGTGTATTAAAGTTATAATCATCACAGTGTTGTATTGTTTAATACTGTACAGCTAATAATATTCTGAAAAAATCCCATATTTGATTGGTATTAAATATTAGGAGAGTAGAAGCCAAAGGCAGGATATCTTTGATATTTGGGATTTGACATGAGCATAACATCACCCTTGTATTCATTCTTTCTGCAATGGGTGGAAGAAATGTGAGCAAAACAATCGATTTCAGTGACAGATGATGTGCTCATCAAACTTCATACACATTCCCTGGAGTATGGACTCATCCAAACCCACACCAAAGCCTGTTTAATGTTAATGAATTAGAGATTTGAATTCCTCTCCAGAAGCACCACTCTCTTGGTTGGAGAGGATGAAGCACCATTACACCTGCTAACAAAGAGTGCTTCC
This sequence comes from Oreocharis arfaki, assembly GCA_013398015.1. Classification (NCBI taxonomy): domain Eukaryota; kingdom Metazoa; phylum Chordata; class Aves; order Passeriformes; family Paramythiidae; genus Oreocharis; species Oreocharis arfaki. The sequence continues at coordinate 533,318 of VZRR01008224.1, forward strand.
TAAAAAGGAAAATTATTATCTATCCAAATTGTTCTGGAATCCCAAAGTGCAAAATTTTTCTTTCTTTCCCATGTAAGAAAATTTTTCTTTGAAGCGGTAGGGTTATTTTAAGGTTTTTCTATGGCCTTAAAGTTCAGCAATGGTGTAAACCTCAATTTTAAGTTGTGTTCTGATGAATAAAATTAAATTGATTACTAAACTAAAAATGAGAAGTTGTCTCAGAATAAGTTTACATTTCACAAATAGGGTTGATTAATCAGAAAAAAATAGTTTTTACAAGTAAGGAATACTGTAAGAAAAATTGTGAGGAAAAGATTAGACCTTACAAGCTGGAAGTTCTTCTTAAAAATAATTTATTATATTATAAGAGAAAGGCTCAAGAACACTATTATACAACCAAGGTTGATGACAACAAGGCTGCAAATGCATTTTTGACTCCATAGCAAAGAGAAGAGGAAAAACACAGAAATAGAGTCACAAGTAACAAATCCAAGACAGAGATACAAGAAGCAATACACACTAGGAAGTGTGGAAAATTGATAGAGAAAGCCAAAGATGTTCACCTGACTGGCCTAGCAATTAAAAAAAAACCAAAATACCCCCACAAAAAAACCCAACACATGATAAGCACGAAAGGAAACATAATGTAGAATGAGAAGGAAGAAATTAGAATATGCAAAAAAAAAAAGTGCTGGAAAAGCAAAATGAATAATTTTCTTCTGTGTTTTAAAAAGATGTGATTCTTTCCAGTGCAATTGCAACTCTGAACACAGCTCTGTGTGGCCCTTGGAGATACAGCACAAGCCCTCAGGCTGATTTTATAGCAAAAGGGGTGAATATGGGGGTGAAGTATAACACGGCGATTAAAAAATCAAAAGAGAGTGTGAAGCTCCCAAAGCGGGAGGTACAAGGGAATAGGGAGCAGAAAACAGTCCCAAGCTCTCTCCAAAGGTGACCATGTCTCAGCAGTATGGTAGGCTAATGTGGGCTTATGTGCTAATGTGCCCTCAGCACTGGAAATGTTTATGACATTTTAAAATATTAAGAAATATAATAGTCACAGGTATAATGTAAATAAATTCGAACATAACAGACTCCTCTTGCTTCTAGCCAACACAAACTACAAAAAGAGAAACTCGGGGACTGTCTGCTTGAGGAAAAAGAGATTGTATACACTTAGACAAAATGGAAGGCAAGAGATTTCTCCATCCCAGGGAATGTCTTGAGGCTTAACCCCTTACACCAGGAAAAGGTGTGTTTTTGCTGTTGTTTCAGAGCAATGATTCTTTGGACCCTTGTTCTGAAGCCCGTCACAGATGACCCAAATGAAGGAGAGCACACCCTTGGGCAGCCCAGAAAACTGCTGCTCAACACATGGCCCAGGAGGGGCCTTTCCTAAGCCCTCAGTTTTTAAGCCCTGAGGGCTGACCAGTATTTCCCCTGCTCTTCTGATGTTCCCCCCATCAGTGTCTGTCTCACCATTTTGTGCTCTGTCTGCAAAGTCTCCACAGCACCTTGGTTTTTGTTGGCATGGCACTGGTGCTTCGGGACCACAACCTGTGATCACACTCTCCAGAGGCTGTCTGAAGATTGGAAAGTAAAGTCTGCAGGTGTAGTACTGCTATCACATGTGTAGGCAGGGAGCATAAAGAACGACATCAGTATAACTCCAATACTGGCTACTTCAGAAGAAAACATAAATTGCAAGCATTTAAAAGATCTGCCATATCTCCAATTGTGAGAAATTATACAAAAAGATACACAACATTATACCAGTGGATCAGAAATGGAACCACCAAGAGTTAAAATTTGATAAAAAATACTTCTCAAGAGGCTGAGATATTACTGTAAAAATTTATTTTCTAGGGAAATAATATTGCTATCAGTACTATGTTCAGCTTTTGTTGGACAAGGCCATTTCTAGATACACAATAACAAGCGATTTTGTACTGTCAAAAAAATAATATATGATGCAGAATTTTTCTCCTCAGGATTTGATAAATGTAAACAGCTATATTTTTTTCCTTTTATATACAGCATGATATGAATCTCGCCCTCCTTTGAATGTACTAATTATTCAGAAATATTGTCTAAAGAGTCCAGGTATATTTTCAGCATTAAAGTTGCCTCTTAATGGCTCACATTGACTGTGCTCAAAAGCATAACAAGAAATTTCTTTGTTTCTACTTCTATTTGAGGGAAACATTTTGCAGTTAGGAAAAATACCAAATAATATTTATTCTTTAACAAGAAATAATTTTTCTTGGTGACCTGAACAGTCCACCAGATTTTTTATCCTCATATCCAGGAAACTTGCAAGAATCGGTGACATTTACATTCATACTTTCAAGGCACAGTTTGGCTAAAGGAAAGGAGCAAAAAGCCCTGTCTTTTCTTATGAATCATTCAGACCTACATTATTTTAAATTCTAGGTTTATTTTCTAAAATCATGATTACTTTCATCACAGAGAAGTTAAAAAGAAACATCTCAAAAACTGCAGGCACGACAGCAGAACACAGGAAAACAGGACACAGGAAAATATACTAAATCATGTATTTTCTGACTTGAGTACTGACGTTTGATTCTTCTGAGTTAAATTTGCATAGTTCACACCTCAATGCAGTTAAGTCATTATTAATCTCTTTTTAAAATCTAGTTTGGGTGTTTCATGTGAACAATTTCACCATTAGATTAGAAAGCATTAAGCTTGCCTGTGAGCACAGGACTAGCACAGAGCATAAATCCTTTCCAGGCTCTGAAATACTCTGAAAGGGCTACACGTCTGCACTGCAAGCTGTGTATCACAGAATTTCCTTGTATCTGAGCATTTTTAAATTCGATGGCATATTAAAAAATAACACAACAAAAAAACTCATCAAAAAAATCCCAGAGCCCCACAAACAACAACCCTTTTTTACTTTGAAAAATGAAAGCTTTTATTAGTAAAATACCTTCTTGCAGTGCTCGAGTCCTGGAGTTCAAGTCCAACAACCTGGACTAACACTCAAAGCAAAGAATGTTCTTGCAAATACCCAAAGAAGTGGTTTGTGTCTGGCTGAAAAGAACCTATTTATTAGAGTGAAACCTAAGCCAGATTTGTTTTCTTCTCCATCAAGAAGAAAAAAATAATTCTGGCATTTCTTTCTCCCAGTGTATAAAAGTGTGTAAATAAGTTCTCAGTACAAATAATTCTTCATAGGTAAGTTTACCATTTATATCCAGCATTGTATAGAAGCCTGTGTGGGTTCTGGCCAGAACAGAGGCAATTTTTGCAGTAGGCAGGAGGTAACATGGCCAGGATCCTGAAGTTATTCTTTACTACTTCATGTCATTTTCTGGGGGTTATTCTTTACTACCTCATGTCATCTTCTGGGGGTGGAAGAAGGGCTGTCTTCCGAGTTGGCATAGCGTGGTGGAGGGAACAGTCAGGTATTGTTGGGGGTTTCCTGTGTGAATCATTCTTCTCTTTCTTGTACCCTCTGTCATTAGTATTGTTGCTGTTACTGTTAATTTTCTTATCTCATTGCTGTTTCCAGTAAATTGTTCTTATCTCAGCCAGTGATCTTTAAGTTTTGTACCTCCAGTTCTTCTCTCCGCCCAGATGCAGGGGAGGGAGGGTGCAAATGGTTTGGGGGGAATCAGTGGGAGCACTAAATAGGGGAGTACCATTCCTAAACCACAACATGGCCCCATTCTGTTTCATGACACTGTTACAATATTGAATCAAGTCATTGTTCACTAATTGTCATTTCAGAAAGACTAGGAAATACTGCCCAGTTCTTCTAAAATCAAACTATTTGGCCTGATAACATTAAAATAAAAACGAAAAACAAAACAAAAAAAATACCTGGAAAATATCTTTGTGAAACTTGCAGAATTTCAAGGAGACTTCACAACAAAATTATTTTCTTTCTATTGCAGATTTTTTGAAAATAAAATACTGGAGAGCTTCTAATCTAGAAGTACATTCTCAGCAAAGATTACTTCACATTACAAGAATATATTAAAATATTGATCAAAAATATATTAACAATCGCTACATAAAATTTCATCTCTGTGAAGAAGGGATTTTCAAATGAAAATAACTTGAATATGAAATATTTTCACGTAGTTAAAGTAGAAGGTAAAAATGAAGACATGTTGCCTTACAGCTGCTTGCTTATTAGGAACCAACCTCTCTGTCACTTTGGTCCCATCAGGTAGTACCTGAATTCTTTAAGTAATCCCACTGAATCCAATAGGAAAGCTTAAGGAGTAAGGTACAACTCTTCTGATTAACAGTGGCAGAATCTGGCCTTAAGGTCATTTTAATAAGCATTCAGGTGACTCACTATTTCCTAAGCATCCCTTTTCATAATACATTCCATAAAAATAAGCTCTAGAAAGATATGGTTTCTCCTGCCTCAGTATTCCAGACATTTGGAAATCCTGAAGAGAACAAAGCACTGCCTGCTTGTTGCAGACACATAAATGATAATGGCATAACCTGGATCAGGTACCCACTGTGAAGGACACCCACAGGGAGTTAAAGTCCCTGTCCCACAAGTTAAAGACCCAAACATGACCATTCCCCTTCAGTATCTTTACTGATGTGTCTAAGCATAGGTGTTGAAGTTTGAAGTGCTCCTGGTTATCAAACTCCTTTTTGCCCAGTGTCATGAGCAAGTTCATATTCTGAGATAAAGACAAACATACAAAAGTATTAAACTATTCCTTAAGTACCAATGTAAAGTTCTGCCATATCAACAAAAAGCATCTTCCAAAGTGTAGAAATATCTTATGGAAAGAAAATGTTGATAGTATTTGAAAAGTAGAAAATAAAAATGCAGTTTATTCTCTGCTTTATCTTCTAGTTGTTGTCTTTGTACAATAAGAAAATAGCACATGGCTTATGCATGGACCTGTCTAGCATAGAAGAAATGGAAAAGATGCAAACCAACTGGTGCTGTCACTGAAAAAATACTTCAGGTCTAGAGTGCAAACTGTAATATCCTACAGAGATTAATATAAGCATGCCAGGTTTATGGTTATTCACTATTACACTTCTGGGGAAATAGAACAATATATCTTGATAGTTTTAAATACATATTAGATCCTCTGAGTCACTGCTGATTATTTAGCCCATATTTCTGTCACTGTATTTCAAAATTACCTTAGAGGGAGCATTCTGAATTTGTAAAGTTAGGAGAAAAATTGGCAAAAATAACTTTCTTAGCCTTTAAAAGGATACTTAAATGCTGACTGAAGCAGCCTCTCATCAGGAGACTGAGCAGAAAAGGGAAAGCAGGAGCAGGAGACAGCTAATAACTTTGAACTGACCCTAAAGCCCCAGCTACCAAATGATGCTCTCAGGATCTCAGAGATTGTATTTCCCATAATGGGAAATAAAAGTCCATTGTATTCTGCTCAAATGAACGATTTGCTTTGGTCACAAGACTCAGAAGCTCAATATTTCTAGCAAACACAGGTACTTACAAAGTCTTCTTTTAAAGTCTGCTCTTATTTTGGCCTTGGGAGGGCAAAAGCAACCTGGCCCACCCCATTTAACATGTAAACAGATCTCTCAGTAGGTAAAAAGGAAAGGGCAAATTAATTAGCCAGCTTTTCTTTTGTCTTACAAAGTTGGTGGGGAGGAGGAAGGGGCTGGAGAAACAAAACTCGTCTTGCCTTTAGAAGGGTCCTTTAGAAATACACCTGAGTAAGAAAAGATGCCAGGTGAATTCAGAGGAGTAGTCTGCACACAAACACTGAGCAGAATTAGTGAGCAATTTATGTTGACTGAGATAATTCTTAATGCATTTCTGAGGAGCATGTCGTGACTTAGAACACGGAACAGGCATTATCCTGGTAGGCATGGAAAAAACTGCTGAGGATGTCAGAGTTTCAGTAAAAAGACAGAGCATGACGAGGGAAACGAGCATATAACAGGAACTTTGCAATGAAAAATAGAGGATTGGGCAGAAGAGATATGGGTGGTTCAGAGGAGGATGAGGAAAGCCCCACTGGCACAGGTGGTTTCCCAGCACGTTCTCCTCTTGCACTGTTTGGGCACAATGGGGTCACCTGGGGTAGCCAAGAGTTGGTCCCTTCTACAGACCTTGATCTAGTCACTGGTGAAACCTTTGGGCATGCAGCCACCTCTGGAAACCTGAGCCTGTGCTGTCTGCAGATGAAGCTGTGGAGGAAAGTGAGGTACAGCCTGGTAACAGCAGCAGTGAAAAGGTAAACATTTCTTATCTATTGCCTTCTTTTTGAAATCACCCCAGCTAAATCATTTTCCCTGGTTCTTGAGGAAGATTTTTATGTAGCAGCTAAAGAACTGGTGATTACTGTGTTTACCACACACAGCAGCTCTCATTGCAGGGGTATAACCAGCATCCCTTGACTCCAGTTCTCTGGGGATTTGTGCTGCTTTTATGGCCCTGAAGCTCTCCTCTTTCAGAAGGCAAGACTCCCAAGAACTGCATGTCTTATACACAACATCAACATTGGTAAAACTGTCCACCAGCAATTTCCTCCTGCATGTATGCAAGCTCATTAACCACAACAGCTTTATTTTTATAATTCAGAAGTTCTACTGAAAAAGAAACCCAACCCAACCCTAAACCTATATTTGGTAGAAGGTCACACTCTGAACTCAGCGGGTTTTACATAGCTGTATCCAAGACCAAACTGTAATTCCAACATTACCATAAGCTTCAACAAAACCTTGAGGTGGGACCAGCCAGTAAAAAGAAGGCTGAGAAGAACAGAACTCACTGTTCTGAGAGATCTGCTGGAAATCTCCCTGCAGCATGCCCAGTATACTTGGTAACTCCTACAGGTAACCATGTGTTCAGATCTCCATCAACAAACACTCAGATTTTCTGAATTTTTGGTGTGCTAGCCACCGAAGAAAAGGGAGAAGAGGAAAAGGAAGAGGAAGAAGAAGGAGGAGGAGAAGAAGGAGGAGGAGGAGGAGGAGGAGAAGAAGAAGAAGAAGAAGAAGAAGAAGAAGAAGAAGAAGAAGAAGAAGAAAAAGAAGAAAAAGAAGAAAAAGAAAAAGAAAAAGAAAAAGAAAAAGAAAAAGAAAAAGAAAAAGAAAAAGAAAAAGAAAAAGAAAAAGAAAAAGAAAAAGAAAAAAAAGAAGAAGACGAAGGAATAAAAGAAGGAAAAGAAGGAAAGCAGTGCTGGGTTTAAAGTTTCTTAGCATTTCAGCCTGGAAATTTCACAGAGGCTGATGAATCAGCCCAAGGCCCCCCTCCATCCTCAGCTAGATCTGCATCCAGCATTCCTCTATATGTTTACAGCTGGGAAGAAATTGAATTAACTACATAGTATTATTTTAGCATAAACGAACAGGAAGACTGCACCAAAATTGATGACCCAGCGAGTGTTGCCCCTCCCTGACTGTACTGTATATGCAGAGCTTTCTAGACTCAAATTTATTGGTTTGTCAGAAACTTTGGTTATTTTCATCAAGTTGAGTTTTACATTAAACATTCCTCCACTTAATTGGAACCATGCGGACACATTTGGGCAGCATCCATATTCCTGCTCAAATAAAAGGGGTACTTTGTTACAAATTCAGCATACTTTGCTGTTAAATTGTATTTTGCTAGCAATTACAATTAAATATTAAGTTCACACTTAATAGTAGACCTTGTAATCATGTGGGAGTAGTTCTCCTTCCGTGAACATCACATGTGGGTGGGAGAAGGGAGAGCCCTGTAGCCTAATTTTAATAATGAAATAAACAGTTGAGCTGGTGAGTAATTCAGGGATTTTTAAACAGGGCATTGGCAGGATGGAAATAGTTTATGGAGCTTATTTAACCCTCTCACCTGCTACTTCTGGCTCACTCAGGAATCCCCAGCACCCAATTTCAGACAGAGAGGAACAGCACCAAGAGATTTGGGAAGGGGTCAGGGGGTTTTGTTGTGCCTGGGTTTTCTTGCTTTTAGACCCCTTTTTTTCCCCTAGTGAAACTTGTTGAGGATAGCAAAATGAAGTTTACGCAAAGAATTTAAGGTTCTCTTTCTTCCCAACAATTTTTTTCTGAATTTACCAACAACAATTTTGTAAAACTGCTCTGCTTTTCTGACATTTGTCTTGCAAAACAGGTAACATCGTTCAGCAAATTGAGATTTCATTTTAAATTTCATTTGTGGTTTTATATTTTCATGCTTGCTCCTGTACAAAGCAGACTCTTTCTATTATGAAAACAGAATGTGAAATATTTCAACATTTACATGTTATGGTGGTATTTCTGCTGTCTTGAAACATGTTTCTACTGACATCTCATGGAATTTCAAAATACAAACAACAATGAAAAATACAAAATATAAACCTTAAGGAAAACTTTCTCATTTTAAAATTAATTTTTTTCTGAAAACAAAACTTTAAATTTGGATTTGTACATGAGGAAAAACATGAAAGATATAGGGGTCTAGGCCTGAAGAGACACTGGGATTAAATCTGCTTTACTAAAACAAAGAAAACCCAAGATTAACCTAAAGAAAATATTTCTGCACAGCTCAAGCTAATTTCCCAGTCTTGGCCCTTGAAATCTCTTGCTGTCTTGCAAATGAATTTAATTTCCACCCTGTCTATTTATAGGCAACTGGAGCTTGTCCTTCATGCAGTTGATGCTACCCAGCTACTGCCACCCACCAGTGACAACCCAAGGCATTCGCTGCTTTCTGTCTGCTAAGCCAGGTTCAGTATGTTTGAGAGAAACCTCCATGCATGCCCAGCTCAGAAGAAAAGTAAATTATGAGACTGATGCTCTGCCAACAATTCAGAGAAGCTGCCCTGGCCGATGATGCCATTTGGGCATACATTCGTGGCCAGTTGGGGAAGTGCATTATCCTGGTTTTGGCTGGGATATAGTTTTTTTTTTTCCTAGTAGCTGGTACAGTGATGTGTTTTGGATTTAGCATGAGAATAATATTGGTAAAACACTAATATTTTTACTTGTTTCTAAGTACTGTTTATACTAAGTCAAGGACTTTCCAGCTTCATATGCTCTGCCAGCAGGAATCCTGGTGGGGCACAACAAGGTGTGAGGGGATAAAGACAGGACAGCTGACCCCAACTGGCCAAAAGGATATTCCATACCATATGGCATCATGCTTGGTATGTAAACTGGGGGGAAACTGGTCGGGGGCTGCTGCTTAGGAACTGGCTGGGCATCTATCGGCAAGCGGTAAGCAATTGCATTTTGCATCACTTGCTTTGTATTTTTTTTATTAATGTTAATATTTTCTTCCTTTTTTGTCTTCTTAAACTGTCTTTATCTCAACCCACATGTTTTCTCACTTTCACTCCCCCCCATTCTGCTGGCAGGGGATCGAGTGAGCAGCTGGGTGGTGTCTAGTTCTCGTCTGGGATTCAGCCACAACATGCACGTGTCACATGGGCCAAGGGGACAGGATTTATGTCCCCAGACACACGTCTTCCACACTAAGCATACCACAGAAATCTGCACCAAGCATCTGCTAGCTGAGGCATGAATTTAAAGGAGTATTTTCCTTCTTCAGCCTACACATGTATCCTGTTTTATTCACCGTTGTTGTTCCTGCATAAAGCACACCTGGAGAAGCCAGCTCCATGCAGGCCTAAGTGCCTCAGTTCCCTAGGATGGGGGAATTAAATAACTCAGAGCTACAGAAAGCACTATCCTACAATGCTATCATCCTATTTCTGGTATTGCAGCAGGGAATTAAACCTACAAGAGCACACTGTTCTCACAGAGCCTGCCTTACTTCTTCCCTGGAGTGACCTGTTGTACTCTCCCGGTCAGCCCAGAGCGGCCATCTCTCTTGGTGGATTGGTCATCCACAGTGTTAACATCTCTCTGGAGGGTCCTGGGAAATAGCAAACCACTGCCCCAGTTCAGCCTTTTCTGCTTTTACCTCTCCTCTTTGCCCATGCAGCCATCATAGTGGTAAATACTGGAGAGTCCATCTATTTCAATTATTGATGAGAAAACCTTGTGCTGCTTGAGGAACTGAGGAGCTCTTCAAATACTTTGGGGGTTCTCAAGCTAGCTCCAAGTCAGAAAACACTTTTACGTGGTGTAATTTAGCTTCATGTTTGTCTCGTTGCACTGCTCTCCAGTTGGAATTTCATTTTAAGCTGGGAAAATTTTGGTTTTATACTGAGGCTTTTCTGAAAAAAATGACAAACATCACTGCACAAAACCGTACATTGAACTTTGGAATCCGTACTGTTCAACTAGTTTTGAAATTTTACAAAATAATGATCCTTACATCATCCAAGGGCTGCCCCCGCTCTGTTACAAAGTCCCGGTGGGTTCTGAAGGACTCCCAAAGCCAGAACCTCATGGTTTATTCCTCAGAGATTCTCGTTGCCATGCTCCATTCAGCTCATGCTTTCTCCGAAGGTGGCCAGATTTCCCCAAATGCGGACAGCACAAGAAAAGTGTGTATGAAAAGACAAAACCAGAAATATTCTACTGAGCCTAAGGCACTGTATTTCTTCCAGGACTTGAACCTAATTCTCCATCATTCTACAAATATGCCTGAAAAGGCACTGCATGGAAAATGAGACTGCTTTGCAGCAAACTATGCCTTCTGCTCTTTAAACAATCCCTCTTCAACAACACATATTCTCATCTGTGCATTCTTAATAGAAGCATAATTTTTGTCATATGTTGTAATGAATAGCATACAGCTAAATGGTGCGTATAAGACTGTAATTCCATCTGGGAGTTTGTTGACATTGATAAACCACTTGGGTTTTGCTTTTGTGGTTCATGCCATTACAGCAGCTCAACAGGATTACAATCCTGTTAGGTATAGCCGGTTATAGGCATTATACCATATGATAATGATTGTATGTTTTATTAGAAAAAGTATTTGAAAATGCAATTGAAAATTCTCATCAGTGGTCTGATGATGTGGCTTGAAAAATTATATTCTTGTTATTACCTGAATGGCTGGTTTAGTTTTGTTTTTTTTAAGATTCCCCATCTCAAGCAATGAAAATACTTTATTTGGATTTAATTATATCTATGCTGCAGGACCAAAGCACTTCCCTTGCAATTTTGTGGCATCACTACTTTTACAGGATATGAAAGCCAGAACATTGCACTGCCCATGAAGAAAAGTGAACCAGACAAGTCTAGTTATTTCATAGTCTAAACTGAGCCAAACAGATACAAATAGAGAAAACTGCAGATTTACTTTTTTTCTATAATTTCCAGTCACTAGCAGTGATAGCAGTGGCAGTGCTAAGGGTGGTTTAAAATCTATAGTTACATTTTCCTTCAATTCGATTTTAACTGACAGATCAGCCAATCCATGTATGCATTTCCCTGAAAATGAAGCTTATGTTTAGACACATTTCCCTCTTGTCCTCAAGTCAGTGTGTGAAACCTGTGTGAACAGGAGCTTTCATTCTTCCGCACTTTACTCTCAGTTTGTTTAGATCACTATGGGTTTTAAAAATTTCAGTCATGCAGCCTGTCTCTAGCGTGACTTCACTCTGCTAATTGCATTTGGTTCAGAATGAAATAACTGCACTTAATGACTTCAGCAAAGCCCGTATGTTCTAGGTTGGATGGAAGGGAAATATTTCTGATATGACCTCTTCCACTTACACAAACCACTGGAATGGCCAACACTGCCTGACAGATCACTGGAGGCACTGTAGCATCTGATGTCCTGCTGTTTGGCTCTGCCTACTGTTCTCTGTGGAAATGTTATTATCTGTAACACCCCCTGTACTGGATTTTCAAATTTTGCTTTTTACACCAAGCACCACCAGCAGGTAAATAACAGGGATGGGTCACAGTAGCCCACAGGCACAGGGCACATGGGACAGAATGCAGCTACATTTATTGGACTAGATGAACTTTAAAGGTCCCTTCCAACACAAACTATTCTATAATTCTTCCCCTTCCCACTGCTGGCTTTACTGAGCTGCTGCTCACCCAGCACCCACACATCAGCCTCAGGTGCCTTGCTGCTGCTCCCAGATGTTTGCTCTGTTCACACACAGGAACTCTTGAACACAGTGAGAGAGCAGGAGCACTCACACCATCTCCAGTCAGCAGAATTAGGGAAAGAAACTAGAGGATAAAACTGCCCAAAGAGTCAGTGGAAGTCATTCTGCTGAAGCCTACACACTGGATCATTGTCTGGAGGCTCTGCAGGTGATGAGAAGCTTCCAGGCAGAGGCAATATTCACAAGGCGTCTGCTCTAAAGGCCAAGTTACCATTTAAAGTGTTGGGAGACACTGGGGTACATTTGCCTGTTTATCTCTATTTCATGCAGTTTCAGACTCCACTATAGACTAGGAAAACTGAAATTTCAGCTTCAACATAATGGCTCTTCCACCCTGTGGCTAGGACCTTCTCCATAGTACAAAATCTTTGCAGGCATAGCTTTCACAACAAACTCTCCAAGCGGAGATGTGGTGCATACTGGCAAGAGATGTTTGCTAGCAGCGTTTATGCCAGCTACCCGCGTGACAGAAGTTACACCTCTCAACAGAGCTTTTTGCTGCTATGAGGACATTGACCAGAACAGATGGTTTAATTAATGGCGTATTTCCTTTCTTCTCTTCTGATGCTCTTAGCTGACAAAGCTGCATATGCGAAATGTTTGAATGCAGACAAATCAACTGCTTATGAGGAAACCACACAACTGCCAGCAAATGGTTCCAGCATCGACGGGGGAGTGGAGAGGGCTGAAGCAATATGGCTGTGACATGCTGATCCATTCTCATGGATGCTGGGCAACATCTAGCAGCAACACAGAAATATCTGGGGTGGGATTTAGGGTTGCAGGTTTAACCTACAGAAGTTCTCTGGAGCCAAGGTGGAAGGAAACAGAAGACAGCCACTAATGAATCTAGTTCTGCAGTGATTTAAGATGCCTAAATCTTTTCACTCAACATGTGTACTAAATTCTCATTAGCCTTAAAATACTGTAATGTACTATATTCAGTATATGGTACCTTCCCACCAGACTCTCTTTCTCATCCATATATACCTCCTCATTTGACTAAACAATACAGATTTTTCCTCTGTTAACACTCTACAATTACAACAATTCCTGTGAGGGCAAGACAGAAAGGGAGGAAGGCTTGAAGGGCCAGAATCCATCCCCTCTTTCACATAATTAATAACATTGTCAGCAAAATAATGAAGTAATCTTCATTATGAATGCAACAGAGAAAGAACACAACGTGATTCAAGGTGGGGTCAGTGGACAACACCATCAATTTTTTAAAATAATGTTTAAAGTAGGTAAATTTGATCTGAAGCCATTGAAAGAAGAAATTTGGGAGACCACCGGGTCAGTTTTACAGGATCACTTTTGTAAATGTAATGGCACTTTGCCCTGGGTTAGGATGGGATAGAGTTAATTTTCTTCTCGGTAGCTGGTACAGTGCTGTGTTTCAGATTTAGAATGAAAACAGTGTTGATAACACACTGATGTTTTAGTTGTTGCTGTACAGTGCTCACTCTAAGTCAGAGAGCAGCGAGCAGTTATGGGGTACTTAGTTGCCAGCTGGGGTTAAACAACACGCATTAATGGAAGTTACACTACATACACATATAAAAGAGCGAAAATTAGTATATATAAGTTATGATACTGTTTTCTGATGAGTACTGAAAAATTCCTGGAAAAACACTTAATAACCATGTAATGTTTCATAGTACTGTCAGCTGAGTGATTTCCTGCTCTAAGGGGAAACATGGCCCTGCAGTTAATTTCACTGGGTTTAGAGAAAAGGCCATAGAGAAGATTTTGGTATTTGTTTTTAAAGCTTAGTTTTATCCTAGGGTGAGGAAGCCTAAGCATTTTTACAATAGCTGAAACAGGAATGCTCCAAACTTTATTGGTAGCATCACTATGGGTATTGCAGCTACTAATAATTTCTTTAGTTCAAGAGTCACAAATTAAATAATTCAGAAAAAATTAATCAGCAGGCAGAAAGTTAAGACTGGGTAACTCAGATGCCAAGGCAGGCATAGTACATCTACCAGAATTGTTGAGCAATTTGCAGCTGGAGCTGCCAAGAACAACTAGAAGGTGGCGTCTCCTGGAAGAGGTACAGCCATGCAGCAAAATCCCTTTAGCTCCTTCCTTCTTCCTTCCTTCATGATCAGAGCTGCATCTTCCCCATACCATGCTGATCTTGGCACTGATCTGGAGTGAAAAGAGTTTAGAGCTTATCTGTTTCACATTTTGTAGAACCACTTTGTTTCCTACATTTAGCGAAAGCAAAACTGTGTGTCCTTTTTGGGGTTAGACACATTTGTGGGTTTGCCCATATTATATATTGCTATGGCTAGATACAATGCCAAGTCCCAGCAGCAGGTTTGTACAAAAGGTGGGCATATGATTCTGATTCCTTCCTACGAAGGAGGGAAGAAATAAGTGTCTCTATGTCTTTCAGAGTTATTCAGAGGGAAGGAGACACCTTAAAAATAACTTTTTAAAATGTGCTATTCTGAACAGATATATTGTGGAAGAGATGGCAAGGCTCTTCTGTTGTATTAGATGTTTTCATTCCAAATAATTTTATTTCTAGGACTAAATAATGTCCAGACACGATTTAAGAGTTTCCATATCACCTTCCACTGAAGCCAATAAGAAAAAAGGGGCCAACTGTGTACATCTACTTGCTAGTTCTTTCTTTAAAAGTAGGGGCAGCTACAGTGTGCTCACCTTTACTGACATTTATTTAACTGACTTTCAGCATTACCTGGCCATGTGGAACTGCAGTCTCATGGATTGCAATTTGAGCTTTGGGATATAGTCAGCTTGCGCACTGAGAGCAAAACTGCAGCTTTGGACAGTTTTTAGGTGGCTGTGCTAAGGCTAAAGCCTTTTGGTACTGTGTACACACTACTTTTAAGCACTGACCTTACCTTTAATTTCCTTCCAATGCCTTCCCCCACATACAGCTCACTAACCAAGCATAATCCACTTCTTTCTATGTGGCAGTTCCTGAGGTTTTGTTGTTGGGTTTTTTGGAGTTTTTTTGGAAGGGAGATTCTCCCTATTCTTACCAAATTTGGAGAATAGACAAATACTAGTGGTTTCTAGACAGATTCTAGCAGACAAAATCATGGAGCAAGGAAACAAGAGGTGGTTCAACTCAGGCTTTTCCTGTAAAATGTTACATCAGGCCTGCTTAACTGGGGTGCTCTGACTTAGCACTGGCCTGCGGTGTCTTTGTTCACAGTACCATGAGGGTCCATGCACGACAGGTATGCAGGCACCTGGACCAGTCATCAAAGGCTCCCCTTGCAGTTCCAGAGGAATAGGTGCTTCCTTTCACTCATCATTTAAATATCTGCTTTAAGATGAGATTAAGTGACCCCATTTGTGTTTTCCATTGACCATAAGGAGAGTCAGGAGTGCTTACTGTACCTTGTAGATAAATAGGTTTGATAAACCAGTCTTGAAGTTATAAACAGAGACACCAAGGGAGAGATGAGGGACCTTCCCAGAAGAAACTCAACAGCTTTCCTGGTATTTTGTCCCACGGACTGCTTCTGCATTTTACTTTAGAGAGTTATTGGAAACAAAAATGCAAACAAAGTCTCAAGAAATTGCTTGGACATAAAGGACCAAATTTCTTTCTCCCCTTTCCCAGTTCAGGATTGTACACACTGAACTACAGATCTTCGTGCCTCCCCTCCTTCTTG
Source organism: Oreocharis arfaki (assembly GCA_013398015.1). Classification (NCBI taxonomy): domain Eukaryota; kingdom Metazoa; phylum Chordata; class Aves; order Passeriformes; family Paramythiidae; genus Oreocharis; species Oreocharis arfaki. Next base: position 548,994 of record VZRR01008224.1, read on the forward strand.
CTTCAAGATTTCAATATTTACGCTGCACAGGTCCAATTTCAGCAGGACTGGGGAGACACTACCTACACAGATGAACAGAAAAGGCTGGATTAGTTCAGAAGATAAATGAGGCTAAAATTGCTATTACAGAAACTTCGTAACACAGGAAAAAAACTAATAGAATGGATATTTCTTTGCTAGAATAAAAATATACCAAATTAAGGCACTGCACATTTAAAAGTTCTTAAGGACTTCAGATTTTTAAGCACAAGGGAGTGTGAAACTCTGACATCATTATTATTAAAGTCAAGAAAGAAATGGGTAGAGATAACATGAATGTTTGCAAGTACATCACCTTCTTGTGGGAGGGAAACACGTATATGTACATGCGCACTTATATAGGTGCAAAAACATGCAGCAGGGGAGTTAGGAAGGGGAACAATTTTATTTTCTTCAACTCACCAGGAAAAGAAGAAAAATAGTCGTGGTGTATTTTTCCTGAAATAAACAAAATAAAAATTGCAAAATAACAATGTAGAAATTTGTTCTTTGTACCAGCACAGATTTCTGAAGCAATAGGCTATAATATATTTTATAATATGATGAATTTGTAAATATTTCATGACTAAAACAAAGATTATCTTAATCTAATGGAATTTTTTTAAAAATACAGCTAAAAGCAAACATTAACTGCTTGGTGAAAATGGCAGCTGTTGTCATGACTTTATGCATACAGCAAATTAGCTCATATTTAAAGCTTTAAGGATTTGTTCCTATTTCTCATAGTCTTCCTGTTTGCCTTTATGTTATCCTACCATATTATATTCTAAATATGAGAAGTTTACTTGCGAACGTTTATTTATTTTTTTCAGTTCACCACAACTTCTTGAGATAATTGTTTTAACATTGTCTTTATGGGTGGGCTGTTCCAAGTAAATGTGGCACATCAAAACTATGTTGAGAGAACTTGCTGAATTTTTTTGTGAGTTTTCTCCCAGGACCTAAAACATTAAAAATGGTGTTCTTTTCTTCTCTGAGGTAATTTTCCAGCAATGAGAGCTACTGGGCTTCTATGCAATCTACTCAAAGCTTCTTCAAGACATTTTCTTTCACCGTGTTCTTCATGAGTTTTTTCATAGCCACCCAAATAATTTTCAACAAGTTTCAGCACAAAGTTTCACTAGTGATTGCTTGACAACTCTCAGTGAGTGGACTCCAGGTTTTCCAGGAATTTCAGATGGTGCAAACTGCCTTCAGGTACAGGAACCACTGCAGCAAGAAAAAGCTGGCTCCTTGGAGATGGAGAACCCATGCAAGACCACAAGGCTTCCTAAAGGGACCAGGGAGACATTGCATGGATAGTAGGTCTGAAGAAAATTAATTCATGATCCAGTTATAAATTAGCTCACCATCTACATAAACCTGTTTTAGGAAACCAGAGCTGGTACACACTGACACTCCCAGATCCAAACATTGCAGCAGTCACATCACAACCATGAATCTCTGCTGGCAAATCATGACTATCAAAGTACAGGATGATGGCAAAGTCATTTGGAGGTTGATTTATCAAATATTCTGATTAAAACAGATTAAACTTCTGCTCTATTATTCCCAGCATATGGTGAGTTTGTGTACAAATTTTGGATCCATGATACATAAATCTAACACAACATAGTCTGTGTCCTAAAGTTATGTAGAAGAAACACACCACAAAAATAAAAAGCCGCTCTTTATAGCCGGCAATTTGAGGGACAGATTTGCTCTACACTTGACAGCAGTCACTGGCAAAGCTGGGAAATTATTCAAGACCTGTGTCCTAGCCATAAAACCATGCTTGCTCTCCTGGCATAGAGAGAAACGGGAACATGCCAGAGATGTAAAGCAAATGCCAAGTTGTAGAATGGGCCCCTGAAGTATTTTTCTCCCCGGAGAAAGATTAAAATCTTGCAGTGCTTATAAACACCTGCCTAATGATGACAGAATAGAATTTATTGCTTCTTGCAGCAAAAATGCCTCAGAAATAAGATACTAGATGCCCTGTTGAGATCATCCAGAACAGCATGTGTTGTAGTTATCACAAACTTCAGGTGGTAGCCTAAAACATCTGCAGCACATGTACTATTTGGTGAACACTAAGGCGCAGCTTGTAGAAACTCTGTCTGGGACCCTCCAGAGATTGCAAAGTAGCTGAGACACGATAAGACTTGAAAGAACACCTCACTTCATGATCCTCCATCACTATCCCTACACAGCAGCTCCAGTGGAAGCACTGCCAAATGCCTAAGCTGTGCACCTCCTTCAGCTTATCACACTCTTAGGTTAGTGGAAACACATTTCTGAGGCTGGCACAGTAAGTTTGAACAGAGATCTTAACACAGAACTGCTTGACCTTTTCCTTTGGGAATCAACTATCCTCCAAAAGCACTTATGTCACAAAGTATTTAAAAAAGAAGACTTGGCTCCAAAAACATTAATTAACATTTTAAACAAATCTTTCTAATCCCTCTTGACACATCTACATGGTCAAAAACCAAAGCTGTGCTGTAACCAGCATCCACTGGAACAGGTACCATCAAGCCTATGGAAAAAAGCTTTCCAGCTCTACCATGTTTAAAGTTGGTATGAGTAAAGGCAATGTCCATTAAACTAAATTTGACAGCGATGTTAAAGGTGAGGAACTATAATTTATCTATTACCTGTAATATGGTCAAATTCCTAGTAGAAATGGCAAAATAATCGAAATGAAAGTCACCTGATATTGTTGGATTTCTTTTTTCTTATAAATAAAAGAAAGTTTTCATGACTTTTTGTTGATAGAAGATGTAATCAGAATGGTCCGTTTTGGCTGGAGAGATTTAATCATGCAGGTTGAGGAGGCACCCTATTTGCAGGTCATAAATTAGGTGAAAAAGATCCATGTTTATTTATTTTCATTTCTTCTCCTCTGGACAAAAATCCCTATTTTATTATCTGGAACAACTGGCAAATATTTTAAAATACGGTCCTTACAAATTTAGCTTCACTCCTCAGATCTCAGGCCAACAACAGCTAAAAGGAAAAAAAAAGCAAATAAATCCTTGCCCCGTTCACCCTTTCACCACCTTTACAATTCTGTTCCTCTCAGAAAAATTGAAGAGAACTGGTGAACATTGCAGTGTGCCAGAGAAGTCAGTGCACACAGGCTATTTTAGATCAAAGGGAAAAAGGCCTTCTGAGGTGCCAAGAGCTTCCTCACTATTACAGCAAAAAAAGTGCCAGCTCATCTTTTCTGATGGATTAAATATTATGGAGAGAGATTGTGTCTAGTAAGGGCAGAGCTGGGTGACTAAAGACATTATGGACTGGACAAATATAGCTTTCAACTCCCTTTGGAAATAGCCCATCCTGGCACACAAAGGTGATATACTTGGAGGGCAGTAGCTTCATGTGCCAGCTTCAGCCCTGGAGTGACTTCAGCCAGTAGTAGGTAAGCAGATCCAAGTGAAGAGCAATGTAATTCCCAGGACTACAATAGCACAGAAGGTACGTCCACTGCAAAGCCAAAGCAACCTCAGAAAGAACCTCAAGAACATTTTAATACAATTTTGTACAAGTACCCAGAAAGCTAACTGGATAGGTATCTTCATGGTTCTCATATTCTCAACTCATATGATAAAAAAAAACTCTTTTTCTTCTTTCACTTCTGAGCCATCCTCAGCCTCTGCAAGTCTTCACCTTTGAGCTGGCTGCTAATCAACCAGACTGCTAAAAAAGTCTAGCTTCCTGACTTCCAAAAGATTGAAGCAGCTACCTCCTCTTGACTTGCTTTCTCTGCAAATGCTGATTTCTTTTGTACCTTTTAAAGTCTGTGACCTTGAACAAGAGGCTTTACGCAGCAATTTGAGCTCTTTTAGCACTCGTGAGAGCATGCTCATCTAAACCTTTTCTATCAGAAGTGCCCCGTGTGGTGACATCAATGTCCATCCCCAAGGCTTGTGTCTCCCACAGTGGCTGTTGCAGAAGTGGCTTAGGGAGAGCCTATGAAACAAACCACTATGTGAAATCTATCCTCATGATCCTCCTGCATCCTGCTGTTAGATTTCAGATGTTAGAGGGAATATCCCTGCCTTCCCAATAAGATCTGGTTTGCACCTTTTACCCATTAATTTGTCTAATCCGTTTTGAAACTCTTGATATGTTCTGACTTCACACTTTCTTGCAACAGCCAGTTGTAGAAGTTTATTACAGGCTTTGAAGAAAGGCACTTTTAAAAACCTGTTTTAAATTACATCTGATCAGTTTCAATACATGTTCTCTGATCCAGTACTGTAGGATTTGGTAAACAAGTTTAGTACTTATCTTCTGCACTGCCTTCTTGATGCCATAAATCAGCTTCATCCCTCTTCAGCTTTCTCTCCAAACTGAAGTGAAACCATAAGCCTGCTCTTACTTTCTCTTAGCAAATTTAAACGTTCTTTTCCATATTTTTTTTTACCTTGGAGAAAAATATGCTCTTCCTGAGATATGGAGATAATTGTACATGATACTCAAGGTGTGGAGGCACAAAGATTTTCTACAGTGGCAAAATGTCGTCTTTGGTCATGTTCTCGGTATCATTCCTGATATGGGCAATTTTAGCTGCAGGTACACATGGAGTCAATGCTGATAAAGAACTGCTAACTCAGCATGGATTGGGCTATTCTAAAGCACCACAGAATTGTTTTGGAGATGCTTAAATTAACTCCAAACAAGAGGCTAGGTCACACAACAACACAGGATAATGCCATGCAGAGATGCTTGCTTAAGCCCTGGAGGATTTATAACTACACGAAGGCAGTGTGCAAGCTCCTAGATTTGGCAGCAGCTTGTCCATCTAGGACGCCTACAATCACAGTGCATCAGGTAAAGCAGGCAGGCCAGTAGCCCTCCTGAGCATTTGAAATGTCTTCAGAACAGCACCTCTCTTTTTGGGAGCCTTCTCCTCTCTCCCCAAGCTCTGTATCTGATGTGAACATCTGCAGCCCATGTACTACAGAGCTAATAATTACCAGAAAAAAAAAAATTGACTAACAAATTCTCCACAGTTTAAGACTTGTTTTCAGTCACCAAGAAAATTTACCAGTATCCCATCTGAAAGGCAAGGCATAGCTGTTATGTGACAGCAAGGAATGGAAAGTATGAACTACTTCCTCTTCACCCAGTGCTGCACGTCTTCTCCCTCCCTGTGTATGCCACTGATGCACCTCAGAAAATATTTATGAGTTCTCATTCAAATACTTCAGCTGATAAATTTAATATCACATTCCCTGGGGTAAGCAAAAAGTAAAATATTGCATTGGCCTTCGCACATGTGGAGATTATATTACTTTACAATGAAACCCAGCAAGCTGCACATTACAGTTTTTACCACAATCTCCTTGCTAGGAATGTTTCAAATACATTGCATATGTGTGAATACAATATAAGCATACTGAAATGCTTTGAACACTGTAATACATCAGACACTTGAGTCAGCGAGGGAAAAAAAGTAAAGGCTTCACCTATCTTGGCTCTTATCTCAAGTCTGTGCTGTCCTTTATATGTTTGACAATGGTGTTCTTTGGTCTGATGGATGGTGCTACTTACAACGTAGGAAGTGGGCTTCCAAACAACTGGATCCTTGACCACATCCCCCAAACCCGTTACCTTGTTCATTAAGTATCTCTGTGAAGGGAAGCAGATGAAAGTGCTTGCCCTGTGTGGTACAGCTCCCAGAAAAACAGATTAAAGGTGTCGCAGCTGTACAACAAAGTCCATGGGTTTAGCAAACACATTTCTACCCGCCGTAAAAGCCCCAACTTCTGACGTGTTGGGGTTTTACAAGGCTGCAGCGCTGGAAAGTGGGCATAGAAACCGAAAGCATTCAAAGGCATTCGAGAGTCACATTCCACATTTGCTTCCTGCGCTGCGAGCCCGCCGGGATCAGCGCGGCACCTGCTCCCGCCGGCGCGGGCTCCCGGCCGGGGCTCGGCTGCCACCTCCTGCCTCGCCGGGGAAGCGCCGCCGGGTCCCGGGGAATGTGCCCGGCACCGGCACGCCAGCCCCCGCACCGGTACCTGGGACAAGCAGAAAGGAGTTTGCGATCCCCGAACTCCCAAACGGGACTGTTTCCCCATTCTACACGTCAGGAAATTACAACTCATAAGCTACAGGCACCCGCCCATGCGGACCTGCCAACCTGGGACCCTTCTAAACTCCGTTTGTCAGGGATACAGCACACGCGGTAGCTTCCTATGCCTAAACCAAAATGTCCGTATGAGTGAGCATTAATCATTCCCCAAGAACAAAGAACGAGCAAGCTGGTGCATCCACGGAATGAAAACAAACTGCCAGTGAACATTTCCAAGTGACTTACCAACCTCCACATAGGAACTTAGTGGCACAGACAAACCTTCATCATCATTTTTAACTGTAAAACCACGGTCTTCCTTTTGGTTTGTTGGGGTTTGTTTTGAAGGGGGGTTGGTTGGTTGGTTTTATACATAGCAGGCTTCAGCGCGGTAGAACATTCTGTAGATCACTCTTAGGGTCTGCTGGTTTGCTCTTGAATTTCATAAGACAACTGTAGATAAAACAGCACATGACTGCATGTTTAAATAAAACATACAAGCCAAGAGACTTGAACAGGATGGCATATGCAACTTTCTTTTCCCCCTAATAGTATCTTGAGCTTTGTAATCTACCTTTAAAATGGTGCATGCATGTGGATGTGTGCGTGTATCTTCTGTCTTCCACTCTTGTCCCTTGACAGTTGTTGTCCCTATACTTTGCCACTCATTTTATGGAGTATTATTGGCAAGAAATCAAGGGTGAGAGAGGGTCATCTCGAGGCTCGCTACCAGGTTGTCTCTGTCTCATTGACTCAGCCTCCTGCAATTGTTGCTCTGCCTCCACCTGCTATTAGCCATGTTGACCAGTGTGCCTGCTCTTTCCCATACATCCGATCCTCTCCTTTCACCCATCATCTGGAAGTGCTCCTTCTCTTCCACCACTTTCCTATTACGTCACAAGTCCACGAATGGAAACACACAAACTTCCCAATGAAAATATTATAAGAAGTTGGCTAAGGTTTTTTTTTTTTTAAGTAGTAAATAAACCCCCATCAAACAACTCAACAAGAGTCTCAGAAAAAATTATGTTGCTTTAGCTAAAGTTAAAAAAAAATGAGATAGAACTCTACAAGGAAAAATGTCACAGGACATGGAAAATAAGCTTAGCAAACTTCTCAACAATGTAATTGGGATCTTATGGGAAAGGCTGGCTAACAGCATCTACATTCACAAGTGTACTAGCTCAGTCAATAATGGCATGATGGGATTCATCATAATGACATCCAGAGGGCACTGCAATCTCAGCCCTGTTTCTTGGTTGTAGGCCAGTTTGACTAAAAGTCTTTCTTCTCTTAGTAGAAGCAAAATCACTCAAAGTTCATGTCCAAACAGTAGTTCTAAGGGCGTTCTCATACAATTACAAGTAGAAGAGGCATGTATGTTTCCAATAACTTTTATCTGAAAAGGACATGCATATGGGCTTGGGGGTCAGATAGAATGATTATGCTGCTCACAATGATCAAAAAAAGGATCAAGACATGCTGGTTTTAACAGAAAACTTTAAAAGCTGTCATGCCAAGCTTAAAACAACGGGGTAGATAACCATGAGGGAAGAGTCAGAACCAGCAGAGATTTTTACTTGGAGGGGTGGAAGTCAGCCTCGGCAGAAACAGGATTTGAATTTACATGTTTTTTTCAAGTACAGTAGCTTGCTAAGTTCCATGCATGCATAGGCTCTTCTTGTGCACGTGCTGACAAACACTTTATTTTGCTGCTCCGAAAACATCAAAGCTGAAGGGTGTTACTTGAATTTTGTCCATTCAAATAAATGGATGAAAAAGAATATATACCATAGGTCTATTGACATATGAACACTTTTATACGTATGGATATCTGAGGGTGTTTCATTTTTTTGTGGAGGGGTTCTACAAAACATGACCTCAATTCCCTTAAACACAGTCTTAAAACTAGAAACCTTTGGGTTCCCCCCCACCTCCATTTGCCTTCCTAAACCTGTCCTAAGCATCTGTATTATGTTATCCAACACACTGGCTGCTAACAATACAATCAGTATAAAAGGTTACTTAAGGGTCATGGGTTTTTTCTGTCCTTGGAATACAAAGCTTATTTTAACAAGGATTTGAACTTTTTCACTGAAGAAAATGTCTTTGAACTACTCAGGTGAGAAGAAAAAAAAAAGCATACTGGAATTATGATTTTTTTTTTTTTAGTATGAAAAGAGGTAATTGAATAAACATTTTTCTGCGCATCCACATAAAATACATTTTTTCAGTTTCACAACTTGATTGTAAAATTTTACAGGGCAGAAACCTGGCATGCCAGGCACTGGCATAAATGCCTATGTCATCACTTTTGGAAAATAGTGTCTGTCTGCTTACATATTAGTATATTTTAGAACATCAACATACAAACTCTACTGTTCTGCTTCAAAGAGTAAAACTTACCTTGTCTTAGACACTAGCCTTAGTCAGACTACAGCAAAGATGAACAGATTCCTGACACTGAGCTGGAAGAGAAGCTAGGTTGATTTGTACCTAAACATTTTCCCCCCTGTGTGTATATATATATATATATATATATATATATATATAATACAGCTCTGCTTTGTGCCTAATAATCTTTAAGCAGTATGAAATATTAGATACCAATAAAAGAAATTTTTAAAACCAATTTACCAGGTGCAATCCAAATTGTCTTCGTAAATATTTTTAAAAGCATACTTGTTACTTAAAGTATCCTCATTTCATGTAATATTGTCTTGCTCAGAGGTCTCAGTGAAAATATTTTAAATACTTCTGCTTACTGTAAAAAGGCCTCCCAGTTGCTTTTGATTTGGGAGGTGGGAAAAGCTCCTTAAGACAAAGTGATTTTCAGATTAGTTTCCATCAGTTCATACAATATAACATGACTTGGGCACTTTCAGAATGAAAAGGAGGACGCATGGTTACCAATGGCTGATATTTGTATCAGATATTTGTATAATGATTTAGGTCCATAAAAGACTGTATCACAATTTAGACTAGATCAGGTACATGAAGCAGTTCACTTGAGAGTTTTTGTAGTGGACTCTCATACAAAAATAATGCCAATGCACCAAAAAATTATGAGTGCACGTGGGATCATTACATATGACACACACTAACCACTCCATCTGCTCAATTTATTAAAGAGAATCTCAAAACAAACATTTGCTTTCTGACCAATAGCTGAAAGCATTTCTGTGTATTTACTTAAACGTCTAAAATCATTGAAAAAATAATTTGCCATTACTTCTGCTTTCCTTAAGGCTAAAAAAAAACAAACCGCATCTGTGCTCACCTAACATCCGGTTCAATGGTCTTGATGCCTAAGATTTTTAGCTTTTTATATTTTTCATATATTTGTAGCTTTGTAGATTGCTAATGCATGGCTGTGGCTGCTAGTACTTTTCCTATCCTCTTTCCCTACATTTAGGAACAATAAGCTAACCTTCTAAACACACTCCTAAAATATTGTTTAGTCTTATTCCAAGAAGAGAACCAGATACAAGGATGTTCTGTTTTCCAACCAGAATCTGGACTAGACATAACAAAAGTGGGGCAAAGAAGCCCCTGGGCTGCTCCCAGTGGGGCAGGACCCCGTGAATTATTACCTAACCAACTAACCTTTTAATTGGATAATATGATAGGTATACTAATCAACTAACCTTATGAAAATTGTAGAATTACTGTGCCACATGCAGTTTTTACCATATTGTGTACATGAAAGCTTTCAAGTAAAGGTTTGCTTTTATATTGTCATTTTAATGCTGTTTGGGAAAATCTGTTCTATTTTCCAGGCAACAGCCTAACACAAATTACAAATCCTACTAAGGCTTCACATCCCAAACACATCATCTCCAACACAGATCTTCAAGGCTTACAAACAGATGTATGTCCAGAGTTCCTTCACATCACTGGATGAGAGACCTTTGCAAAGGAGCAGGTCTCAGGGACAGTGCTTGCACCAGCTTCAGGAACACAGTCACATGAGGAACACTGGCTTGCAGCTGGCATAGCCAGGTTTTCCAAAACAAACGAGGAAAAAAACCAGACAGGTAGAGGCAATTCTAAACCAGAAACGTTATTAAACAGAAAATATTGGGGCCTGTGCCTAATTTTTTACAGGATATTGTGTGGTTTAACATTAAATATACTTTTTTCTATATGTGGGATTAGTTCTCACCCTTCATAAAGTACTTAATGCATTGAAGAAGACAGGAAGATATACTCTTCCCTTGGCAAAGCAGGCAAAGTAAACCATGCTCTCCAAATTAATGGCTGAAGCCCACAGAAGTGCTTGTGCAATGTGGAGATTTGCTGCAGAAAAGCCCCTGACACTTGTGCTACTGCAAAACACACCAGCACATTGCAACAGGGCCCCGCTCTGAGCGAGCTGTCCTAAAACAAAATTACCTTCAAGTGAGCTCTCAGGCTCACCCATTAGAAGCACACACACACACACACCCTTTTAACCAGGACTGGCACAGAGTAGCTGTGCCATTATCCCAGACTCCAGGAGACTGAAGCAGTAAAACATGCATTGTCAATGGGAAAGAAGGGGGGCAGGTATCAGCAACTCCCCTACAGGAGCCACAGGCAGGCCCATGACTCCATCAAAGCAGGAGCTGTGCAAATGTGCTGCTGCTGTGCTCTTCAGATACTCAAGCTTTTGTGACCTACAGCAAAATGTGTAACAAACAGAAAACTAGTAGTGGCCCAGATGACACACAGGTGGTTCTAAAACAAAATGAGCTTAAATGCTTTCAAGACTTTTTTTTTAATTATCACATAGGATGTTCTCCAATGCCCTCGGGAAGTCTGTACTTGACACCTTCACAATGACTTACCAGAATTTCTTCAAAGCACTTCATTAGCTTTCTACTTCATGGTAAAATGAACCATAATTTAGGCTCAAAAACAACTACCCTTCCAAGCCCGCTATTTTAGTTCAGAAAAAAAAAAATTAATTCTTGATGCTTTTGCCAACCAAAAGCCACAAAACATACATCTTTGAGCAAACCATTCTGTATTATCCCACTTTCAAGAGAAAAACATGCAAGTGGCATTAAATATGATCAACAACAGAGGAGAAGTCAGGGTCAGTCCTGGAACACTAACTCCAAAGTCTCTAATTTCCATTCTCATGTTTAGTGCTGTCTAACCACATCCATTCAGGAGACTGGTAATGTACCTTTTGGGCAGGGGGGCTGAAACCTCAAGTAGAACCCCAAAGCCTACAACTCCAAAATATTATCTAAAATCCTGCAGGACATATCAAAATCAGTAAGTCTTCTACAGTTCAACAAAAATACCCTTGATCAAGAAAGCATGAAGGTATTGGATCTCTTTAGTCAACAAAGCAGAGGCCTCAGAGAAGCATTTGCTAAGTGATCCAGTATGAAGAACCAGTAATCACTCATTTCCCTCAGCCAATTTAAAAATAAAATTAGCTTTTACCAAATACCAAGGTGAATCAAAAGGTTTGGGTGGAATTTGTTTCTCAGGAAATTTTTGAAAATAAATCAAACACTAGGGATAATCTTTAGTAAAAAGCCTAAAGTAAATATTAATCAGCTCTCCAACGCTTACCCTGCATAGGTTCCAAGGTCACTTCCTGTAATGTTTCATTTCCTGGAAAAGCCCTAATTTGATACCTAAGCATTTTGATACGAACATTTAGATTCCAACCTAACTCCTTCTGACAAAAATATTTAGGAAGTGTTGGTTCTATTCCAATGAAAATAACTTGGCATGAAAAGATGTCATTCCCTAGTATTAATACTCATTGCTACATAAAATGGTAAGGTGACATTAAAAAAAATAAGAAGCATTCCTGAACATTTACTGCACATTTACTGAACATTTTAATGAGGTATCATTCCACTGCACCAAAAGAAACACTGCCTAACAAACTTGCTTGTAAACTACAGCTCTCCTTAATTGAACCCCTTTTCCTAGGAGTTAACTGGTCATACTTCATAGTAATTCAGAGGAAATGTAATAACCCAGCTACTGCTAATGTTGCCATTCCACTGGTATAAATCAAGCACAAAAAACCATACTGATGGTGTTATTTTTCTCACACCAAGTTAAAATGTGTTAAATGACTATTCTGTAAACCTAAATAGTTTGCATGAGCTGGACTCGCCTCAATTTACTTGCAGGTTTTAACGTGCATGAATTAAACCATGGAATAAATCAGGTTGGAAAAGACCAGGGAGTCCAACTGCAAACCAAACACTGCCAAGCCCACCACTAAACCATGTTCTTAAGTGTTACAAGCCTTTAAACTGCTTCCAGGACTGGTGACTCCACCACTTCCCTGGGCAGCCTGCTCCAATGCCTGACTGTGTTTAATACCCAGTCTAAATCTCCCTGGCCATTTCTTCTTAACCTGTAACTTGCCACTTCGGAGAAAAGACCCCCAACTCACTGCAACCTTCTTTCACAAGGTTGTAGAGAGTGGCAAGGTCTCCTGAGCCTCCTCCAGGCCGAACCCCAGCTTCTCCTCTGTGGCTCCAGACCCTCCACGAGATTTGCCATCCTTTTTCCTCACACTCCAGTACCTTAAGGTCGGTTTCCTGAGGGCCCCAAAAGTGAACTTCATGCGAATGTTCACAGAACATCATTTTGTTTACCCAGCACATCCTACTTCTCCAGTGTGGAGGTTGACAGGAAACCTAGTGATGATACCAAAATGAATATTTTGAATCAGATTTCTCCATAAATATTGGAGAAATTAAAAAGCTAACTGCCTCGGGTATTGGCATAAAGCCTTCCACATGCTCTAAGGAAGTAAAACACTAACAGCCACACACCTTCTTCAGAACTTTTACTAAAGGCTGTCTGCTGTTTACTCATCCATTTCAGCGGCAGTTCCTGGTCTCTTCACTCCAAGATCATCTCAGAATTACAATTCACCAGAACATACACATTCCTTTCATTAATGTCCCGATTTTTTCAATAGCAAATCACAAAATAGTCCCCTATGTGTTGGTGTGAAGTGCTTCACATCACAAGACATCAACAGTAGGTGAGAAAGGAGATGTGCCTTCTCCATTCTCCTAGGTATTTTGTCAAAAATAACAACGGAAAGCCATGTATTTTTGCCAAAAAGCCAAGCATTTCGAAAACCTGTTTGCTTGCATTTTTACCAACTACTTGGGAGAGGCTTATTGAATTGTACATTTATTACACTGCATCCAGAGATGCAAGGAATTAAGACTACTCTTGAAAGGTAAAAAAATATTCAAGTAGAGACATTTTCAAGTTAACAAATTTCAACCTCAGCAACACACATGCCACTAAATTTAAGTACTGAGCTCCACTTTTGGATCCCAATTCCCATTGTGAATTAAACTGAATGTAACAGACAGCCAAGGAAAAGCAAACTATAAACACCCTGAGATTGTTACACACCTTCAGACAATTCTTTCTCAAGAATGTAGATACAAGCATTATAAAAATATGAAGAACAAATTGCAAAACTATTTTATCTAAAAATCCTTGGAAGATGCAGCTTTTTAATACAGGAGAAAAGATGAAGCATGCTTTGGTGTACTTCTGTATACAACTCATATATTCAAAATCATTAACCTAACTCACCTGAAAAAGTTCTCAATATTTAAGTCATCAAGAAATATTCATAAATTATCCCTATTCTCAGTATTGAGAAGCCTCCAGCAATTTCATGAAATGGGATCTGCAACTAAGGCTCCTCTCCAGAAATTACTCCTGTAATTTCAACTAAGCATTAAACCAGCTGTAAGCATTTAAGAAATATTTGTACATTTGTGCAAACTTCTCTTAATTTGCAATACTAGCTCGACATCAGCTGTAAAAACTATCTTAATGGAGAATTTCAGAGATGAGACTGAACACGCATAAAGTTTAGCAAAAGGATGCAGACTTTGCAGACTTGAACAGGTAACTTCACTGAGTACACCTGGAAATGTTACTACAGAAACCTCTCCAACAACCCAAGTCACCCACATCTAGCCACTATAAAGCTGAGACAGGGCTTAAACTAAGAGACCCTTCAAGAGCCTAAAGTGCTCAAAGAAAAGTGCATCTGAGCCCAGCTGGAAAAGATGCCTGCCTTCGCTCTTATACTTATGATTAGGGATATCAAGAGGGGTTACAAACCATAATGAAAATTAAAGCTGAAGTGCCTGAAAACAGATAAACATTCCCATCTCCTCAACCACAGATGCTGAGCCCCACATACTCACATTCGTATCTTACACATCAGCACAACAGAGCAATTCCTTATTGCTCACTTCACTTAATAGCTGCTCTGCAGAAAATTTTAGACATAGTAAACAACTTGCAGGAGAGAAACAAACCATACCTTCCAGCCTGAATCCCTTGTTTCCAAAAAACTGACAAAAACACAAGTTCTGAACTTTAATTAACTACTACAGAAACCAAGACACTAGGCAAGTTAAGAATTCAACACTGCCTTGTCTGAGCACATGAGAACCCAACTACCTGGTTACCCTACCTACCAAGATCTACAGAATCACATCTACAAGTGCATGACAACACAAGTTAGATGAAGCTATGCGGTCACTCAGTTTGAGGCAGAGGAACAAGTAACACGCATCTTGGGTCCATTAAGTTCCCTGAAAAAATCAAGAAAGCATTTATAGAAATCCTGCAACATCTCAGAAGACATTGGTAACAGTTAAGGCCACTCTCCCCCCATTGGTCTCAGCAGAGGGAGCCAAATTTTTATCACAGATGCAGCAATACTTTCGACAAGTTACTCAGAATCCTAGAAATACAGACCAAAGCACTATCAAGCAAGGACAGTTATTAACTGTCTGCTTTACTGAATCTGTGGCATGTTCTAGCTGGTAACTTCTGGGGTAGGCAGAAGAAACAATTACCCTAAATAGGAATGGCAGGGCTTCCCACAACCTTTTTAGCAAACTGACAGAGTTAAAATACTAATAATCTACACCAACATTTGCTAAGTTCTTGCATCATCTGATGCTATCCTTCGCAACTCAAAAGAACTGTTCCACAGACATCAAATCATTAATCACACATACACTAGACTGGTTCAAAATTTATTTGTCATTCATTTCTTGCACTTGAAGTACTCTTCGATGACATCTTTGGCCTGAGATTCCTTGCCATAGTCCTGTAACACAAAATAACCCATTATTAACATACAGACCCATCCTAAATTTTACAAACTGTTTTTTTACAAGGACAAATGGGATTCTGACACTTAATCACAAAGAATTTCCAAAATTCCACACAAGTAAGCTCAAGCAATCTGCCAGTTTTTTCCATTGTTCTTTAGTAAGACTACTCTAATAAAGTACTGATCAATTTCATCCAAATATAACACCCATTGACAGGGATGCAAACAAAATCTTTTCTGCCTAAAGAAACTCAAGTAAAGTATGTGAAAAAGCAGCATAATTATGAAAATGCATGCAGAAGACACTAGTCTTGATTGTGAAAATGTAGCCATCTCTTGGGACCTCAGAGACCACAAAGTCTTCAAGGCTCGTACTGTGGCTTTACTTTGCCAGTGTTATCGTGAAACAAGGTCCGCAAAACATTTTCAAGTTGCGCAGACATGATGAACTGGCATTTTTTTCTGAAGCAAAGCTTCCTATCCTCTAGGTAGGCCTTTGCTTTTCATTATTACTGGCAGGTAGGCATAGATACTTCGAGGACACAACCATTAACACACAAAATGTATATGAGCATATAAACAGGGAATATAAAACCCGAAAATAGTTTATGTTCACTATTAACAATATAAAGCAACTGTTTTAAAAAAATAAATTTAGGAGCTGTATTTAATGGTTCCTTATCTAAAGCAACTTTTGGTTTACTACTCATTTTCAGAAGTCAAGAAATAAGCCATAATTAGCAATCTTACTTTGACAACCACACAACTGCAGCCCACCACTTTGCGAGGTTTTCCTTCTCTGTCGATCTTGCAGAGACCCACCCATTCACCCAGCTTCTTGTTGTCGTCAACCTGTGCAGGGCATCACATCACATTAGAACTTGCCATTTCTGGCATACCAGGGTCCAGCCCAGCAGCTGCTGTACTGTCAGAAGCATTGGGTAACGGATGGCTGCTTTCCTCACAGGCATCAGCAGAGGGAGCCAAAGTATCATCATCGTACAGCTTGAACCTCCCTGGAGTCACAGGGACCCTCCCCCCTGCACTCCACTCCCAGCAACAATTCTATTTCTTATTATACAGGACACCAGCAGTCACTTGAACTGTGCAAAATAACCAATCTACACCCCTTGCCATTTATATCCACAGGTTTTTACTGTGGCAAAATGGCAATCATACAGAACTAGAACAATCTGCTGCCAAGGGAAATTCTGCCTAGGTAAGCCATACACAGAATCACAGCAGTGTTCTAAAGGTTCAGCTCTCCACATACTGAAACAAGCATAACTGTTCCAAACTTGAGTCTTAAGTTGCCACTCACCTTTATTAAGTTGATCTGATGTTCTGCACAGAGTGCTTCAACTAATTTTACGTATGTGGGTTCATCACAATTTGAAGCCAGAACACAGAGATGGGCTTGGCGTCTAAAACAAAATGAGAACTGACAGATGTTACTTCAGACACTACTTGAAATTTCTTGATAATCAAACCCAAAAATAACTGAATTCAGCACACGCATTTCTAGAGAACCACTTCCTAAGTTTTAATTTTTGGTTATGAGACACCATAAGCTTTTGAAATACTAAATATACTTTGGATGCGATTTCTCACTTTTTATGTTTGTCATATGTACACAACAGGTTATTCATACATTGTTAGCTTTATATTCAGATTCTATTCCCATTCTGAAAGCTCCTAAAAATCACACTAAATAAATTCCCAGCCATTGGAAAAAGGTCTAATGACTGGATAAACACCAGGTCTCCCACAGAACTGGCGTCATTGCTACAAAGCAACCAAGTTACAAGCTGCTTTTTCTTATTTACTACAGGTTACAGTAACTCAACATTAGAACTGTAATTACTAAAAGCTAGAATTTCCATGTCAAGGTGTTATAAGTTCTTCAGAACAATCTTTTCTACTTACGTTTAAAGAAGCTGTTATGTCAGGGCCCCAATTCTAATTAGGATCTTTGTTTACTGTGGTACAATGTTAAGATACCAAAAGGATACCTGACAACAGAGAGAGCTGAGTAGGTCTTCTATGCTTAACCTAATGCAATGTGACCTCTGCAAACAAAGTCACTTCCCCCTAAAAAGACCTTTATCAGGAATGTCACCAGAATGCGAGAAACGTTTTCAAGCAAGAACCATCACACACAAATGTGTACAACCTCATGCACACATCATCCTTTTTAACACGCAGCTTATGAAGCTGCAGCTAAGCTCAGAAGAACTCATACAAACTGGCTGTCAGACACCTAAGTTGTATTTCTCTGCTATTGTTCAGCGCCTTGTCCCAGAGGTTTCTGCATACAGGTTTGTCAGACAACAGTTTTCACTCATAGGACGAGTGCAGGGGTATCCGACAAACTGAAGTCATCACCCAAACACTGCAGCTTTACACTTAAGTAGCTTTTACTTGCAAAGTATGGATTTGCATATAAACACACAGAGGTGTGTATGTATGCCTGCCTATACATATACTGATATGATTTGCCCTATAAAAGACTGTAACTGATTACCCCATGACTGACACTTAAGAAGTTCAATACTGTTTCGATATTGCACCTTGACAATTACTTACTGTTGCAACCTATCAAAAAAAAAAAAGTTGAAGAAAGTTATGAATTTAAGGCTTTTTCATAAAAACAGAATCAACTCTTCCAGGTTAAGTCTGAAATACATATTAACCCGATTCAAATTTTACAAAGTTTCGAGAAGACTTTATCACTTCTTAAAACATAAGGTTCTTGAGCCTTAGATTTTCATGGCTACGTGCAGCAAGCACCATTCCATTTTCTTCACAAAACCCATACACCCACATGAACACTCGATGGCACCGGGGCCACAAAATAACAAAACCTAATACACCAGATGCTGCTGCTCTTGAATCATCGAGTTTAGCTTCTGCATTTTAAGATCCCACTTTAAGACTCCAAAACAGAGATTATAAAAGACAAAAATTACTGGCAGAAAACTATAGTCTTGAGTAAGTTTTAAACTGAACACCTGGACAAAATGGCCACTGCAGGTGTTCAACATACCTCATCACGAGGTCTCACACAGTTTTACTATTCACAGTAGAGAAACTGGTGACACCACACTTACTTGTCCAAGGCTTTGGCTGCTTCACGGATACCGCGAGCAAGGCCATCATGGATAAGTGCGGTCTTCAGCACTTCTTGCAGAGCGGTGTTAACATCCATTACACCTCCAGCAGTAATGCTAAAGAGAAGACACATAATGTTCTGATCGTGCCAACGTCTTACAACTAAAACCAAAAGCTTCCCGTTCACCTGCAAGCATCTGGCCATTAAAAAGTAAAGAAAGGGCAAGTTAAAGAACTAAGCCAAAGGAATAACTCAGAAAGGATGAAATTGCAAAAAGCTAAGGCATTAAATCCTTCTGGCGAGCCACCGGGCCGCGCTGCCTCCATGCTTCTTTACGGGACAGGCCATGCGCCCAGCAGCCCTGCCAGGCGGACCCCGCGCCCAGCTCCCGGCCTGCAGGAAGCACGCAGCAGCACTGCGCCGGGGCCCGCGCACATGGCACAGCCCGACGCGCAACGGAGCGACCCGACCCCC
>VZRR01008224.1:574273-596385 GCA_013398015.1 Oreocharis arfaki
CCAGCGCCTCCGGGGTGGGCTGGGGGGCGGCTGCCGGCCCCCGCACCACGGCCAGGGCTGCGTTCCTGCACGGAACAAAAGGCAGCGCGGCTTCGCTCAGTTCTCGGAGCCGGGAGGGCACAAGTTTTGTGGGGGTTTTAATTTTCCAACCGGTTTGTAAACAGTGCCCATCTGTCAGCTTATAATGCTTTGTTATTATTTTTATTTTGTGTTTTTAGATGATGGCGTGTCAGAAGCAGTTGGTGAGGAATCCAGACGGTTTACCAGAGACCAGCTTTTTACGATAGTTGCGGCAGCTTCTATAAACTTCAGTTCAATGATATGCTTCTCAATCCTGGGACCCTTTTTTCCTTCAGAGGTAAACAAACAATTTAGCTACTCTCTGCATTACTTTTTTGCATGTTGAAGCTTTTAGAAATATCTTTAACTCCATGGGACGTTTATGGCTGGCTGTAATTTCCGAGTTAAGACTTTTCAGTTGTGGAAATTCAGTGATAGTGTGATGCTGGTGTAGATAGAGTGCATAAAATGGTGACCTGGATCTTGCCCATGGACTAATCCTCCGTGTGGCTGCAGAGGAGACAGCAAACTATTGAGATAAGATAGAAGTCAAAGTGGATTCTTGGAGAAGTGAAATAACTTTTTGCTCTGCGTTGCATAGCAGTTTTGTAGAGATTAAACTCTGCCAGTGTCCTGGCTTGCATTGCTGTGCCCTAGCCATTCCATGACTTTTTATTTATAGCTACCTCTGTTAACTCATTCTGGGCCATCATTAACTGTACCAACTTCCTGACCTAGGAAGGGGGAAAAAACCCCTCTGCTTATGTTGAATGAATACAGTGTTTAAATATAGGATGAAAAAGATGGTCCTGTTGCCTTTGCTGCTGAAGTCCGTTTCTCTCATGAGCAAATTGTTACCAAGTATTTACAAAGAAATTTTTTTTTCCTAAATATTCCTTTTTACTGCTTGTGCCCAAGTGAGTGTATTTGGCCAGCAAAATAAGTAAAAAATTGTCTGGTGCTTGTTATGAGGCAGCATGTTACAGTGGAGATAACAGGTATCTCCGTTTACTGCCCTCTCACTGGGCAAGAGATCAAAGTTTTGTAGCTAGTGCCCTTGCACACCAACTGAAGCCACCTTTAAATAGTCTGGCCTCCTGGTCAGCAAATAACACGTTTCCATTCACTGACAAATTAACATTGCTTTTCCCTTGACTGCGTATTAGAAGTGCAACATGTCTTTAAATTGTATTGTTACCTTATGGGCCCCTACTGCCTTTGAGAAAGGAAATTGTTTTCTAACTGCATGAATAGACAATTAAAAAGATTTAAATATGCAAGGCATGAATGTTATTCACCTCAAGAATTTGACTGTATCTTTACATGGTTGTGATCTTTTTTGCAGGCAGAAAAAAAAGGTGCCAGTAACACCATTGTTGGCCTGATTTTTGGATGTTTTGCTTTGTTCAATTTCTTGGCTTCTTTAATATTGGGAAACTATGTAAGTATATTTGAAGCTGTAACTTTTTTCGGTGATGACACAGGTTGGTACATGAAGACAGTTCTGCGAGGCTGAGAAAAGAGATGTCTCTTCAGTAGCGCTCCTGCAAGTTTGTGTCTGCAGTAACTGGAGCCTGACCAGTCAGTCTGAATGAAAGTAATCTGAGTCTTGTCAGTATTTTTCTGTTCTTCCTGAGGGTAGCACAGGGCGATGGACATGTAGCTATTTTGTTTCTCTGGTTAACTGTTCTGTTTGCTTTAGGGTAATCTGCTGATCAGTTCTGATTTCTATGACCTCCTTTCTCCTACCCTCCATTTTATTTGTTGCACTTAATTATATATTGTTTGCCTTTGGCGACATTCTTAAGGTGTTTTGTTTTTGTTTTGTTTTTTCTTTAGTTAGCTGCACCTCTTCTTCTTTTCTGGTATGTTGTCTCTTTTTTTAACATCTCCTCCTGTTTCGACTCTCTGCTGCTTAACTCAGTTTCCTGAACTTCATTCTATAGTAATGTGAGATAAATGTCTCCAGTTCTTGTAATTTGAGTTTTCCCACAGATTCAGGTTTTTTCTCACGTTGGAGAAAACACAAATAAATTATATAAATGTTTGTTTGTTTGTGTGCTGGAGCGCTGCTGTCTGTGCGTTATTGGCTAGGGTTGCTCAGGATCATTCCCTAAGCTGGGGCTGCTGTAGAGTCAAAATTGTCTCTGTCTTTGGCTGGGCAGCCTCTTTGCTGACCCTCTGGTGAGTGCTTTTCTCTGGTGCTGAGGTGGCTCATGAAGTGTCACACAAGTGCCATTACTAAGTCCAAGTCTTGGTGCCTGTAATGGCATTCAGCTATGGCACAAGCCTCACCAAGTACTTTACAGGGGAGAGAGTGAGCATGCCATCCTCACTGCAGACAGCTGAAGTGAGCATCAATAGATGTGGACAGTGCAGCAGTCAGGGATCCTGAGGGTTTCAGTGAAACTCAGCAAAATATTTAGTAATAATGGCTGAAAGGCAGAGACTTTGTCCAGGCCTGAACAAAAAAGGAGAAATACCTACTGTCCTTAGGTGAAGTTGTGGCATGGAATTAGAAACTCAGTTGTACTTTACTGCTGGATTGAGTTTGCTTTGTGGAATGCCTCCCACTGCCCTTTGCTCTGGTGATAGAGTCTGAAATAAAGAAAGATGGGGTCTTCCCTGGTGATGAATGGGGAGGCCTGAAACAGCCATGCTTCCCGTGCCAAAGCTTTGTGCTGCTAAGGGTTGTGATAAAATTGCTTAAAAATGAGCTTGCGTTGACTCTCGCTAGCCAGATATATGGCGGATATTGCTGGCCTTGCCTCAGTGCTGATGCTGGAGGGGAGCTTTGGAAACAAACTTTCTGCTTGTTTATAATGAGGCATGCTTCTGTGGCCTGCTGCTGTGCAGAAGCTGCAGCTGCTGTGAAATAGTTAACTGTAGCACTGCCTTACCTTTCTAAAACTGGGTTAAGTCACTTAACTGTTCAGAGTATTTTTAGGTTCAGTATCGCATGGAGGCACACCAGCAGGAGCAGTGTTTCCAGATCTTTTAGCTACAGGTGCTATAAAGTTCCCATAATTTTTTGATTTCTTAACAGTAACTTATGTTGAAAATTTTTGATCTTTCCTTGGAATACTAACATGTAAAAATGGTATTTAATTTACAGCTTTCACAAATTGGAGCAAAATTCATGTTTGTGGCAGGGATGTTTGTTTCAGGATGTGTGACCATTCTGTTTGGGTAAGTGATTTCTGTTGCTTGGTTTTGTTGCATTTGTCTTCTGATCGTTTTCATCCATATGAAAAGATGGACACAAAACAAAAGTAGAAACTCTTGGGCATCTTTTGTGTGTTGGTTAGGTCATCTAACTTCTTGCATCTTTAATTTTTATCTACCCCTTGTAAAGCAGAATGAACACTTCTCCCTTTCACTAGTTTTCAGAGTCTGTTTACTACTTTGAAAGCAGAGGAGGCAGGTTCTGTGTATTTAAATAACTGCTATAGTTCATGGACAGTGAGAAGCCTGTCAAAGTGGAGCAGTAAGAGAACTGTTTCTGCGTAATTTTTTAATTATAATTTTCTTAAAGGTGTTTGGCTTAAATGGGAAGCTTTGTCTGGCAGGTGAAGAAGCTAAGTCACTCATTTTGGCAAAATAAATGCTTTATTAACAATGAAGGAATCTCTTATTAGTTCTAGCACATTGCATCAGACTCCTTGCACAGGTGCTTGGAAAAGCTATGAAATACAACAAAGGTGGCATTGGAGTTTTTCATGCTCCATTCACTGCCAAACAAAGGGGAAAAGGAGAAAGCTGCCAGAAATAGTTTGGTAGAGTTTTAATGATTTCACTGATGTGGTTTAAAGATAAGTGGTAATAGAAAGCATTGAGCATCTTTTAACTGTGTCCTTTAAGGAGTAAGAAATGATGCTCTAGGGCCTTTAGCAGATGGCTTCTTCCATTCTGAGAGAGGTCCAATTTACTGTTGATATTTTTCTTTTCCAGAATGCTGGACAAGGTGCCAAGTGGACCGATGTTCATCACTTTCTGCTTTGTAGTAAGAGCAATGGATGCAATAGGCTTTTCAGCAGCAATTACGGCATCGTTCTCAATCCTTGCAAAGGCATTTCCCACTAATATAGCCACTGTCCTGGTAAGTTCAAAAAGCAGTGTTACAGCTGAGTACCAGCAGTATGACAAATTGCCAGTGGGCAGCCTAAACCCAGGAGGAGAAAACCTGTTGTCTCATATGCAGCCTTATTGGAAATCATCACATAATGTTTTGTTTGTAATCTAGAATCTCAGCCCTATAACAAGTTTAGACCTTAACACAATTCTGGTTAGATATAAATTAAGCAGTATGTATGTTGCTTGTGGTTTGAAGACAGCTGACCATTAGTGGCAGTAGTTATCTCTTCAGTGAAAATCAGACAAAATACTAATAAAATACTAGTACAGGTTTTAGTGACTACTTCTACCTGAATAGTAAGGATCCATTTGAATTGATTAAAAAAAATGATAAATTAGTTCAAACAGTGTTGATTTAAATGACTGAAAGCTGAAAAACTGGAAACTATTTTGGCTTAATTTTTCCAATCTGTTGACTGGAAATCAACAAGACTGTAATGTCATGTTTTGCATGAGAATTAAACCTCTTGAGATTTATTCATGCGGATTTAGTGTCCTTAAATGGACATGATGGAGAGTTCTTATTACTGTGAGTTCCAAGGCAGGAGGCAAAAGAAAGAGCTGATTGTTTGAGCAAGGTGCATCCTAGGGTAAGATTGGAAAGCCTGGAGGAGTGGATGAGGCATTTCTAGCTTTGCTCTCCATTGTCCTTCTTGATAGTTCTAGATGCCAAAAAGCACTTTTCCTTTCCTTACCATTTTGGTACCAGTTTTCAGCCTTCCTTTTACTTGTTGAGTACCCTAGAAAGTGTATGGGGGTAGTTATAGGCACGTCAGCCTTGTTGAAGTGGGAAGCTGAACATCTGTCAACATGATCCCTCTGTGAGAGGAGGTATGGACTCCAGAATATAAGCAAGCTCATTTCTTTTATGGTATCAGGTTTATCTTGTCCTCTGTTCCATACTACTTCAATGCTTCAGCTTCCCCACCATGCCCTCCCTGCTTCATTTACTTAGAAGGGCTAAATGATGTACAGCCCCAAATCATGTAAATTGTTTGAACCAAAATCTCTCTCACGAGTCAAATATTTTTTATGGCTGGTGAGCAGCAAAAGTGAAAACATTATGTGGGTGCAGTGATGTTAATGGCCATTCCACAAAATCACAGTTTATCAGAATGTCTCAAGTCTATCTGAAAATTTTGAAACTTACTAGTCATATGTTGTTACTAGTTATTTTCTTTGCTGGGAAAGAAAAAGGTTGCAACCCTAAACTGACCAAGGGTAAATACCTTGGCTATTGCTGACTCTGCCTGTTTTCAGGACATTTGAACACTGACTTGTATCAGTAACATTAAAGATGAGGATGAGTCCCTATAGTATCTTTCTGGGTACCAGAAGTTATCAAATTATATCCAAAACAACCGGAATTATCCCCGTTGCAATTTCATTATTTTTTCCTACCCCTAGGGAGTGAATCCAAACAGTTGGCTATGAAGAGAAAGCTTTAATTCAGCATCCCATGAGATAATGGCCCATCTAAATAGGTTTGTTTAGATCCTTTCCTTCAGGCTGGAGTGTAATGGCAGGTGGAAGAGGTGATCCCTTCACCCTGAGTTGTCATGTGGATACTTTCTGCCACTGGAGCGTTTGCCTTGCCTCAACACTGGGATTTTTTAGGTGACAGCAGTGGTGAACACTGCAGTACAGGTGGTTCCCTGTAACAGAGGTCATGGCTGTCACACAGATAACTGTGGAATTCCTTTTGCTATCCCACCTTGAGAAGGTCACCACTAGGTCTTGTCCTAGTGATGCAGTGTCTTGCTTTTCACTGCCCTGGCTATGTTATGCTGCTCCTTAGACACAAGTTTTGCTTTTTATTGTTGCATTGTATTTTCTCAACATGCTGACTTCTTTTCTGCTTGCTTTTTCATCCTTTAGGGCAGCCTTGAAATTTTTACAGGACTCGGACTGGTGCTGGGCCCACCTTTGGGTGGCTTTTTGTATCAATCATTTGGTTATGAGGTCCCTTTCATTGCACTGGGATGCATAGTGTTGTCTTTGGTGCCTGTGAATATGTGCATATTGCCAAAATACGGTAAGCATCCTTCTACCTGCCTCTCTCACTCACCTTAACTTCTCATGTATTCAAGTGTCTTTAAAAAAGTGTCAGCTTCTGGAGTCTGATCCAAGTCAGAGGGCAAAACCCCAGCTGAATTAGCTGGTCATCTTCATCCCGCCCATGTTTTAATGCTAACCTAAATTCATGAGGGCAGATGGCCTGGATTGAATACAATTCCTCATGCCCGTTTCTGCAAACACTAGGAACTCTGTATGGAAGTGAACTGAGATATATTTTTGTTTTCTTTTGTCTTCTCAACTTCAGGGCTTGTAAAAGACCAGTTGTGTCTGCTTTTTATAGGTTTGTCATTGCGGCTAGTTGAAGAAAACTGGAGACAGATTTTGCCTAAAACAGGAAAACTCAACGTGTTTGAGGAGTTAACAGTGGAGTGGAAAACTAATTACAGGGAGAAGAAAAAGTGTTTATTTGTACTGAACAATGTAGGATCTGATTAACATCAAAGAATGTTAACGTTAATAAATGAGGGGTTTAATGAAGTGCTGGAGTCATATAAATTTATTAAATTTTAGATGGTCATCCTTGGACAGAAAGCTAGCTTAAAGATAAGTCCTCACACAAGACTGTACTTGCAAGGTTACAGTTCTCTTATTCTTTTCTAGAGAAAAAAACCTAGTCACTTTAAAATGCTTTTTAATTTTTTCTTTTATCCTTTAATATGAAAACCATGGAGAATAACTTCAAGTATATTGGCTTTTAGAAGAAACTAACAATGATTAACCATGCATTGCTACTGCTGGCTTTCCCCCCTGACCTCCCCAAGCTCTGAAATTGTCAAGATACTGCTGCCAATTTGAAAGTACGGTACATGAATGTTAGCTCTGAGCTGGTGGATGTTAATGCTTGAACTTTTAGTTCTATGTATACTTTGAGACCACATTCAGGTATTAAAGGAGAAATAGCATCAGGAAGGGGGCCTGACTCAAAATTGCCACATAACCATGACGTCTGAAAGAAGTTTCCTGGAGTATAGATTGAACATGTTGGAGTTCAATTAGTTACTTCAAAAATTGGACAGATATCAATTGATAAATAGCAATCTTTTTATATTATTCTTAAAGCATGTTTCTTTGATTGGATATGAATTGTTCATATACGTGTTCATGTATCAAGTTAAGACGTATCCATGAGGATTCCTTTGTATAACTGCTCGCAGAGAAGTAAATATTTTTTTCACATAATTGGAGTAGTACATGATTTAGTTCTTTTCAAGCTGGGGATTTGCAGTGTTGGAGTCTAAATTGTGTACTTTTCTTCTTCACCTATCAAATTTTGGGTTTTACTATAAAAATAGTATAGCGCATACTAATCTACTATTGACTTTCATCTGTTGTGTAACAGGACTAAGAGAACTAAAAAAAAAGGAAATACTGTTTCTTTTCTATAGCAAGAAGATCAATCATGAGCTTATGCAGCTGAAAATAATGCAGTTTCCCCCCCCTTTTGTATTGAAACAGATTCAACTCCTAGGAAGGAATCCTTTTGGAAGCTCATTCTTCTGCCAAAAGTCTTAATACTCTGTCTCACTATATTTTCTCTAAGTGCGTGCTTGGGTTTTTTGGATCCCACCATGTCTCTATTTATCCTAAAGAAGGTAAGTCCTGATAACATGCAGTGAAATCTTGACTTAAATAGTAAGTAACTGGTTATAAATGTAAATATTCTAAACAAAATTGACGTTTATCCAATTAACACTGCTTTAGTCAACTATTAGTTGTATGAATTCCAAATAACTTGATTTCCACAGTACTGACAAGTCAATACCCATCGCACCATCTCTTCCTGCTGGGTCTTGATAACTTTGAGAATGAAGAAATGTAAGCCTTTAAAAATGGACTTTCTCCACCTAAATGTCTTTAAGCTGCAAAATACCATCTCTGAATAGGGCATAGAAACTGCTTTTGTAAACAAGTTACTTTTTTCTTCCTTACTAAAATCAAATTCTTGAAAGCTACCACAGTCACTGACAATGTTCCATCTCTTGATGTGAATCCTTTCTTTCCACAAAGTGATGTCACAGCTCTGCATTCTCTTATAGCATTGCTAAAATTAAAGTAATTGCAACTGTGTAAACTGCCAGCTGACTTCTTCACTCACTCCTTAAACAGGCAAATACCATTTTATTTATTTTTAAATTTATTTTAATGCTTATTTATTTATTTTCCCAGTAGTGTTTAAGATAATGGATTTGAAGTAATCAGTTTAAGATTCTGTTTCTATGTGAAATTAAGCAATAGTCTTTGAGGGCTTTACTTATGAATTGTTTTTCCGAGGTGCAGTGTTTCACAGATGGCTGTGCTACTTTTTGTCTGCTTAGTCTGTACTTAAAACACTTGTCCATGGTGGAGGGGACTTGATGCTGACCTCTTTCGTCAGTGGAGATGTTAATGTGCATTTTCCATCTCCCAGGAGGGATCTGAAATTATCCCGCTGTAGAATCTGTGTGCTCCTATGGCTCTTCTGCTTTTCCTCTGCTCTATGCTAGCAGATACTTGCTGTGAAAGGGCTGTAGCCCTCTTGGCAGACATTCTAACCACAAAATCAGAGTTATTATCGTGTACTTGCATATGGCAAGGAAATAGTGAATATTTACATGGTCTATGCCACATGAAACATCTTGGAATACCTTCTAACTCTTAGTTAAGGCACTCATTTGAGAAACTAAAATGTTTTTGATTTATTCTACATTTTCTTGCAATGTGAAAATGAGTGTCTGCATTAGGAAAATATGGGCCTCAGGGTATTTGCAAAAAACGTCTTATTCATTCTCATAAAAATTACCCTTTGGTTGAAAAGTTGGAGTTGAGTTTTATAGCACTACTTACTTTTAAGATGTGCTGATTAACGACGGATGAATACATTACTTGGGCTTTTCTAATGCAAATAAAACTAAAGATTGTAGAGGTAAAGACTAAATCCATCTAAAATTTCAGTGTTTGAAGTGTCTTTTTCAAGTGTGTCAGATTGTAATGTTAGAATCCAGTGTGCTGGTGTAGGGGACGTAGCGTTGTGTTTCCTCCTGACATTATTTAGGCTTTGTATGAGTACAGGTGTGTCAGGTGTTTCCACCACTTCGTGGTTAAAAGTGCTGCTGAAAGCAATGAAACGGAAGCTCTCTGAATGATTTCAAATACTTGAAAACCTCTGTATGGTATCAGTAAAATACTTAAAATAGCGCATTTCAGTATTTTGACTTAATATGTAATTCTTGGATTGTCCTTCAGTGAATGTAGCATATGTGATTTGTCTTGGTTTTGGTTTTGTCTGCCTTTCCATAGTTCAAGCTCCCGGCTGGTTACGTGGGCTTGGTGTTCCTTGGTTTGGCACTCTCGTACTCCCTATCTTCTCCCCTCCTTGGACTTGTAAGCGACAAACTGCCGGTGAGTCCTACGCTGCTGTGTGTGCAGGGTTACTAAAGCACTCTCTGCATTTGCTTAAAGGTGGAGAGCATCTCATACTGAAACAATGGATGTAGGCCTGGTCTTGTAAAGGGATCTGCCTTTTGAGACCTTGCACATGCACCCCCTACTGCCCCATGGAAGGTGTCTTTTGCAAGGTCCAGGGTAATTTAAGAATGTCCAAGTCAGTGAAGGACGTTGGACAAGCAGCTGAAGTGTGCTGAGCTTTTCTAGTGGACTAAGCACAATCTTCTTCCAGGCAATATGGAACACAGAGTGGGAAAATATGTCCCAGCTATCCATGGTTTTAACCACATCTAATCTTATTAGCTTTTGAGAAGAGGAGTAAAGATGTTTTGGTTGGCTGTATTAACTTTATCTCTTCAAAAGCGTAATATCCAAATTAGATTGGCACACTGGCTGCCTATCCTTCAGCCTCGTCCTTTAGCTCTTAGCAGCCCCATAGAAAGAGACTTTGACAGTGGTACACCTAAAACTGCCTGTTTGATAGCCAGTACTAATTGATCAAGGAAAGCTACACTTTGAATCTTGTGCCTGAAGGACAGTGACAGTTTTCTGACACCTTTTTTCCTGACACAAACTAGTAATGCCCTTTGTACATGAGAATTACACAAAATCATAGAATGGCATGGGTTGGAAGGAACTGAAAGATCATCATGAAATGCCACGTGGTATTTCTTATATTAAAGAACAGTAAGACCTAAAATACTGTGCTAACTGAGGACCGTTGCTCAGTATCCTGAAATCTCTGTATTAAGCAGCTGCTGCCACTGTTTGTATCTGGGGTGAGGAAACACGAATTTATTGTTTCTTGATGTACGTAACAAATTCCCAGTTTTAAATTGCATAGCTTTTCCTTGTCTTACACAGTACATCAGGAAGTGGCTGCTAATATCTGGAGACTTAATGACAGCGGTGTGCTTTTTCATGTTAGGACCTGCTCCTGTACTGCACATTGAAAGGTACTGCGTCTACCTGATCCTGTCCCCTTATATGATGTTTTCAACCATTGTTGTGTATGTCCCTAAGTCTGTAATTAGCAGCTCTGACCATGAAACAGATTTGGTTTTTAACTTCTGCCTTTGACCATGATACATGGTGGTTTTTTGATGTCTAGCATGAGACTGGGAATGTAAAGCAGTGAAAGCATCTGAAAATGGAGTTTTACAGTTTCATAAAATAGATCCTTTTCTATTGTTTTTTACTGTTACTGTGTTCGTGTTAATGTGCATGGTAGGAAGAATGTTGCTTTTTATTTTCCTTCCCTTCTAGTTTTGTGGCATTTCCAGTTCAGCAAAACAAAGTTCTGTTTTGTCCTATTTTCCAAATTTTTCTGTTTCGTGAGTGTTTTTAAACTATGGGGTTTATTTGCATGGCAGTGCGGCAGTACTGATTTTGCTTCTCTCTGTATGTAGCCTATTGAGAAAAGTGACAGATTATAGCTTTGTTTTCACTAGCAAAGTAAAGATAATGTCTATTGCACCTGAATGCTGTAACGCCATATTTCTCAAGTTAATTCACAGCAAAACACTCTGCTACTTTTAGAAAACAACTGTACAGTTCTTTTGTCCTAGGTTAGACACTCTGTTAAAGATGATAATAGGCTTGTTAATGCCTTTACTCCTCCGAGGTTGCTAGTTTTTAAAGATCATAGATTTGAAACTGGTCCAGTGACACATTTGGGCTGGGGGGGGGAAACTAAATCAGTAAAGTTTTCAAAGTTCTTTATCTAAGTCTCTTTGCTTGTAATATATTAGGCTACAAAATTTTTACTTCAAAATCCTTCACTTCTGCGACAAACCAAGTCTGGTGCTTGCACATAGGCATTGCTGAGTTAACCTCATCTGTCTACATCTTCTCTATACACTCCTCATAAAATGAACTGCATTTGCTAAGCAAATTTATAATTTGAGCACGAGTTTTTCCTACTCTTTCACAAAGTCTTTTTCTTAAAAGCATAGAACTGGATTTTTCAAGTCTTAGTATTGACTTCCAAGATATATAGTTTGCTGATCAATCAGAAAGAGCGAATATAACAGCTTTCAGTCAAAATGGAGTCCTTACTTGGAGAGAGTCTTCAGCAGCTAACTTCTTGTAAATGCCTCTCTTTCAGTCAGCTGTGGATGTTTGTGCTAGTGTTGGTTTTGATTGGCTTTTCCCTTGGCATGAGTGCTATCCCAGTGTTTCCAGAGATCCTGCAATGTGCATAGTAAGTAACTCAGTCCAAACCTTCTTACATGTTACTGATACTAGGAATCTGCAGCTGTTTTTCAGGGGTTAATATGAAGTGTGGCTTTTTTACCCCTTTTTGAGGCAAAGGCAGATAGTAACACTTAAATGCTTCTGCTACTCTATTGTCTTAGTTTTTTCTGACTGAGCACCACAGTCATTATCCTCCCAGTATAGCTTTGTAAATGTGTACCTCAGTAATGATCTAAAAGGGTCTTGATTTACTCTTATTAGTATGTTCCTTTTGGAACAAGGTCTTTGCTTTTGAAAAGCCACCTGTCACAGTTTCACACTTGCCACATGAAACATGGGGAATTAGTGTGATGGTGTGATCTTACTTGGGAGAAATCAGAGATGAGGAGTAGCACCATGATCCTCCAGAGAGGCAGCAAAGAAGAAAGTACTGGGTAAACAGACAGTCTACTGTACACTTTGTCTTGTTTACTATTTATGTGGTGTGCAAATTAAAAGGAGGGAAAAAAAGTCTGTAGGGAAAGGCTACAGACTGAGACACAGTGTGTATTGTACAACTCTACCTGGTCTGTCTTTCTGCAGTGAGAATGGATTTGAAGAAGGTCTGAGTCTGCTGGGGCTGGTGTCTGGGCTCTTCAATGCCATGTGGTCCCTTGGGTAGGTGTACCTCTTTAAGCTATGAGAGTTCAGCTGTTCCACACTATTGCTGTGTGGAAACCTGGCTGCACTACAGCCAGAAGCCTTGCATTGCAGTCACTGTGTTGACCTTGATTCAAAAGGTTCTTGCTTGACAGGTGCCAGGTAGACATGTTAAAACAAAGTTTTTTACCCAAAAAAAGGTAAAACTTGTGTTTTGACAATGCTCTGAACTTGTCTTCCTTGAAACATATTGTTCTGCGTATCAAAAAATTGCAGTGATTAAGTGGATGTTTGCTTGCACTTCTGTGTGGTCGCTTTTCTTGTCACTAAAATATCTAATGCTCAATACAGAGAGATGTGAACCTTATTTTTTTACAAAGCTAAGTCTGCCCACATGGAGTGAGCTAGGTGTCTGCTCCTGACTAATTCTGTTTTCCTTTTTCCATTTTCCACATTTCCTTCTTTTGTTTGGGATAGCTTAGGGTGGAATCTTCTCTTCTTTTTCAGCCACAGCAATTATTTAAGGTCTATGTTTGCATAGCTTAGCAGAGTGTGTCTGTGATTATTACTCAGGGTCATTGTCACAGAAACAAGTGAGAGGTGCTACTGGCTGAGTAACCCTTCAGAGTTGTCGCTCAGTGGGAAGTGACAGAGTGCCCCTATTGGCAGCCACTTAAAGGATATTTTTGTCTGTCCTTGTAGTCCTGTGTGGCTGCAGGTGTGTTTCAGTGGCACAAATTTGCACCATTTTTTTTTCCCAAGCTCCAGCTGTCTAGCAGTCCTGTTTATTTGGATTAGGGTTCAGTACAGACATAGGTAGTATAAAGGTCCCAAACCCCTGGTTTATGCTGCTATCAAGCCTGGTTTTATGATGTAACTTGCTTCCAGGAAGTCTCTCTAGTTTTACACAGTTTTGTCCCTTTCTGTTGTGAGAGACCATATCATGTAAGACTTTTCATAAAGAGACAGCAGCTGCATGACCTTTCTAACCTGCATTTTTAGACAGGCATAAAGGTGCAGGGCAGTTACACGCAGCTCAACCTTGCAGTGACTGTGTCTGTCACAATGTGCCTCCCCACCTGCCTATACTCATCAGTCCTTTGTCTTGAAGCTTGGAAACTTTGTGTTTGGAGGGATGTGACTTTAAATTTCTCTTATGATAGAATTGATCAGTGTAGATGTTTTCTTGGCGCATGGTCCTTAATGGGGTCTCCCTACTGAAAAAGACTGTATTCAGCTTTGTGGATGTGGATCCTGTTCCCAGATGAGGAGGTAATTAGATTTAGTGGGGCCTTGGCAAACAACAAATTCATACTTACTGTGAATTTTAGGAAAGTTAGGTGTGTGGAAGAATATCTCTTCGTTGTTGAAGATAAGAGTCTATGAAGGAAGGCCTCAAAGCCCAAGAAAACAGTTCTCTGAGAATATGATACATTATCCTTTTTGTTTGGGATGCCAATACCGGATTTTGATTTGATTCAGGGCATTTGTAGGTCCAATTCTGGGAGGATTTCTGAATGAAGAGCTGGGTTTTGAGTGGGCTGCAGCCATCCAAGGAGGATGGCCACTGCTGAGTGTAAGTAATTACACTTTTTTTTTTATCTATTGCAGTTATGAGCTATTGCATAAGGTTGTTATAATTACTACAATTGTAACTGGCTTTTTCTTCAAAGGGTCTTGCAACTGGAATATTTTACATCATTGAGGCAACAAGAAAAAGGTATGCTGAGATATTTATTCTTTATTTTGCTTGCAGTCGTATAAAGCAAACCTTTGAAATCTGTGCTTGCATTTTTTCTTCACTGACAACATAGTAATGAATGATGAGATGAGCAATAAAAATACTGATTTAATAATTTGTCTGTATGGTTTCCTAAATCTGTACTGACCTAAACAGACAACTAAACCAGGCAATGCCTGTTCCATACCAGCAGCAGGACCATGGCATTAATAAGCAAACCCTACTTTTGGTTCCTCCAGGAGGGTGTCTGTGAGCTGGAATTGGTTGGATGGTCACGTGCAGAGAGCAGTGGTCAGTGGTTCAATGTCCAGATGCAGACCAGTATGAGAGGTGTCCCTCAGGGGTCTGCCTTAGGACCAGTACTGTTTAGTATCCTCACCAACTAAAAGAAGGTAGATTCAGACTAGATATGAGGAAAATTTTTTTTATGGTGAGGGTAGTAAAACACTGGACCAGGTTGCTTAGAGAAATAATGGATGCCTCATCCCTGGAAACATTCAGACCCAGGTTGGACATGGCTCTGAGCAACTTGGTCTGGTTTAAGACGTTCCTACCCATGGCAGGGTAGCTGGACTAGCTGACTTTAAAGGTCCCTTTCAGTCTGAACCATTGTATGGTCATGGGAATGAACAGTGCATGGTTCAGTGCAGTAGTACAGAACTAAATTCAGTGATCCATGTAGCTCTTTGCATATAATGTGCTTTTGTGCTTATAATGTAGGTATCACATAGAACTATCTAGAGAATATAAAATCTGTATTATCTTTCCTGTTCTTTTTCTTATGCAAACAGTTCCAGTTCCAGCCTGCAAAATCCTCCTGATTTTGATAACGAAGAAAGGACTCGTCTAGTGAGCAATGAAACGTAGCCTGACATACTTTCAATTCTCGGTTTACTGTTGTAGTTTAACCTACTATTGAGGTGACTGGACTTAACAGTGCTTCATTATTCTGGAGCTGGGACGTGATCCCTTAGTGAACAACCAGTTGTGGTTCAATTGTAGAGGCATTACTGTTTTGAAACACTGAGCAAATGACTACCTTTCTTTTGGAAGTTCTCCTAAGTGATGAGTAACCCTCCGCTGTCAGCCTGTTTAATTGTGTTCCATGTACAGTGCACCACTGTGTGTGAAAAGATGTGTTTTCAAATGTCTGGTTTCTATACTTGTGTGTGCTGTGCATTATCCCTGGGTAAAGCTACTATTTTGCTGCCATGATTTTCTGTACTTTTTTAAAGGAAGTCCATTATCTTGTAAAAACAGAATTCAAAATTATAAAGGACTAAGCACAATATTGTTTTCAATAAAGCAACTTTTTTCCTAAGTTTCGTAAATTTTCTTAGACAACAAGAGTCTATAATACTTCTTGTCTACCAGCATTTGTGTTATCTTGAGAGCACCTGAAAATGAGAGGCAAAAGTAATGAAAAGTTGCCATGTGTACACAGAAAAAATTGATCTTCAGTTCTGGAGGAGACTTGGCATCTCATGTATACATTGGTATACATGCACACACAGATAAATGTATGTTTGTATTGTATATGAAGACTCAGCTTAGTGGTTGTGAGGTTTATTTTGCTAATAAATGCTAGCTGGAATGTTTGTTCCAATTGCTTCTGCAACAGCACATCTATCAAGGATCTAAGGCTACTAAAGGGAAAAAAAACCCCATCTTCTCACCTCTTCCAGATGGTCAGCTAAAGATACTCAAGGGGAACTGAGACAAGGACACTCCTGACAAACTCACACTAGACTTCTTGACCTTGGTTGTGGCAAAAGTCTTTTAATTTGTCCTTGAGCCCCTAAGTGGCTTCTAGAACGGGTTCTCTTTGGTGCCCTTTTCCCCATAAGTAAGAAAAGTGGTCTGTCCTAGCAATTTCCAGTCAGTTTCTTTTGTGAATAGTTCCTGGATTTTACCTAAGAAATACTTCTTTCTCTGACAGAGCTCTTTTGACTAGCAAGAGCAGCTGCTCTGGTAGCCAGCTGAGCTGTGAAACTTCAGGGTGCCAAAGGGCAGGCTTCTCCATGGGATATCTTGTTAATAGCTTCCTTTCCTTTATGTATCAGGTGTTAGACTTTACTGAAACCAGGAATGTATTCCTCAACTTCCTAGGAAGTGCTGCCCATGCCAGTGCTGATGACGAGCCAGGTGAGAAGGAGCTGAGAGGACTCGAGTAGGACGCAAGATGCAGATCTGTAGACATGAAACTTAATTAGCTCGTTTTGTGCAATGACTTGTTCACTTAGCTGATATGTGCTGTTAGGGCTTCAGAGGGGCCGGGATGACCAGAAGGGGCACAAATGTCACTGGAATCAATGAACTGCCCTGCAATGTGTGAACTTCACCAGACTCCCAGTAGAAACTAGACAGGCTTAACCAACCCCTCTAACTAACAGAGCAATGGGGCCTTCTGTGGGAAGCTAAGCCATCCCCTGGTTAGTGCTGTGCTTGTCTCATGCAGTGGCAGGTCTAAATACCCACCTGCCACTACTGACACAGCTGTAGAAGCTGTGATGAGCAGGGACTGTGCCAGGTATAGCCAAACTACAAGGGGCTGGGCCAGGGCAGCCCTGAGCAGGAGCCCATGCGGCAGCACTGAGCTCGGGGTCATCTGCCTGCCTGCCTCCCACAGCCATGCCTGTGCCTCTAGGTTTGGGCAGTGCTGGTCTCTGCTGATTTCCCAAACTTGTTTTCCTGCTGGGACACAGGCTTGCCTTGAGCTGTGTCACTACAGCAGTGCCACGCCTGGCTGATTCACAGGTCTGGCAGATGATGCTTGTCTTTGGCTGCAGCACAGCAGTGACTTCCCTGCCACAGTGTAAGGCAGAATTGCTCAATGCTGGCAGCTCTCCTGCCTTTGATATTGTGAGACTTTCCAGGCAGGGTGATTGCATCTCCAGGTGTCAGCTTTCAGCCAGCCTGGGGAATTCCCAGGTTTTGTGCAAGACTTCCTCTTTTTAAAGCCCCCTGCCTTTGTCTGCCTGCAGCCTCCTCTTGGGTGACTTCCAGGCTCCAGACATGGGGCTTCCTAGAACTTGTGCCTCTGCTGTGCTTTTGGTGCTGTCTGCTCTGGGGACCTGTGCCCTGGACACCTATGTTGCAGCTGTCTATGAGCACAACGTGGTCTTGTCAGAGGACACTGAAGAGCCAGTTTCTCCTGAGGAGGCCTTGATGCTGATGGAGAAGAACATTGCAATTTTGGAAGCAGCCATCAAGGAAGCAGCCAGACAGGTATTATGAACTCATTAGAGACATTCGTTTGAGTAAAATAGACCATTTTTTTTTTCTTAATGGTGTTTGTATGTTGGTACCAGGGTGCCAATATCATTGTGACTCCTGAAGATGGCATTTACGGATGGGTCTTCACAAGGGAAACAATATACCCTTATCTTGAGGATATCCCAGACCCACAGGTGGAATGGATTCCGTGTGCTCATCCTGGAAGGTAGCATCCCTGTTACACATGGGGTAGCAGTCTGAAGGGAAAGACAGCTAGGAGTGGTCATTGATAGTTTTAAATGTCTTGGAGCACATTCTGTGAAATGAAGACAAGACATCATGTAGTTGCCATAAGTAGCTTCAGACAACTTTCTTCATAATTTTTCTCTGCCGTTTTTTTCTTGCTGTAATTCTTTCTATTTTAGTTAGTGTACCAGGAAGTTTGAGATTTATTTAAAAGAAAAACAAATACACGAAATCTACATTTTAGTAAAGTATTCTACACACGTTGTAGAAAATGTTTAAAATGCAGGAATAATAGGAATATTTGTGAATAAAATAACAGCTACTACTAAAAGAATTCACTGCTCAATTTAAAATTTGCATTTTTGAATCATGTTATGGTAGCCTTTTTATTCTGTTATTTTCCTTAATAAATTGCACCATTTTTTGAAGCTGCAGTAGACAGATAACAAAACACACCACAGAAGAAACAAATCCTAAGCTACCTCAGCACATCAGCGACATGGAGAGATGGAGCAGAGCGGCTGAGATTAGCCCATGTGTGGGTGTAACTGCAGCGCTGTGCGAAGGTGTGAAGATTTGCTTCCACTGCAAGGAAGCCCCAGCGTTCCTCAGTTAATGTGAGGTGATGGGAGCATTTCAGCTGCTAAGCTCTGAAGCACAAATCTGCTGTCTTCTGTCAAGTAGCAGAAAACAACAGTCTCCTTTTAGAAATGACTAACTTAGATCTATCAGTCTGGTGTTCTGTCATCTTAACACTGGAATTTTTTCAGATTGAATGGTTTTGGTCTTTTAGTTCTTTCTTTTTTCCCTGATGATTAGGTTTGCTCCCTCACCTATGCTTGAAAGACTGAGCTGTCTGGCGAGGAATAACTCCATCTATGTGGTTGCAAATATGGGAGACAAGAAACCATGTAATTCCAGTGATCCAAGGTGCCCAAGTGATGGCCGCTATCAGTACAATACCAACGTAGTCTTTGACTCAGAAGGGAAACTAGTGGCTCGTTATCACAAGGTGAGAGAATTTTACAATGTTCAGTAAGTGCACAATTCTCAGGAGGTTAAAGATGTGAAACAGAAGCTGCTTCCTGGGCTTATATGTATTTCTACATAGAGTTGTAATAGACCAAGTGTCAGAGGGCAGGTGGAAGCCACTGCCACTATTCTGAATTTGAAAGCAAGTAATTAAATGAGAAGTAAAGCTCAATAAACCCTCTTTTTTTTTACTGCATCTCGATAGGAAGTGACACATAAGATATTTAAACATTAACATCCTAAATAAACTCTTCCTAACTAAATACTAATCCCCTTTACTGGTATAAATCAGAAGCACCAGATATTTGTGGTTGACTTCCCTTGCAGTGGTAAGAGTTCTCCTATTGGAAATCAACATATAGCACATTCACAAAACATATTCTCCATTGCTTGTATTTATGTGAATGATTCAATATTAATTTAACTTGAATGGTTTGATTTATTTTCTAATATTTTATTTTCTCCATTCTTTTTTTCTTTTCCGTGAGCAGTACAACCTTTTTGTGACAGAGAAACAGTTTAATTACCCCAAGGATCCAGGGTTTGTGACTTTTAACACATCCTTTGGCTACTTTGGCATTTTCACTTGTGCTGACATACTCTACCATGATCCAGCTGTGGTCTTGGCAAGCAGATTTCAGGTTGACACCATTCTGTTCCCAACTGCTTGGGTGAACACCCTTCCGCTGTTGTCAGCTGTCCAGTTTCACTCAGCGTGGGCCATGGGAATGGGCGTCAACTTCCTTTCAGCAAATACGCACAACTCCACTTTAGATATGACAGGTAACATGACAGTGCTCTCACTGACCCTCGTGCTCATGGGCACCATTTGTATCTGTGTAGTGCAGCTGACCTGGGCAGAAATTCCCATCAGCTTTAAGCATGCATGCTCATGTCAATGGGAGAGAACTTGTAAAGTTCTTGGTATAGAGGAAATAAAATTGTGCTGTGTAAGAACTTGGAAATGCTTAAGTTGACTACAGCACCTCTAGTCTTCGTTAAATAATCAGTCCTGGGAGTTTACAAGTGTTGCTCTTCATCTTCTGACCCTGGTGTTTAGTGATGTTTTTGCCATGTGAAGGCCCAAACTTCCTTTTTTCCACTAGATGGAACCCTAACTCTGAGAAATGTTCTTGTGAGTTCTGCAAATAGTACTTCTGGGCCGGAGACCTTTTGTGTCACGTTTTCTTTGCAGGCTTTGTTTTCACTGTATATTTTTCCTGAGCAGATGCTAGAAATCGAGCACAAATTTTGTGTGCCTGTGTTTGCGTAATTGAGAGAAACTTACTGCTAAAATGTAGCTCTTAAACTTTGCCATCCAAATAAAAGGAGATATGAGCCATTCCTTTGGTTCTCGCTTGTTGATGGCCCTATGTCATACAACTCTTATTTCTCATAAATAGGTTTTACTCTGGGCTTTAAAGATTTCTCTACTTATGTAAAGTGCTTGGATAAAGATGTGAATTTTGGTAATATCTTTTCCTTGCAGAAATTTTTGATGTGACAGTGTTTCCACTCATTTTATTCAGAATTGCTGATTTCTAATGCAGTTAAACTCAAAGAAGAATGCAAAACTTAGGCCGCTTAAGTCATATATAATCAGGACATTAATCTTGTCACTTACAATACATGAAACATCAGAGTTTGGTCTACTTTTCATTGATGGCAAAAAACCATTAGGTTAAGACTGTAGTTTGTGAAGGCTCAATTTAATTTCAAAACAGTCTGGTGAATGTTAGAATTAAATTTTGCACATATATAATTAGTGACTAATGCTTACCTGTCTCGTATATTTGCTTTCAGATTAGAAACTTTCTGGTGTTATGTGTTTGCAGGGAGTGGTATTTATGCCCCAGATGGTCCAAGAGCATATTACTACAATACTGAAATGGATAATGGTCACCTTTTGGTGACAGAACTGAGTTCACGCCCACGTCTCTCTTCTGACTATCCTGCTGCTGTTAACTGGACATTGTATGCCAGCCAGATCAAACAGCTTCCATCAAACAAACACTCTTTCAGTGAGGTCGTTTACCATGATCTCTTCTCCTTCACGGAACTCACTGAATCTGAGGGAAATTGTGCCATTTGCCAGCAGGACCTCTGTTGCCATCTGAGTTACAAGGTGGTGGAGAAGCAGCAAGATGAAATTTATGTCCTGGGTGCCTTTGATGGGCTACATGTTGTTGAAGGAGAGTATTATTTGCAGGTAAGAGTTTTTTGCTCTTGCTTCTTGGAACAGTGAGAAGGCTGCAATACTCTCTTTGCAGTCCGTTTGCATTTGATTTATGTTTTGGTGGGGGGGCATTTAGGTCAAGGCATTTTTCAGGCCCCCCCCAAAAATACTTGTTTTCTTCATGATGCGTTTTGACTTCATTCGGGGTGTTAATCTGCTTTTCTGTGTTATAAATGATGGAAATGTAGACCCTGGGTTGAGCCCGTGCTGTAACACTCTTGAAGGTGAGGTCACCCAGCAGTTTTGGCAAGAACAGGACAAGATAGGTATGTATGCTTCTCTGTGCTGACTGTAATTTCTGCAACAAACCTTACAGAAGTTAGTTGCTCTTCAGGTTTTCCAGGCTGTAGGTTTGGCAGGATTTATTGCTGAGGGGAGTGCTTATTGCTCCCTGCAGCTACCTGAAAGGAGGTTGTGGCGAGGTGGAGGTCGGGTCAGTCTCTTCTGCCAAGTGGCAAGAGGAAGTGGCCTAAGGTTCTCCTAGGGGAGGTTCAGACTGGTTACTAGGAAAAATATCTTCAGTGGAAGGATTGTCAAGCACTGGAATAGGCGGCCCAGAGAAGTGGTTTGGTTACCATTCCTGAAGGTATTTAAAGAATATGTAGATGAGGTGCTTAGGGACATGGTTTAGTGGTTGGTTTGGCAGTGCTGGGTAGTGGTTGGACTTGATGATCCTAAAGGTCTTTTCTAAACTATATGATTTTATGATTCTAAGGAGGTTTCCGTATATGTGTACAAAAAGGAGAGAAGAACATATGGCTCTCCCTGTCTTCATAGGGATGCTCTTGCAACAAGAAAGCTGTTTTCTGCTCAGTAGTTTGTACCATTGTGCTGGGGTGATTATGTACCAAGGGGTTATCTAACAAAATTAAGAAAATAAATATGGATATACCATTTGTATTCACTTGGCTTGTCAGTGTATTGGTTCTTCAAAATTATGCTGTTAGGCTTTTTTTTTAGTGTGATCGAAATCTTCTCTATAAACATAGAAGTATATAGAGGACTATACAGAGTATATAATAGACAAATGCACAGATGTATTAGAGCATTTTTTCATCATTACATCTTTTCTTGCTATCAAATTCAGCTCTTGGCTGCTGAAAGCTTAGT
>VZRR01008226.1:0-214814 GCA_013398015.1 Oreocharis arfaki
CCCCCTCCTCCGCCGGCCTTCGCGGAGCTTGCGCCACGCCGAGTTCGGTTGAGTTCTGGCCCAGGCCACTCCGTGTTGGCCAGGACCAGTCACCTTTTGTGGGGTCTTCTATTGTAGCACTGAAATTTGTGTATTATAGCCACGTGTAAGATCCATTTTACGTCCATACACCTTTGCGTATGTATGAAAACAGCAATTGCAATGCAATAGTTGCTGCCTCCCACAGAGATGGCTCTGTGTGTGTGTGTACGTGTGCAAACACATGTGGACACACAGAGTCATGTACACACACACACATACTCTTCTCTTTTCCTCCGTGTGAATTGTAAGTCATTTTGAATTTTATTTTGGGGTGGGGTTGATTCATTCCTCTTAAAACATAGGGGAGCATCTTACCTGGTGTATCCATTGACGTAGCATTGCTATCCTGCTTATGAGTGTTAAATGCAGCCTGAGAAAGCAGGTTACACTGAGAGCTTGAGAAAAAGGTTTTACTAGCATTAATGGAAAATAAAATACATTAACTCACCAATTTTATACATGTATTAATGCTCTATTTAGAGGAAACCATTAAAGAATTATCTTTAAGCTCTTCTGAGCTGTGGAGTTTTCAATTATTAATAATCAGAAATTTGGAAAACTAGCCTTTGGTGTGCAGACACCATTCAGCAAATACTTGCTTTTTTGTGTACATATGTGTAGGAGGGGGGAACTTTTTTCTTGTTCTCCCTTACTGCACTTACTCATTTTATGTGTTGGGCTGCACTATTGGTCACAGCCTAGTATAGAGCCCACCAGTTTTTATGGGGAGTAAGTGTTGTGTCAGACTGATCAGTAAAATAAAGTCAGTGCTGCCTCACTGGAAGGCCTATAAAAGATCGTGGCATATTAGGGTGATCATGGTCTTCCTCCTCCATCTGGTGTTATGGGAACGGAGTTCATCTTCTCTCTGTTTCCTCAACCACACTGGTACTTTTCTTGTTTAATTGACCTCTGCTTGATTTAGGTACCAAAGAATTTCTTGCTTTTTGTTTTAATGCTGGCTAGTGAAAAAACTCATTTTATCACCTGTTTCATAGTGGAAAAATGTTAGGACAGAGAGTGGTTAATACAATTACTGTTCAAACTCAGGTGTTATTAATGTCAGTGAGCATCTTAATTTCAACACTCTTTTTTGAGCTGCTGGTATAGCAGGCAGATTTTTAAGTCCTTTTCTTGTTTCTCCTGGTGTTCCTTATCATTTTCTTTGTGCAGAATCAAATGTTTTACAGTGTCTTTCTTTCCTGTTGTGCAAGATGAGTAATTAAGATGGGTTTCTACTGTACTTTTACATTATCTCTCTAGCAATGTGTGATCCAGAATTCTTTTTGGAGCATTGCATAACTAGACGTTTTACAAAGGGTCATTATCCTGCAAAATGGATTGGAAAATACTCTTAATTTCTTCAGTATGCACATCAAGGTAGATAGCATCTCTTTGATTTAATAATCAAAAGGGTGGAGATTTATATGTGCGTAGGGGTGGTTTTTTTTTTCTTTTTTAATGTCTGTTAGTGTTGTAAAGATAATACAACTCAAAATTATCTTTAAGCTCTTCTTACCCACACATTGTATAAGCACAATTTGTTTTAAGTAGTTGTACTTGCTTATCTAGTCCAGTGTAGAGTCTTTGCAAGTGAAAGATGGAGGACGTTCACTTCTGTATTAAGGCTGACACTTATTAATACTTTTATTTTCATGTTTGATACAAAAATCACTAAAAGATGAACATGGGATTTGATGGTGCTAGAGAAACTCATCAGAGTAGAAGAGCCCTTTGCTTGCCTTAATTTCTTAGGTGTGATAAGACTTGGTATCAATCTCTATTTTCTACCAATCAATGAATATCAGCTAGTAGTGATCATTTAAAGGTGTCACCAATTATGTTTCTAAACTGCAAGTACGAATAATAGTATTAGAGCTGAAGTAATGTCTACTTAGGCTTATTTTCACATTGGCATTCCTGAAATATTTTTCTATGCAAGATACTAGCTTCTTGTTTCCTCACAGATAAATACCTTAGTCCTGACTCTCAAGGTTGTAACTTATTCATCACATTGAATCAACTGTGCGTTACAGAAAGCTGCAGTTATCCTTCTGTCTGTGGAGGTTTTGGGGCAGCAGTGGTAGAGGTGTGCAGTTTCCTTTGGAACTGCTTTTGTGAATGAATATCTCTTGGGTAATCATCTTGTAACCTGTTGAAAAACAAAAAACCTTTTTCTTAAAATAGAAATGTGTTTAAAAAAAAAAAAATCAATCAGAATTCAACCCTCTTCTCAAACTTGCGCTTCCAGGTGTTGCAGTGTGGATTCAACAAGTCTGAGTGGAAAAGCCTGCTCTAATGTGTTTCCTCTACTGCATGGTTTAAAATATGATCAAAATGGCATATGCAGTGTCTTGGTAGCTATTCTCTTGCACTCTTGCAGTTTAGTCTGCTATTGCTGATTTTTTTTTCCTGAACAATGGAATGTGACAGCATGTATTTATTTAATCATTATAAATTTAGTTGGTGTTCTCCAGTGAGTCTGAGATTTCAGAGACGCTTTTAAATAACTTGCTAAAATATGTAAAAGAATCCTGTCCCAAAAGTGTCATGAGCTTCGAAATCTTTCCTAGAATCTCAATAAAATTAGTGAGGGTTGTCAGGACTAACATACCTGTTTCTTTGTTTTCAAAGTAAACTGGAAAATCTCCTACTGTTTTAAATGATAAGTCTATAAGTTCTAAATGATTCCTTGACTGGAAAATGTAGGAAAATCCATTTCTCTGAGTTGTGTACTGAACTGTGTGTTGTACAGTTATTCAAAGTAATAGTTTTGATTTTTGATTTGTTTTCAAATCTGAGTTGTTCCTCACTTAGTCTTGTACTTTGTTTTGTGTACATTAACATGTTATGTCAG
Organism: Oreocharis arfaki; assembly: GCA_013398015.1. Classification (NCBI taxonomy): domain Eukaryota; kingdom Metazoa; phylum Chordata; class Aves; order Passeriformes; family Paramythiidae; genus Oreocharis; species Oreocharis arfaki. The sequence continues at coordinate 2,939 of VZRR01008226.1, forward strand.
AATACTGTAGGACAAGGGACCTTCATATTTGCAGGGCCAGTATCTCTCACTACTGAGTATGATTAGAAATTGTTTACAAACCAGGATGAATTGAATTCACTGTTACCCTTTCTTCTTGGCTTCATCAAAACATGTAAAATAAGGGTGGTTGAGTAGGTTTCTTTAATTCTGTGGGTTACTGGAGAGAAAGAATTGTCAGTAAAGGTGTGGTCTCTGTGGAATCAGTAGCCTCTGAGGCAGTGCTAGAAGAATACGCCCAGTTCAGAAGTTCCGGCGTGGCAGTGGCTGTGAGCCTGCAGCTGCACCTGCCTTTCCCCAGCACGGAGAATCGGTCAACTTCGAATGATATGAAATGCTGTCTTTGCCCTAACTGGCTTCGTGCTTCTAAAACACCAGGTGTAAAAAAGTGAAGCGTGCTGAAGTTAGCAAATGTGTTGCTGGAAGACCAGTCTTTTATCTCGCTCTTTTGCAGGCAACAAATCCTGCAAATAGAAATGTTTTCTAGGTTGAATAGTATTTCCCACAGCTGTTGTAGAGTTAGCCAGCAATAACCATAACTGGGGAATTTGAATAATTTGTGAGTTTATTATGATGAAGTAGCTGGAGATTTTAACAATAGCAATGTAAGTGTAACTACAGTGCAGCACAGAAGACTTTAAAGGATGATAAAGTGTTGGAATAATTTATTTCTTTTTATATGTCAACATTTAGAGTTTATGTTATCAACATTTAGTCTGAAGCTGCAGAAAGGAGTTTTTTGAAGGAGCAGGAGGTAATAAGCTGATTCCTGGCAACTCAGACTTAAGCTGAGCATTGATTTAGGGTTAGTATAATGAGTCAGCAATGCTAATACTGTTCTTTTTGTTTGTTGGTTTGAGGTTTTTGTTTGTTTACTTGTTTGCTTTTTAACAAAGTACAGTATGGTGGTATGTGCAGAAGTATGAGTAGCTTACTTACCTTGTCCAAACCCACCATTAACAATCAAGTAATGTGTGCGTTTGCAGAGAGGACAAGTTATTGAAGGTTTTGAGGCAGTTTGTTTGTTTGTTTTTTCAAAAATTCAAGTACATCCCTAACGGGATAGCCTAGATACTAGAAGGGGGAGCTTAGAAGTTTGAATCTTACAAACAAGTATTACAGTGAGAAGCAGGGGAAATTCAGTGTGCTGACAGATGCTTGTGAGTTCTTGGAATGTCAGGATGGTTGCTGATGGAGATGAGGACAGATGACACCAGGGAGGAGGTTGTGTGTGAATTCCTTTCTGCTATTAGAGACATTCTTGCTAAAATCTGCAGACACAGAACTTGAGTCCTGTAGTAACATGTTTACTGATACCTTTTGAATGCACATTAATGGATGGTTTTTTATAATGTGGCCATCGTGGGTTGAGCAAAACCAGCAGTGGCTATACCCAGACAGTTGTGGGAAACAAAAATTAACCATCCACAAGTATGAGACTGCTGAAATAAAAGGCAAACACAGAGCCGCTCAGTAATCAATCTGCTAAGGATTTTGTTGAATATTGGTTACAAGGAAGTAAGAACAGTGGGGAGAAGAGATTCATTTTGAAGAGAGACATAAGTCGGTTGATTCTGTCAGTCTGAACAGATTCTTGATGCTGATGCTGAGCAATGAAATGCTCTTTTTGATGTTTTATTCTTCCTTTGTTTTGGGACCAAGATTTCTACACAAACAAATACCAGACCTTCCTACCTTTTTTTTTCTACTAGCTGGAGCAGCTTACAAGACGCCTGACTCTTTCCTAGCTTTTTAATCATATTGATACTAGGTTTGCATATTATTTTTTGTTACTTGCTTATTTTTACTCTTAATTTTCTAGGTTTAGTTCATATGTACCTTTTTTCCATCCTTCTGAAGATGGGATGAGAAAGGTAAACATAGCCGCTGCTTACTACAGCTGTGAGTTAGACAGGGTTAGTCAGTTTTTGTGGCCTTTGTAAAGGTGAGGAAGTTATGGTACTATTTTGCATGGACATGGGACCATGGGACCTTTTACAGCTATTATTGTATTTGTGAGTAAAATACAGTACAGTGAGAATGGTCTTTGTCACCTGGGATGGTGACTTGTAATAGCTCTTCATAACATGACTGAACTCAGACTGGGACTCAGTAATGACTCCTTATCCTGTCTGTGGCCCAAGCGTGTTGTCTAAAAGCCTTTGAACAATGTTTTTGATGTGTGTGATAATCTTGACATATGACTTTCACCTTACCTTTCCTGTGAGAAAGGCAAGGTAAAACTCTTTCTAGTTATCTGTGTCCTTAGTTCTTTTGGAGTGATCCCACACTGTTTTGGTAAGTCCACAAACTACTTTGTGAGTATTCCTGTGAAGTTTGTCATCTTGTGGTTCATCATTTGTTGTGCAAAGCAGCTAAAAGAACTTGCTACCATCGAACACTGAGCACGTGTAGCAGGTAAAATTCAGAATTTGCTCATAATAAATGCTGTCTATTTAGCCATCTGTCATCTTCTGAAGATAATTTTAGTATCTTCAAGATACTGGAGTTGGATTGAGAATTTGGAGATAGCTGCCTATTCCCTTTCTGGGAAAAACAGAAGTTCTTGATCTATGATGAGATTTAAATTCTCAGTGCTCCAAATGTATTATACTTACTTGTCACAGTCGAGGCGGAAACAACACAAGTTTTAGTATGGAGTACAGGCAAAAACTCTTTATTCTAAAAAGCTAGTGTCATATATATACACTCTTGTATGTTTATTATTCATGTTGCTTATCTGTTGGTTTCTTAACTTCTACAATAGATTCATTGGCTGTTTTAACTACACTATACTATTATTAGTTATCTACAGTATAGGTATTCTAAGCATCTAAGAAAACACCAGCTGCAGCTATGTTGCTGTTTTCTCCCTCTATTGTTTAGAATTTCTTGCTTCTCTCAGCTAGGTTTCTCACAGGTAGAAATGGACTGTGCTGAGACCAATGTTAGACTCAGACTCAGACAGGGTTGCTGACCTGCTGTTAATTCCCACTCTTACTATCTTACTGCTTTCAGAATTCTGATCCTCAGGCTGTTGTAAATGGGCCGTAGGTCCATACAGTGAGACTCTGAAACATCTCAATTCTGTGTGCTTGTTTGTTTGCAGTAAAGTTTTATGGTTGGCTGACAGAGATCTCTCATTGAAACCTTGTTTATTTGCAATCCTGCATCCAGGAACATCTCATGGTAGTTTCTATTCCCCTTTCTACATTTTCATTTGAGCCACCTACAAAACCAAGGCAATTGCTACTTTCTTAGTTACATGCTGTTTTCTTAGTTGTAGGTCTCCTGCTGCAAATGACATTAAAAAACAGGCAAAACCAGCAAAACCACCTTCAGGTAATTTAAACAAGACAAAAAGATATTGAATACTACTTAACGGTTGAATTTTCCTACAGCTCTTCTGCTGAAAGCCAGACTTCACGTGGCATAGTTGTAGTTCAGACAACTGTTTTAGTAACTCCTTGGGTATGGAGACTGATGGCGAAGATCAGTCACCTGCCATAGACACCATCACATGAATTTCCATGTGGGATATTCTTGAAGCAGCCACAGAGTCAGTTGCTGTTCTTTGGCTGATCAGAAGTAACTCATGAGACTGTGCTAACACATATCTGTGATGGGCTAATCTAATCTGTGCAGCTTTGACGTCCGCCCCAGTTGTGGGGATAGGGGATAGATCAGCGCAACCAAGCATTTCTAAAATAGATGCAAATGTGTACATAAAAGTTAGTGCAACTCCAGTCTCACCGTGATGTTAGGTTAGTTTTGTTAGGCTTGGTAGTCCACCAGCTATCTACCCAGATTTGGTGGGTTTTGTTGTCCTTTTAAATTTTTTTCTAACTATGGCAAAAAAAAGAGCTTTCAATTTTGTTCTTATCTCTGAAATCACTAGATGTATTTATGAGATGGCCCTTGCAAACCAGTGGGATAATGTTAGAGGAGGATATGAAGGTTTGAAAATGGAAGAAGTTGCCAAGAAATGTGGGTGCCAAGTGGGAGTAAGAAATGATCTTCTGATAACAAGAAGCAAATTAAGCCTCAGAATATTGCCGTGTTAGATGCCTGGAGAAGCAGGAGGTAAACCTATGGAAATTGTAGAAGATGAGCAGGGGTAAGAGCAGTGTGGCTGTGTATGTCCCAGGTGGCCCATCAGCCACCTGTGAAGAGAGGCTGTGTGGGGGCTGGAAGTGCTGAGCTATAGGAAGGTCATTAAGGTCTTTAGGAGCGGATGGTGTTAAGGCCTAAACTGCAGGAGCAAAATTGGAGCATACTGAGGATGGAGCTGGAGAACTGCACACCAACTGGTTCAAACTGCTAAGGCATGGGGGAAAGAGTAGTGACCAGAGAGGAAAGGTGGGTCATTAGAGATATCTGTGTGGGGTTTGGTGATATTTTCTTTGCCCCTAAACATGTTTGTTCTGTAGTGAAGGGAAGTTAGAGGAAAGTGGGAAATTAGAAAGAAGAGTGAGTGCTGAGCACTGGAAAGATCAGGTATACATCAGAGAGGGGCAGATTCATGAAGTTGTAATCCCACCTGGCTGTATCTTTCTATCTTACACATGTTAATTATTTTCAAACACAGCTAGAATGGTTTTCATTTTGTGTATGGATATAGTCACCTTGAATTGGAGTAGTTGAAAGGGAAGGCATGAAAGGTTTCTTTAAGAAAAACCAAATTTCCAGATTTGTTAATTGTGCTTATTTTGAGCAGTCTCAAACACAGAATTTTGATTCAGTGTATCTCTGGCACATTTTCATTGTGGGAAACACTTGTGTGTATTAGTTTCCAAAACTCCCTACTGAAGGAAGTGCTCTTCAAAAAACCAGACAATAATCTCATTAAAATGCGAGACTGTAGAAAAATGTAAATAACAGGTTAGTAGTTTGTATACCTAAGAACTCAGTGGTTGGTTAAATAAGCTATCTAATATCTAATTTAAATCACTTGAGGAAAATGCCAGTGGTGTTACACAGGTGGCTAATTGGGCATTTGCATAAGAATTTTACCTGCCTAAGGTGGGTTTGAGAGGGAAGTTGCATGTCTTCTCCTTATGCTACCCTGTCACCTTTAATTGAAAGAAATCAGATGCAAGTACTTTTTCTTTTTTTAGTGTAGAGGACTCTTCCTCTTTCTGTCCTTGTTCATGTTTCATTTGATAAGAGAGTGTTCAAACCCAGTATTTAGAATTTCTGACCATAATTCTTGCTGGGGAGTTGAATGCTGTATGTAGATTTCATAATTCTGTGCTATACATGTAAGTTATATTGTGTGGCTAATTAATGAAAGGAAAGGATTTGTTGTTTTTGTTTGTTTATTTGCATTCAAATCAACAGCCTTGATTTGTGTGTCTGATAGAAAACCAGAGTTGCATAAGCTGCATCAAGCAGATTACGGGTAATGGGGCTGGCATATAAATCCAGAGATCTTGGCTGATGTCGACAGCAGTTTCTAGAAACTGCCCTGTGTTTCCTTAAGAACTTTCTATTTGTGATTTTGTAGGGTATGAATAGATGTTGTTGGGGTTTTATGTTACTTTAAACAAAACCAAAACAAACAAACTAACAAAATCCCCTTATTTTTCCTTTTAAGGAAACAAACAAAAAAAGAAACCAAAGTGAATTTATCTGACCTATCAAGAACTTGTATTTAAGATTTATTTGTCCATATTCTTGAAAAATGTGAACAAAAGCTGCAGGGAAATAGTATTTATATGCCTTAGTGCTAAGGTGCAGATAATGGTTTGAAGGCTTGTTGTCCATCCCCCAATTTTGCAAGTTAAAACCCAGGAAAACCTACCTCTAAATAAGTAGTTATTTGCATGAGGGGGGCTTGAGTTCTCTATTCAGTGTGTCAGATCAGTGTACTATAGTTGCTACTATATTGTTGCTACTACAGTTTTCAAGAAATCCTAATGCACACTCTGTTGTTTGAATTTTTAACACCTCTTTCCTAAAATGTCTTCCTACAGTAAGTGTACATTACATTACAGATTAAAATTAATAGAGTTTTAAGAGACGGAGATGTTTATAAAACGCAAAAGCTTTGTTACAATAGTGGTCTAAATAGGTAATTACAGGACAGATTTTCTCAATGTATTTGAATTATGTTGACTCATGATAAACCAAGTATGTATTCTCTTAAACATATTTAAATGACTTATTATCTTAGCATAGGTTTAAAATTTACTTTTTTTTATAATAGAAAATGATGAACTTTTATTTAAGTATTTCAGGCTCTATTTTTATAGGAACAAGAAAAAACTACTTTAAAAACAGCCCCTCGCAGGGGTATTTGATGTTGAATAAAGAAGAAACAAAATAAAAATGCTGTGTGTAACAGCTGGTAGTAAAAGCAAAGAAATGTTTATGTAATTTTTCTGTTAATAGAATAACTGCTAAGAGAGCTTAACAATTTTAGAAGTGGCAGATGTGATTATTTGGTTTTGTAGTTGAAGCCAGAGGGTTGAAAAGACTACTTTCTAAAAATTTTAAATTTTCTTAGAACATTTATGTAGTTTCACGGCTTTCCCCAGGCCAGCAACTGGATGTTGCAAGGTGGGAAACAAACAGGGCAAAATGGAAATGATGCTCCTGCTACTCTCATCAAGGTCGTTGCTGCTTTGGTGCATCATCAGTCTGGGCCTAGAGCATTGCTGGGGGCTTTTGCAGTCCTGACTTGGCGTTCTCTGGACCTGGTGTATGTGTGGGCATATATGTTTAGTTTGTTATTTATGTCTCTTCTCATGATGTAAGCCCAGGGGTAGCTCATAGCTAGTCTGGGAGATCATGGTAGAATCGTGGATTATATTTTTAGAACAGAAGCTGGTTTAAGATGTGTGGTGATTCATAGGAAATGCATGGCCGTCTTTGAGGGGTTTGGTGATCCAATACTTCTGCACTCACTGAAACAGATCAAAGCTTGGGTCAGACATTACTACAGTTTGCTTTTTGTCTGAGTAGGCCAGTGCTTCATCACAAGGCTGGACCTGTATTTGTATCCTTCAGGCTAGGTCTGGGTTGGTTTTCCTGGTTTTTCCAGGTCATGGCTTGAGCACTGTGGCACCTGTTCTCTAAACTGCAAATCAGTTAAAAAAAAACCCCAACAAAACAACTAATTAAATTATTATTATTAGAAACAAATTTAAATCTGAAGATTGTTCACCTGCATGGTTATTTGTCCCAGTTATTGTCTTATGTTGAAAAGGCCTTGGATGATTTTTTGTGATTTTTTTTTTTCTATTTTATTTTTTTAAGGAAAATGAGCAGTTCAGGTAAGCTGTGCTGTGTGAGTAACTGGTACTTGTCAAGTCTTGATACAACCTTTGTTCAAGTATCTCATGATCACAGTAAAGTATTTCTCACACTGGTCTCTCTGAGTTGATGGTTATTTGTGTTTTGTAGAGGAGTTCAGGCAGATCAAGTAACATGTCTGTGTTCACATGAAGTCTGTGCTACTGCTGGAAATTCCTCTAAATCCTTGTCTGTCAGCCTAACCACTCAGGCTTCACTTCCCCTGAGATAAAGGCACCCAAACACAGTTTTAAGCTGTGTTTAAGCCCTCTGACATACTGTGAGGAATAACATAGCTTTTGGCTTATTATCTTTCTGCAATTTTGTGTCATTCATTATTGAGGAACTGCAAGGGGATGAATAGATCTCTTGGTTCCTGCTCAAATCCACATGTGAGCTGGAAGCTGTATGTACTGTGCAACTCTCATGCACTTCTGAGATGAAATAGGGGTTGTAGATATAATTTATAATTAAACCAATTAGCAATGTTGCTCACTTATTCCATGATTGTTTGTTTTAACCTTAATGCTAATAGTAATAAAGATTTTGTGAATTAAGAAGTGCCTGTGCTGCACAGGAATGTGTTCGCTCATCCTGTTAAATGTGGTTTTTGTTGGCGTTCCATGAATTGATCTGGTACCCTCTGGTGCTGCAGCTGTTCCTAAAAAAGGACGTGCCATTTCTCGTGTAATAGCTTGCATAATGCTGACAAGGGAGAAAGTCATAAGATTCCACGTTAAAGCAAATATTGCTCATGTGAGTTTATTACACAAAACCATTAGTATTATTTTGTGAAATGTAATGTTTTTGAAGAGTGTAAGGTTTATTTTCTTTCACTTGAAAAATGAAATGCTTAAGTTGCCTCATTTGAAAAATAATACAAATTTTCTTACCCCTCCCTTCAAACACACAGTTCTAATATGCTTTTATGTACAAATGGTCATGATGAGTTTGGTTGCTTAGGGCTACGTTGCATGTGCTCAGTCAGCCTGACTGTGTGTTAACCAATTGGAATTGTTCCCCATGAGCAGAGCATGGTCGTGCAATGTGTGACAAAGATTTGACCTGACAGTTTTACAGTCATGCAGTGCATGGAGGTTTAGAGCAACAAAAAGGGGCATGAGGAACTGCATGGCAGAGACTTGTGCTGTTCCTGCTGCCTCTGCAGCAAAAATGTGGTAATGCTCTAGTCAAGAAAACCTGAAAAGCTGCTTTCTCCTGTCCTTTTTCTCTCTCCTGTTTTAGCTGAGACTGACTAGATGGGGAGCCATCCGTATTTTTACTTTGTTTAAAATACTGACAAACCAATTGTGTTTAGTGATGTTAATTCATTACTGTTGGAAGACATTTCATTTCTCCTTTTGTGGGTTATTTTGCGTTTCAAATTTGAGATGCTTGTATTTTGTATTGTGAACTACTTCCTTATGCTCTGCTGTAGATTGCCGTGGAATGTTCTTCTTTCATCACTTGTTCGGTGCTTTTATTATAATTTGATAACTTTGTGAACAGTTACTGATTTCTTCAGGGATGTAGTGAACTTAAATGCAAACTATTTCTGACCTCATCAACACTGAGACAAAATACATCACACAAATGTATGAGAGCTTGTAACTTTACGTGCCCAATCTGCTGCATGGTAAAAGAGATAAATTGTTATTTAGGAGGAGTGCTGAGTAGGTTTTACTTGGTTTAGTCTTGAAAGTTTCCCTGTGTTGTTTTCTTTTGCCTAACATGTTCTTTGTAAATGCTGTAAAAGAAAAAGTCAAAAGTGACTACTGTGAGTTGAGAGTAAATAAAATCAAAGTGTGCCATGAGAAATTAGGTAGCCCAAACAGCAAACAGAAAAGAGCTCTGTGAATGATTTTGAGGGTAATTTAATGCATGTATTAATTAATTAGCCTTTTTGCTTATAAGCAAAGATACAGTTGCTGCTTTTATTTTCATCGTGGTGTAGTGGTTGGAACTCAGATAATCTACTGGACTTCTTATTGCATGTTTTCTGCTTTGGTCCTTCATTATTTTATTCCAAAAAAATGTCAGGAATTATTACCTAGAGGCTTGAAGTTATCGCTCGTGGCGTGTTTGTCTGTCATGTAATCATGAAACCTCAGCTCAATTTCTTTGTTAATAGCAGAGTTATCTAAGCACTTTGGTATTTTTTTAATAATAAGAGGGGGTTTACCCTTTCTGCCAGCATACAGAAAATTAAGTTTTGTGTTTTTCGCATGCCTGTATTCCTTTACAGCAGAATTTACTTGGCCTGTTCCAGTTAACTAGGTGGTAAAGCCTCCTCCTCTTGTAGAAGTAGTGTCATGTGATCTTATACTTCTCCTTGCTTTTTCTTGCAACATGCTTCTGTCAGCGTAGTCTGTGCAGTATTGTATGTGTTTGAGAACTGTAATATGGGCAGGCAAGCCACATCTGCTAGAGATAAGGAGACCGGTGGTGGATGAATTTTGCCCCTGACAGCAGCTCCTCTGTTTGTTGTGCATTGCTGCTACATTCGAAAGCATGCACACTTCACTTTTGGCTCTGGAAATCAGTTTGGTTGCGAACAGGAGGAGCCAAGGGAGTTAGTGTTAGCAAGGGCAGCCCTGAAATGTGGGAGGAAGCAGGTGGAGAATTAAGAGATGCTGCTAAGTATCTGATAGAGTCACTAAGCAATAGTAGGAGTGTCTTGGTTTGAGACAAATTAGGAAGAAACGTCCCGAGATGCATGTGTCCTCTAATGGAAGGCAGATTTTGGCAGCCCCTCACCCACAAAAAAGGAATTTCTTGGAGGAGAGTGAAAAAAACTGTTTATTTAACAAGCAGGGTGCACGCAGGCACAAGGGAAAAAAAAAATAATGTCAGATAATAAACCTTCTCATTATGGAGAAAGATGGTGGATTTTTTAGAGTCCTGCTCAATTTCTCCTGAGGTCCTCCAGAGCTGGGATGCAGCGCTCCAGGGCCTTCCCTCCGGGCCGCGCCGTGGGGCTTCTGGTGATGTTCTAGTGTTTTGGACCACAGCAAAGCTGAACAGTTCCAGAAAAAGAAGAAGCCACAGTCCCAGGAAAAATTTCTTGCCTCAGCTAACAGGCTAGCTAAAAGCAGGAAGGGGCTCCCTTGGCTCTGCAGTGGTGAGAGTGCAGGGGAGTGTGTGTGTCCTTGAACACAAACTGCGCTGAAGAATTCGCCCGGCTTCTCTCCCCCCTCTCCTGGAACCAGCTTAAAGCTATGGGACCCATTTCTGGGCAATAAGCAGGCGGTAGGGGAATACAGTATTATTACAAAATCACCCCAAGACAAGGAGGAATGTGAGAGACTAGAAGGTAAGGCAGGAGAAAATAACAGCTGAGGGGAAGGAATGACCTGAATTTGAAAGGAAATGGCTCTGAGGAATGCATGTGTATATCTGAACAATAGCATTCATGGAAAACATTAGTGTTTTCATCAGCAACAGTGTTAAAGGTGGCAGTTGTAGGTGCCAATGAAGTCACGTCCAAGTTTGTTGTTCAATTTTAACAGGGGGAAAAAATCTCTCTGTAGGAGGAGCAGCCTCTTCTCTTCAGTCAACTTAGTAGCAGCATTTTATTACTGTTTAAAAGCTTTAAAAATGCAGGCTTTTAATTTCTACTGAGTCAGAATAAGATGTTCTTTTGCACTTGATTTACCTGTGTCAGTAGAATAATGAATGGTGGATTAAATAGAGGGAACTGAAGATAAAGAAGGAAAAAAACCCATTACACACTAAGATTTAAAATAAAAGTGAGAAAAAAGATTCCATAGTGAAGACTAGGAATCATAAAACTTGTATAAAACTTGTGTTTAGAGACTTATGTGATGGATTCATGGGAGCTGAGCAAGACAGATTAAGATCTTTGTGTTCCTCCAGAGGACCAGAGTAGGTTCTCATGGTCTTGTGTTAGTTCATGCTTCTGAGAGTTTGAGTCATAGCTTGAAAGCAGCTGAGAGGTGTATTTCCGTGTATAGTTTTACAGAGCTGGAGACCACACAGTGGATTCCAGGAGCTCTTGCTCATTTTAATTTGATACTCTTTTGACAAGGAAAATTTAAATCTAGGAGTTTTCAAGGAGTTACTGCCACTATGGTTTGGCTTCAGTGCTCTAATCTTGTCTCATCACCCCAAAGTGTCTCTCTTTGGTCTGTTGTGGACTCTTTATTTTAATGAGCTTGTAGAAGTTTCTTTTCACAGCTGAAATGCTTTCAGAAACAACCATCTGTTAGGCACACTAACTGGCCAGTTGTTGAGAAAAATCCTGAGCAAAGTTTTGGTTTCTTCAGAGATGGGTTTAAATGCAAAGTCTCAAATTAACTCCGTCTTGTTATCGTATGGGTTTTTGTTTATCTGGGGTTTTTGTTTACCACCCTGTTATAGCTTGATTTTTGACATCAAAAACATCATTTGGGAGGGAGATAGAACTAAGTCTGCCACCTCAAAGCAGTATGTACTTGTGTTGCGAACTTGGGGCTTGTATGTTGGAAATCGGCCACACTGAGCTCTAGGAAGATCTATAGGCTAATCTCATCCTTTTCTGCTTATGAGCACAGATTTGATTCTTTTACAGACTGGGTGTTAATAGTCGCCATCCTAATTAATCCTGAATGCCTGGAGCATTTCTCCTTCCTGTCATGGATACAGAGGTCTGTAGTGAACAGCAGAGTATGGATGTTCAGCCGTCTTATTTATGTGTGCACTGCATATTTCGAACAACCTACATTAACAATGTTGCTTTATTTCTCAAGATCATGTCATTCCCTGTGGATATATTGAACAATTACAGTCATGAGGACTTGGAGAACTCGGCAGAGGACTACCTCTTTGACCTTCGGTGGGGGAATCCCAACTCTCCAGAATTCTTTTCTCTACCAGACCGCCGCAAGGTAAGAACCAGCAAATTCTCTAGTACCGGTGTTTTTAACATCCTTGTAGATTTAAGATTTAAGATATCCAGTCCTACTGAATTTCAGAATTATTTTATCAAAGCTTTTTTATTTTCTAAATTCAGAATTTGTGTGTTAAACTCTACTTTTTTTCACTCTCTAGCTGGGTTTAGATCTGGGTGTCAGTGACTCTGTGCTGCTTCTAGGCAATGGATCTGTATATATTAAGTAATTTTAAAAAAACCAAAAACCCCAACCTGACTATAACCTTAAATCTTCAACTGATGAATCAAGCTCTTGCCTAAAACCAAGTACCTCACACATTCTCAAAAACCTGTCATCACTAAGGAGTTCATTATTTACTTAAGCTAACTGGCTCTTTTTGTATCTTAGTCCTTTAGTGTTTGTCATATTTGGGTTCAAGTTTTGATTAATGAGCTTCACTGATTTCAAAAGTGGTTTCTTTTTTCTTTATCTGAAATATTCGGTGCTGTTATTGAGCTCTAGTAGAAAACAGCTGTGACACTTTTATGTTTTAAACACTTGTCTCTTGTGTGATAAGTTGGTATGTGTCAGTTCTGTCCAGACAAATGCTTCTGTTAGAACTAGTACCAATAAAACCAACAGTGTATATAGCTTTAATCAAAAGTAAGTGATCTGAGAGGATTTTCTGTGAGATCCAAAGGTCAGCACTGCAGATTCCTTGGCAGAAGCAGAGTCTTGACTACTTTCCTGTATTTATGCAAGTGCTGTATGCCTAAATATTTGCTTATATTAACATCCTCATTTGTGACAATAGCATGTCATAATCTTCTTAAATTGGTTAAGCAAGTCTGTCTACCATGCCATTCATGTCTGTCAAGTTTTTTATACATTAATTTAGTAATGAAAACATGTGAATTTATATATATCAAAATGCATTTCACCAGAGGTACTCAATTCCTCAAAAGAAGATTATTTGACCCTTTTCATGTTTTTTCTGAGGAGGAAGATCAAGTGGACAACTTCAGAATTTCTAACATGCATGTAATTTAAAGGAACAAAATCCTTTTGAATTTGCCTTCCCATGGTAGCACATTAGAACTTGCTAACAAATACAGTTTTTCTGTGCCAGTTTGCTTCGGTCCTTGACTGACTGCTTCATTCTTCTGTTGGCTTTGACAGCTTGCATAGTTGGGGTCCCTTCCTTCCTTATAAAGCTGGTTTCCTGCACACCTTACTTCAGTTGCGCACACAAATGCAAACTGTTGGCAGAGGAGAGCCGTAACAGTACAGATTACTGTAGCTAAATCTGCCGGAGCTTGAGAGTCAGAGCTCTTTAGAATGTTGTTTGTCTCTAAGAAGAAATGTCAGAAGTAAGGACTGGGGTCTAATGCTTGTCTTTTACAGTTAGCTATTAAGGACCTGATTTTCAATATTCATCTTGTTTACCTTGATAAACATTCTCTGTTTATTGTACTACTGCTGTTTTACGAAGAGTCTGCTGAATTATTGTACACTCTTATTTCAGGTTCCTATTAGCTTGACATCTGTGGGCTTCGTTCCTCTTTATGGTGAAGAGCAGACACACAAAGTTCTTGCCCTATTTGCACCATGGGACTCGCTCACAGGTTTTAAGTTCTTTATCTCTCTATTGCTATTTCTTCTTTTTTTGTGAAAAATACATGTAACCAGGCCCTTGCTCATTTCATGCTACTGTAGCTCATAACTTTACCACTTGTGCATTTGTTATTCCCTGTCTTTTTTTTCACATCCTATTATTTTTTGTTGTGGGTTTATATACACAAGTGCTAGAACTTTGCACACTAATCAGATCAGAACTGGACCCATTGAATTCAAAAGATATGTAGCAAAATTATGTGGTGCTTGTCCGGATTTTAATACAACATATATCTCTTGATCCCTCTATGTATGCTTCACCTCTTCAAAAGGTATTTGTCAAACGTTCTTAGAATTCATTAATTTGCCTATGAATTTAGATGCTCTTTATTAATAGGAATTGATCAGCATCATGTGTAACTTTGTTTTTAGCTTAAAGTCCTAGCACACCTCTGGCTGAGATGACATGGTTTTTGTGGGTTTTCTCGTCCCTTCCTTCCTTCTTCCTCCCCTTCCAGTCCTCCATGTTTCCTTCTTCCATTTAATGCCATGTATATGATTGCCGCATTTGCCACAAATGCCTATAGATCACACTCTTCCTTACTGCTGCTCACATGGCCATCAGCCTTTTTACATTCATCCAACTCCCTAAAACTTCCACAGTTTCAATATCAATATCCATTAGCAACCCAGTAGTAAAATACACGTATGAGTGAGACTCATCTTGACAGGCAGAGTTTTTAGTGGAAGGAGATGTTAGAGCACTGCGTTGAAGGATAGTGTTTATGTCTGAAGAATAGTTCCTGTACATCGTACTGCAAAAAAAAAACATTAGTGTTTATTAGTCTCAGTTACCACAAGAAGTTTTGGACTAGGGAGCATTTCATATGAGTGGGGTGTACAGTTCCCCATTTGTTGTGCTAGGGTAGTAGGAGCTACATTAGTATAGTGCCATCTAGAAGATGCTTGGTTTGGTTACTACGGTGTTATTCCTGATTATTTAGCAGCTTTAATGAATATGTTTCTTTTGGACTGCTAAGAATCACTAACATTTTATTTCCCTTGTTTCTTTCAAGCTGTAGCCCTGTATCTTGCTGACCAGTGGTGGTCAATTGATGACATTGTGAGAACATCTGTCCCTGCTAGACAGGGGCTTCATCAGGTAAAGCGCGCCAACATTCACCTGGCAATTAATCTTACACTTCAAGATAATCGCAAATAGATAGTGTGCAAGATATTACATGTTTTAATTTCATTTAGAAATGAGATGGCTGTTGCAAGGAAGTAGAGGAATAGGTACTATGGGAAAAGGAACCTCAATGTGAAGATAGTCTCTAGAGCAAGAATGACTTTTGTACAGCAGCTTCATATGTGGACAGCTTAGATGTTAGCTGTGTTACCACTTTTTCTCTTTACTCTTTAGAATAGTGTTATCTCATGTTGAAACATCTTAGTAGAATTGTGTAGTGTACAATAGCAGTACCTATTGATCTTATCAAGAGACAAGTAAACCAAAAATACTGTCAGGAATGTGTTTGACAGAAGCAAGTTGGAGCTGGTGGTTTGTAGTGGCAATACATGAAGTTTGGAAAAGTAAGTTGCCTGGTATCTGCTTTGTTGTTCATCATTGACCTCTGTTACCATTATTTAACCCTATGTAGCATGGAGTTTTCCAAAACTGGAAATCTGTGTTTTTCCGGGGCTATTATATATATCTGCTCATGGAATATGGGCACTTGTCTTTGATTTTTACAGTTTAAAAATTTTTTTATAGAGAGTTTGGCGTATAGCCTTGCTTTCCACATACTCCTGAATGGCAGGAGAATCAGAAAAGCTTAATCTTTTACAAGGGAGGTAAGCATTGGAAGAGAGCATAGTTCCTCCTTCCTTCCCAATAAGTAGAATAGTGGTGAACTCAAATTTCATATATAAAAGGAGCCCTGCAGGACGGAGAGAAGGATATTGAATTCCTTATTTCATGCCACAGAAACTGTTGTAACTAGTATTTTCACTGCGTCATGTCCTGTTGCCTGCCACTCTATCAGCAGTGATTGAGTGTGCCAAGTCCTGCCACCCCGAGGCTCATCATTTCTCCTTTGTAAGGCTTCAGTTACCTGCTAGCCTGAGAATTCTGAGGCTGATGTACTGCTATTGTGTTCAGTGAATGTTTCTTAAGTCCAAAAATAGTTTTGAGCTCAATCATAACATTCGCACTCCACTGCCCTTCTCCAAGCTTTTACACATTGGATTAGGAATGACATTGAAGTCATGGAATATCCTCTTGTGGTGGTGATTTGTACTTAACCTATTGCAATGGCTTCTGAGCATCTTCTTGCCTTATAACAAACCCCAGAGGGCCACCCTGCTTTAGAACTTAAAGCCCTCCCTTGAACTCTGTCTGCAGCTGTGTTAACTGGCGACTTTGGAAGATAAGGTCTCTAATGTACAGGTATTAACTGATCTGACCAATCTTCTAAAATGTTTCTTCTGTGTTCCCTTAGGTGAAGTCTGTTGGAGAGAGGGTTGTTCTCTATGTTCTGAATCGAATCATCTATCGAACACAGGAAATGGAAAGAAATGAGTTCCCATTTCTCTGTCATGGTAGCAGCCAATATGCTAAGATCATGTGGAAAAAAGGAGAGGCTATTGGGTTCTATTCTGTTAAACCTACAGGTAGAACACTCGAGGATTGTGGGATTTGGGCAGTAGAGGGGAGGAGATAGAGAGCCTAATTGAAGAATATTGTATTAGTAGGCTTTATAAGCAGGTACCTACGTGTTGTGCCTATCTGTTTCATCTTTGTTTAATTTAGGATAATATGTTGTTTATGGGAGAATTTCAATGTAAAATGTCCTAGGATTTTTTTGTGTCTTCATTTAAAAAATTGGAATCATTGTTTCAGTCTTTAAACAAGAACTGAATTGGTATTCATATTTGTCTTGAGAAGTCATGTAATCAGCATAAAAGTGTAATTAAATATTTTTTTTTCTCCTATTCCCTCCTCTGTCTTTCAGCTTCAGTTTTACTATAGTTTTCATATGGAACTGTATAGTTAGATTGTTCAAAGTGAGCCTTTCCTCTCTATCTTACCTATTCTTTTCTGGTACTACAGACTTTTTCTGTTACATTATTCTATTGATGTATCTTGGCAACCTTATGAAGCTTGCCCAAAAGATATAATAAATGACTAATAGCAATTATTTATTTGTAATGAAGTTATAAGTTATTTTTCTAACTTTACTTGCTTTTACTTACTATTATATAGTTTGGAATTTTTATAACTTATAAAAGTCTTTATTTAAATATGCTAAAATCCATGCTGCAGCACGTCAGTCAGCATGCAGTTATGTCATCCCTTCTGATGGATATTTTTTCCCTCTGATTTTTTCAGGTAGCGTTTGTCGCTCTTTTCTTCATCAGAAATATAAATTGCCGGTGCTAGACACAATGTTTGTTAGAAAGAAACATCGTGGGAAAGACTCTGGGCTAATCATGTTGGAAGACTTTGTGGATTCCTTTACTGAAGAGCCTCTTGGCCTACGATATCCACTGTCATCCTTCATGTATACAGGCAAGCTCTTTAATTTTTTCTTTGGCTCTTCTTTGTGGTTTCTTTACATGTCCAGATGAGTACTGTCATTCAAGCTCCATGTTTGTGGCCTCATCCACAAGTCCTACATTAAATTTTCTGCGCTTTGGTGAAGGCTAAAAATCCTGGTTTGTTTAAGATGAAGTAGTTTCTGATTTGATTTTTAATCCTCTGTGTAAAACTAGATTATTTGAACTCAGTTGGCTTTCTGCTGCTGTGAAGTTTACCACTGTCCCATTTCCCCCTACAAGCCTGTAGAATGTGCTGAGGTGTATCTGTGTGGGATTCAATGTATATCTGCATTGTAGCACCTTTTTTTTGCTCACACCTAAACCTCATGAGGTTGTTTAATTCATGCTTTCTCTGAACTTCTGGTCAAAAGGACATACTAGGCTCTCGTTTAACTTGTATATGAGAAGGTATAGTTCCAAAATATAAGGAAAACACATATGGTTCTTCCATTAGCAACGTAAGAGGACTGTGTCATGTCGGAAATTACATGGATTCTGGACACTATGTTCTTGGTGCTGTGTTCAGACAAGAAGCACATTTCTTTTGCCCTATTTCTCAAGGCAAGTTCTGTTCTTAGGTCGTTTGCCAGGGTTCCTTCTATGAACATTTTTATCTGGCCTTCTTAACCAGTAGAAATTTTCTGCTTTTCCAAGCACCACAGTCTGTTGCTGGATCTGATAAGACCTAATTTGTTATGCTTCAAGGAAAATTACTTGAGCAGAATTTAATGACTTAATTCATTTCTGTGGTCAAGAAATGACACAGTGGGGATCTTGTGCTCTGAAGCTGTGCATCAGTAGTGAACCAGGTGAAAAATGGTAGTTTTTCTAGCAACTGCCAAAAAATAATGACAAAGCATGCCTCTTTACCTGTATGTTTGATACAGGTATAGGGAGAAAAGAGATGGAAGGACAGCAGTGTAGAAAGTATTCTAGAAGTGAACAGTGATTAACCATTCAATGGTAATATGTTAACACTCCCAGAGAGTGCTTTTCACAGGTGCCTACTATAGTGTGGGGTGACAAAAACCACTTGACTACATCCTCTGCTTAAGAAAAAACCCTTCTGTCTTGAGTTGGGTCTTGTAATTGGCAGGAATAGTGACTAGTGAAGTTGCAAAACTCTCAAGTGGGTACCAGGAAAAGAAGAAAATCTCTTTCATCTTTGTTTGCAGTGTAAGATAATAATGGAAGGTATTTAAAGTTGAAGAAAGGATTAATTAAGAAGGATGTGTAGGGTAAAACAATATTGATTATTTCAGACTCAGCTATTTTGTTAAACAGTTCTTTCCGTTGTTGTTTGTGTATGATGGAGATTACAAAATAAATTATTTCAGATAAACTTTAAAAAATTACGTATATCTGAGTATATAGTATCTATAAGATAGTGTTTTCTCTTGTGTTTTCTCAGCTTGTAAGCAGTACCTTGAGAAGTACCCTGAGGATAAAAACCTTTTGTGGCAAGTGGAGGGAGGAGGAGATTGGTTCCAAAGAAAGTCTATTATGTCTATAGTGCAAGAGGAAAAACTCAAAATTGCAGGTATGGATGCTCTGTTTTGTTGTTTTCTGGCACTTTGCAAAAGTTTAACAAACACTCTACAAGAGTGACTTTGGTGAGCACTGTGTAGAAACTAGCAGAAAGATTTCTATTTGTCTGGAGACCTGTGAGATCGTATTTGGAATGGTGTTGTGGTTTAACCCCAGCTGGCAGCTAAGTACTATGCAGCTGCTTGTTCACCCTGTGCTCTCCCAGTGGGAGGAGAAGGAGAGTCTGAAAAAAAAGTAAAACCTGTGGGTTGAGATAAGAACAGTTAAATAATTGAAATAAGATAAAATACAATAAATATAATGGTAGGGGAAACAAAAACAGAGAAATAAAACCCAGGAGAGAGCAGTGGTGCACAGTACAATTGCTCATTACCTGCTGACTGATGCTGAGGCAATCCCCAAGCAGCCATCAGCCCCTCCTAGCCACCTGTCCTCAGTTCATATACTGAACAGTATGTTCTGTGGTGTGGAATATCCCTTTGGCCACTTCAGGTCAGTTGTCCTAGCTATGGTGCCTCTCAGAGTCTTGTGCGCCTGCTCACTGGCAAAGCATGGGAAACTGGAAAGTTCTTGACACAGGGTAAACACTGCTCAGCAGCAATGAAAACAGTGTATTATCAACATTATTGTCATACCAAATTTAAAATACAGCACTGTGCCAGCTACTAGGAAGAAAATTAATTATATCCCTCCTGAAAGTGGGACAATATCCTCTACTTATTTTGTGTGTCTTTTATGTCATGCCCAGGTTCCATTCTTTATAATACACCGTTACCTCTCCTGTCTTCTGATGTATTCACATATATCACACACATGTATCATTCCCTTAGTCTATGGGCCATCCCTCTAAAATGTCTGTTGAGTTCATTTAGTCTCTGACTTTGAACTCCGTCTGTCATAACAGTCTTTCAGGGCAGAAAAGATTTTGCATCAAGTTGGATTGTTACATGCTGGAGCCAGTTCTGCTTCCATCACCACTTGTTTGGTTTCACAAAGTTAATTCTTCATTGATCTGGGTGATTTTTACTGTGATACCGTTGAAAAGGCAGTTGAATGGGAATCAAGTTCAGATCCCCAAATTCAGAATGGTGAAAACAGGTGCTGTGAGATACCCAGTTCAGTGTAGGCATATAACCATGAAAGAGACAGTATACAGTGTTATATGGCAATAAACAACATGCAATTTGATTAATTGCCTACCCTCACCCAAAATCAAGAATGCAATGGACTTCCCCATCTTCCTGCATGACCTGCTAAGTCGACCCAGGTGCTTGAGCAAACACAGTTCCCCACATTTTTTTGCCTTTTCCTGAAGCAGGAATAACCCAAACTGTTTTCCCCTATGTATTGAGTGCTACAAGAAATTTATCCCTTTCTACAGTGTGTGTAAGTTTGGATTGTGCTGTGCCAGACTGACTGTCAGATTCCCTAGTGTTTGCTTAACAGGTGGCTTCTGCTAAATGTGTGTCCCAGTGTTTGAAGGTCCTGTCACCCACTGCTGGATAAATAGGTAACAGTCTGTTGTATCATTTCATTTTTCTGGAGGCTGGTGTGTGACAGAGAGCGTGATATTCCCACTCAATGCCATGGTCTTTGGCCCAGTTGTCTATGATGTTGTTTGGGAAATGAATCCCACTAACTCATTCTGGAATTTCTGGGACACTCTGTCACCTTCTTAACGTTTCCTTCTTAAGGCCCACTGTTCCTAGTGGTGACATGGAGTACGGGCTATATTCTCTCCCTTCTAGTGTTTGCTTCCACCATTAAAAGCACATGACACTTTCCTCAGCAGTTTTGGGGAAGCATAATATAGTCTATCTGCCCAGTCTCCCCATATTTCTATTTCAGCTGTCATTCTCCATACTAGAGAGGGTTTAACCGCTTGGCTTGTTTAATTGCAGTGCATGTTTCACATTCATGGCTTATCTGTGCAATTGTGTCTGTGGTCAAGTCCACCCCTGGATCCTGTGTCCATCTATAAATTGCATCTCATCCTTGATTATCTGAGGTGTCGTGGGTGCACCAAGCTAGAAATAATTTTCTCTTTCATTGCCTATTCTGATCCACCTGAGTCACTTCAGTCTTAGAAGCCTGATGCACTTTCTGTTTGTTATGATGTTCCTCTGTGGCCCAGTTCTTGGGTGTGTCTGTCTCTATGTAAGGTACTTTCACAGCCGGGTTCTCCATCTAGACAGCAGTATCTTGTCAAAATGTCGCAGCTCAGACAGCCCTACCTTTGTGCTGCCAGTCGCTCTGCTTCCATCACTGCAACCACCCCACAGGGCATTTGCCACTACACGAGTCAGTATAGAGCTAAAATATTGGCCATTTTTCTCATTCAGCAGCGTTTAAAGCCAGCTGCAAACTGGCTTTAAAAAACCTCTGCAAACTCAGTTTATTCACCTTCTTCAGCATCTTATTGTAGGAGGCTCGATCTCTGCTCCTTTCCTGCAATGTGGGACAACAATCAGTAAAAAGGGCATATTACTTCTTATTTTCTGGTAATTTATTACATAGCAGGTCCTCTTCAGTATGGGTCACCTTCTCCTCTAGTGGTGTTCCAAAATCTTTTCAGGCCAGTCCTTGACCGCTTTCAAGATACCTGTACAGTCTGGTTGGTGCAGTATTGCTGCTGGTGCACCATTGTGGTAGTGACTGGCACCTGTTATTCTTCAACAGCCCCACAACAGAAGGGTCCTCCGAGAGTATAGGCCAGGCAGACAGCTGCTTAATTTCCTCTGTCTCCAAGGCAGCTGTAGTGAAAGCCCAATGATACTCTTTTGGGCCCTTGAAATATCCCCTCCTGAGATAATCTGTGCCAAAGATGCAGAGCCTCTGGGCCAGTCACAGTGACATGCTTTTGCCACTCATTCCCAGTCAGGCTAGTCTCAGCCTCCAATATAGTCAGCTGGTGGGATCCCCCTGTCACTCCAGAACTACAAATGGGTTCTTCCCCCCTATAGCTTGATGGCATTATGGCACACTGTGCACTAATGCTGTTAGAGCCTTATACTCCTGTAGGCTTGACGTTCTAGGCCACTGAATCCTCACAGTCCAGTGAACTTAACTGATCCTCTTGTCGCATTGATGGGAGGCAGGGACCCTCTAGTACTGGATATAGAATTCTCCACCCACTTCTTGTGAAAAAGGATTAGAACTCCTTACTATAGAATCAGAAGTAAGATTAGCTGTTCCACTCTGTCTGGGGAACTGCCTACTGGAGACTGGAGCAGCAGTTTCCCCAGAAGAATCCACATTTGTGATTGCTTTTCCTTGCAGTTCACATGCCCGTGCCTCTAGGGTGGAGGTGGATTTTCATCTCATTTTTTCATATCTTTTCTGTAGTCTGACAGGTAAACCTGCAGGATTTTAAAAACCATGGTGTGTACCCTTTATCTTCTTTCTTGAGCAAAAGAATGGTTGCTGTTAATACCTGAGACACTTGTCTGTACAGGTGGGGAGTAGAACCTATCTTCTTTTTGTTGCTGGAACTCCTGGAGCTGTTTTTCATACTTCTTGAACACATTTTTTCACATCTGAGAGGCAAGCCCATAGGTAGGCAGAGAGATTTTCTTTGCATTCCCAGAGTTAGCAAGCTACTTCATCCACCATGGGTACTTCACCTCTCCAGGTCATTAATGCCAATGAGTTGGCACATGATGATGGTGCGCCATGCCATTTTGTATATATGAATTTGTATATACAAATACCTACCACGTGGGTTATGTGCACTGGACTTTGTCTGGATCTATATGTGACTGCACATTCCTTGGGTCATAACAAATAATTTCTAGCACAGCTAGCTCCCTCAGGTGCTAGACACGTCTCTCTCCATGGTGGTCCACTTGCCTGGGTGACATGGAATGTCTTCCTTGAAGAACTTTCCATCACACTTGACAAGCAACTAAGTGCCCCACACCTGCTTGTTCCCCCCCTAGTGGGGTGGGGAGGAGAATCTAAAAAAAATGTAAAACCTCTGGGTTGAGACAGGAACAGTTTGATAATTGAAATAAGATTAAACAGAAGCATGATATAACAATAATTATAGTGAAAAGGGACACAACAAAACCAGAAATATAAAACCAGAAAAAGTCAGTTGTCGAGAGAAAACTGATGCACAATCCAGTCTCAGTGATCAGCCCCTCCCTGTTTATATACTGGGCTTGACATTGTGGTATGGAATATTCCTTTGGTCAGTTGTCCTGGCTGTGTCCCATCCCCAGCTTCTTGCGCCCCTGCTCACTCAGCATAAGAAAGTGAGAAGTCCTTGACTTAGGGTAACCACTATTTGGCACAAATAAAACATCAGTCTGTTATCTCACACTAAATTCAAGACACAGCACTGTATGAGCTACTGGGAAGAAAAGTAGCTCTATCCCAGCTGAAAGCAGAACAAATGGTTAATTGTTATATAAAGGTACTATAATTTGCTCTTTCCCTGTTTCCTCTCTTAAATCTTCACAACAGAGGCCTCAAAAAAGGAAAATAAGAGTTTGCAAGCAGAGGATAATTTTTGTCAGTCTGCAGTA
Organism: Oreocharis arfaki; assembly: GCA_013398015.1. Lineage (NCBI taxonomy): Eukaryota > Metazoa > Chordata > Aves > Passeriformes > Paramythiidae > Oreocharis > Oreocharis arfaki. The sequence continues at coordinate 26,415 of VZRR01008226.1, forward strand.
TCTGAAGCAAGTGGACCAAGGACTGAGGTAGAAACACAGCTAAGTGTAGGTACACAGTCTGTTACCTCTTTTTTTGATTGCATTCTTACTGAAAAACAAGCTATAAGAAATTGTTTTTGCCCAAATCATTTTAATTGAATTGGCTCAAGACCATAATGTGTGTAAAAGACAAACGGTTTTGTTACTTTCTGTGTGGGTGTAATGCTTCCCGGTGATGTAATGCCAATGACTAAGCTGGGTTGATGGGGTTTTGGTGTTTTTGTTTTGGTTTTGGTTGGTTGGTTTGTTTGCTTTGTTTGGTTTTGGTTTTTTGGGGGGGTTTTCTTTGTGGGCAGTTGGGGTTTCCCCATGCATGTGGAGAGTCTGTGCCACAGCTGTTGGGGCCTGTGATTTGAGCTGTTTACCAGCAGATTACATAAAGGAGATTATTTCAAGTGTCTCTGAGATTAAACTGTTTAGAGAGGCTGTTTTTAGAGGTGCATATCCATGTCACAGGTCAATACAGTGGCAAATGTTAAGTTTGCATGGAGAGTTATACATTGTCCATACAAAAAGACTGCAGCTTTCTTTGTATGTATTTGAGAGAGCAGCCAGATTACAGCTATGCATGGACATGTGGTCATGAATATATTTGGGTCATTGAATATTATGAAGCTCTTCCTCTATTTCATTTGTGTTCTGAGGCCGCAGAGAATGTGCTTGACAATCATTTGTAGCTCCAAATACCATGAGCATGGATTTGTGTGCTTTAGGACTTGTCTGTATTATTGACACAAACATGCTTTTTTAGAAGTCAGTGTCTTAATTAAAAATGGGAAATAATGGCTAAATCAATACTCTCAGCTATTAATATTTAAACTTTAGATTTGGAACTTAGGTCAGATTTTCCCAATTGAGAAAATTAGTATTTCCCAAAGCAAAATTGTCAGAAAAGTAATGATGTTTTTAATCTCTCAATGACCAGAAGCAGTAACTCTTAGTTGTCTTTCATTTGTAAAAGTGTCTTTAGCCTCATCTCTGAGTTTTAGATAGATTCCAATAATGATTATATCAGCAAAATGATCTAAAAACTTACGTGTTTTGGTTATAGAACTATATGGGTATACTTGGAGAAAACAGCAGATTGATAGTAGTTCTTTTGATTTTTGTTGCTGTGAGTTAAGAAGTCAAGCCCTGCCCCTTGCCTTTTTCTAGAGGAAAAGACAGTAGATACCAAAGTGCTTGAACTCCTCATAGCTTGGTAAAACTGCTGGCAGCTCTATAATCAGCATCTGCAGTATCTATAAGTAGTTCTGCAATGGTTTGAAAATTGTTGGACCATCTAAGAAAATAAAATACCCCACCTTTCCCCAAGCCATGAAAAAACATTCTCCACCTTTAATTTTCACCTTTCACTTAGTGCTCCCTATTTTGTGTGTTTTGATTCTAGAATCATTTGTTGTTAGTCTGCAAATTCTTACGTATTTAAAATTCACTTGAAACTACTTCAAATAGCTGAATGTAGACATGGCCTCTTTGCTGGCTTTCTTCCAAGTATTGGAAGTGACACTGGAAAAGTGGACCAGGATGCTGGTAATTGCTGTTCCAGATTACTACTAGCAGCTAAGAAAAAGCAGCATATGTAATTTTATTTTAATGTCTACAGCTTGTACTCACTTTAGTGTATTAAGTGGTGAATCCTGAGCTAACTTGCAGAAAAAAATTTAAGGTATTGTGGTGGTGTGGAGAAACAGGAGACAAAAAAGCTCTAGGGCCAGGGACCTAAGCAGCCTCTTGTGCTGACTGTGCATGTAAGCTGCATTACTGATGAATCACCAGGTTCTGGTTTTTCTCATTTTTTACAGGTGTTGCTATATCCTGTTGCATGTCATGATAAAAATAAAACTATGAAGTAGGATACAAGTATAAAAATAAGACTTTGCAGTTAAATTTTGCCAACCACTGTAGTGCAGTCCCTTGGGTTTGTAGAGAAAGAGGAAACAAACAGAAAGAGGCTCACTTGAAGAGGCTCATTTAAGTGTCCTGAATTACGTGGACACTTGTTATAAACAGAACTGTTAGGACAAAAACTTTGGTAGTATTATTTCTAGTGACAGGGCACTTTCAAATCTTATCTTCTATACTGAGGCCAAAAGTAAAGCACAGAAAAACTAGTCATCCATTACATAAAGGTAATTTTAAAAAATATTAAATTTGTTGAGACAGAAGACTTAGATATAAATTAAGAATTATTGTAGCTGCTGTTTTATAGGATCATTACTATGAAATAGTGCTTTAGAAAGATGCAGCCATAGGTAGGATTATGAAGGTATTTTAGTCAATTCAGAAAGTTTTCGAATAACATTAGCTTTGCTTTTGCTTCACAGGCTGACAGTCAAAAAGGTAAAGAGTCAACAGATGTCCATGCAAGCACATCTGAAGGTAAAAAACCCCTTGATTATCAGTATTGCAATTACTGTAGATCAGTAGTTTTTTCAGGCCATTTTACAGATTTCCATTTTACTTCATTAATCTGTAAAGTATCTAAAACCAGGCTTTCCTCTGAGGTGCTGAGACTTAACTCACAAACCTCTTAGAGGAATTCACATAAAATTGGTATGAGTCTTAGTAAAGATACTATTAAAAAAAAAGTACCACAATGAAATGCTGTTTTAGTGGCACTCAGTTTCTTTCATGAACCATTTTGGGTGGGGAGGTTACATGTAGATCTTAGATTGAATTTGTTCACTTGAATTTACTTTGGCTTTTTGTGTGTGTGTGTGTTATTCTCTTAAGATCCTAATGTAACTCATGTTTCCATCTGGACACGAAGCGGTCATTTAAAACGTCAGAGGCTAAATAAAAATAGACAGGAACCTGGACCTGAAACTTCCCAAAGAGATGAGGAAAATGCTCTTCAAGTGTCCAAAAGCAGGTAACTGGAGCCCATTTTTACTGATTTCTGATTTTTTTGCTTGGGCAGTCACAAACTACATCAGTGTCTCAGAGTGTGCAACTGGTATTTCTTCTCCTTTCTTTCTGCTTTACTTGCTTGATTTTAAAATTACTGAAAGTGAAGTCTTATACAAGAAAGGAAGAAGCAAAGAAAAGTGAGACATCATCTGAAGAGTGATTGCACCAATGTGGTACCTGTGAAAGTTCAGTAGATACTAGAAGTAATAGGAGAACTGTGAAGGCTGAGAATGTCCTGTTGCAACTGAATCTGTACAGTGGTAAAAATATTTGTATTCACAGCATAGTTTCTTGATGTATTATATCTGGACTTGTATCCACAGTACTGTGTGGTCTTTGAGGAGGTATCCCTTCCTGACTTCTTGACAGTTGATATATTGCAGTAAAATATGGTCAGACTGTTCAGTTTGGGAGCTGGTTACTGCTTGTCAGCTAATAAGAAGTGTTATAGGGAGCCATATGTCTTCAAAGTAAAGCCCTTTGCTCAGACAATATTTTAAACCATCATATCTGATCTAACATCCAAAAACATTTCCAGTTTAAATAATGTTAACCTGTGTAACAATCATCAGATGTGGATGTGAAGAGTAGTATGACTTGTGTGCCTTAACAGTTCTTATAGGACAGGGCTTGGAGTAATAATTTTCACTGGCTTCCATTCAGAATACCTATTTTAAGTAAATAAATAGCCCCTTCCTCCCTCGTAGACACACTGTGCCCACCCCACCCATGTGTATGTCTCCCTCTCATTCTTTTCCAAAGAAACTCACTTCAACCCCCAAAGCCTCTTTTGACAAGCTGAAGATAACTTCATTGGTTTCTAGGAAATCACTCAAGCTTGTTCCATTAAATATCTTTAAACAGAACTAGTTGTGAGGTTTTCTGTGTGAAGCTGAGGCCTTCAGCTAGGTACTGCCTAATTTTTGTGTTTAAATTACTCTGTGGAATTACAGGTAGTGTATTGCTGTGCTGCACTGTCACTGTACTTCCCTAAGCTGGTTCAAACAGACTAAGTGGCTGTTTGGTGCTGCCACAGCTTAAGAAATGCTGTTACTACTAATAATTTTCTAGTTGGTATGTGAGAGGACTAACCTGATACTGAATGTCAAATTTTGGGCCTTGCAAAGTTAAGTCAATGAGGTGTTGCTGTTACACAAGATGTGTTACATGGTGTTTTTAAAAGAGGAATGCTAAAATGAAGGCAGCAGAACAGGGTATCGTCTTGGTTCTTTCCTTCCGTGCACATCAACAAATGAAACAGGGTCTTCTGTTGTGGACTTTCCTGTGGAGTGTCTTCATCTCAAGACTGGCATGTAGGACAAAACCCTCCAGTACTGCCTTTACTATGAGATCACAAAGCAGACTCCTGCAAATATATTGCATGTACTTTTTTCTGTGCTTGTATGTAATAGTTTCAGTTCATCTAAACTTTATCATCTCAAAAATGAGAACTGAATGTTTGAGTTACTGTTACTACCCTGCAGTAGTGGGGCAGTGCATTAGCACTTCATCTTTAGCTATTTGCTAATGTGATCTCTAGCTGATGGCAACTTCTTCACCAGTGATGTGTTTATTGCCTTGAATTATTTTCCAGTCATGGTCTCTGTGATATCTATATTTTCAATGATTATACAAATATAATTGTTTTCATAATTCCCTAATTTGAAACTGTTTCTACGGTGGAGGCGGATGGAAAAGAAGTTGCTGCTTTTCTTACCCCTTTGTAGCTTTCAAATATGTAACGCATCACTCCTTTCTAAATTTAAAATAACAAACTTAGAGGAATTTCAGACTCCTTTCCCATAAAATGGAAGTGAGACAGATATAATTTTTTGATTTATAATTGCCAAAGCAATTTTCCTAGTTGATTTTTTTTTTCCTAATGAGGAGTTAGCCATTTTTAGATGCATTTAGTTTTCTTGATTCGTATTTCCAATGGCAAGCAATCACTACAGCACTTTATAATTGGTCATGAAAGAATTTCTCTGCTGAGATCACCAAAATTATGTATTAATCTAAAAGATTAAAAGACATGTCTTAATACCTGCTACAGGCCGGAACTTCTTGCCCACACATCTGAAAGCTCTGAAGACTTAGTAGAAGTGCCTAAGGTGGATGCTGTTGAGAAGGATGAGGAAATAATTGTTGAAAACGAGGGCCAGTCTGTATTAGAAGCGGAGATGCGTGTATCACCCTCTGAGAAACAAAGTGAGACGGAGGTGAGCCGGATGGGATAGCAGTAGCAGATAAGTTTGGAACACAGCTACAGTTTCTGTTAAACACAGTCCTTGCTACCTTGCTCCATGCGACTTTCAGCTCTTTGATTTTTCGTACCAGTGCTTCATTAAGAAGTGTGTCTGAGAAGTTAAGGCTAGTATAGAATTAGTTTCAGGGAATATTTCACTGTGTGTATTTTGAACAACAGAGTTTTTAGCATCTTCAGTAGGGTGAATTTCTAGCTTGTCTACCATCCTAATTTTCTTCATTGGTTTCTCCTAATAAGAAATTCCAGAGAACTGATACAAGGTCAAGATCTGACCCTGTATCTCTAATTATAAAAAAACATTTATTTGACCAAATCAATAGCTGATATGACTTCTATTGGCTCTTTTTGCTTCTCCATTTAAAACTTGCTTGTTGGATTTAAACATCAGGTTTAAATCCAGCTTTTATCTTCACCTCGTTAACAACTTTAATTTAAATTTCTGAGTATTCTTTGTGCCTAGCAGTGCCCTCAGGGTTTTATGTTCTTACTGATGGGTAAGAAAGTGGATCGTACATGTGTTGGGTTCAAGGAACGACTGCAGCATGTGTGCATGCATGTGAGATGCATAAAAACTTCTTGTCTTGGCTCCTAACAGTTTAAGCTGTGGTCAGAAATTTAGTGTGGATGACAACAACAAACTAATACTCTGGTTAAGGTTAATACTCTGCATTAAATTCTGCCTTCTCAATTCTAGATGTCTGAGCTATCTGCTTCTCACATTAAGCTGCAAATGTGGATCACATATACACCGATTAGTGCTGGGGAACAATAGCTGGGCATAACCTTGACTTACTAATGTGACTTATTATTTTTAGGAAATGCCATCAGAACCTCTTAATGGTGAGGTAGCAGAAGAAACTGGTAAGACCTCACTCATGGCTGAAGGCGAAACAATAAATGAAGTTCCAAGTGGCGAATCAAAATTACTGTCTGAGAATCAAGGAAAAGAACCCGTAACGCTGTTTGTTCCATTAATCCTTGAGGCTCCAGCAAAACTTCCAGAAGACACTGAATCAGAGAAGGTGAGAGAACTGAAACAAAATGTGAAGTCATTTTTACTTCAAATTGTATATATCTTGCAGGGTTTTTTTTCCTTTGTTAAGTAACAGATACCAAGTAGCCCCTAACATTACATGAAATTATTGGGAGAAGTAATTATTAGGCCAGATGATGTAAATCCATAAAGAGAATACACTAACATTTCTGTCTCAATGTTCAGACATGGGACCTACATGCATGTGATATCCAAAAGAAAGATATGTTTTCAGGAGTTTCCCTTGACAATCATGAAACTGTTGTTTCTCACTAAAATACTGGTTCGAGTGAAAAGCCACATACTTATTTTGTCTAGCGATTCTTACCTAATGAGGTGTACAAATAATTAACTACTGCTAAAGCACCTTTGATTTCAGAACACATGTTTTATTGGTTTTTTGTTTATAGTGCAAAAGCAGATTATTATATGCTAGCAAAACGATAATTGTATTTGTGTAAAATAATTTTTTCCCATGGGATTAATATCAGAATGCTTTTTCTGTACCTCAGTACTGTTTTGAATAATTTGAAAATCAGAGAGCAACTCTGGCTATCAAATGGATGTCACAAAATAATCTTGTGCAGAAAGGAGGAAAGGTCTGTTTTGTCAAGTTATGTGTGTAGAATTGAAAGCCCTCTGAATGCTGAAGTATCCTCTGAGGTTGCTAGCTAGGGGTAGTAGCTGTTCAGTGTCTTGTACCTTCAACTAATTGTCCTTTTGATTGTCTTGGCACCCTTCACCCATAGGTTTTAAATGAGAATGATTCAGAAATGCTGACTGAAGAAGTTACATCAGTAGAGAAGGAGGGCACTGAAGAACAGCAAGAACCTGAAAAGACCAGCACTGAAAATGCAGCTGCTTCGGCATCAAAGGAAGAGCCTTCTGACAACACCCTGCCCAACTCTGTGGTAACTGAAGCAGCAGAGGAATCTGTTTCTGAAAACTTAGCTTCCTCATTAGAAGATCAAAATGAGGAAGCAGGGCAGAACTCGCAGGAGGCCCCTGCTGCCTTGAGTCAGAGCTCTTTGGTAATGGTTGAACTTGAGGGTGTTTCTTTTCAGCAGCCTTCTGGACAAGAAGCACAGAAGAACCAGTTGGAAGAGCCCTCAGAAGAGTCTCCAGAGCAGACGGATCACTACACGCAGACAGTGGCAGAGAGGGCTGCTGACAGCAGCTCTGAGGAAGCAGAAATTGAGGTACCCATTGTAGATCGGAGGAACTTGCGAAGAAAGGCCAAAGGCTACAAAGGTCCACCCAAGAAAAAAGGAAAGCCAGCTTAAAAACGAAATAGTGATAATTCATCTATTTATAAGAAGGCTATTTTGTGTAAAACAGTAGGGTGTAACTGCACCATATCTGGCACAGGACACACATGAGTTAAAATTCTGGGTTAGATTTCCCCTTGAGTTCATCACCTTTCCTCAAGTTTTGGTTTGTTTTTTAAATTTAAGCATTAGAAATTGAACTTACTCATAGTATGAAAGTAAATAGCCAGTTTTCTTCCTTCATAAAGGATACATGCTGAATAAATACAATTGTGCTATCAAAGGGAACAGTTTGTGTATTTAAGGTGGCAGTCATGGAAGAAAAATGCAGTGTGAAATCCTGACCCTGTCAAGGTCCCTTATATTGCTTTAGACTTCCATGTCACTGGACATCACTCTAGATAACAGGTTTTTTTAATAACTGTGTTCTGTATTGTGGAGAAAAGCAGAACAAGAAAAATCCTTCATTGCTTCTTGTTCCCTTCCTACCGGCTTAAGAGATTAAAAGAATGTAAGATTCTTCATTCGAGGTCTCACAATGTACAAGAAGGTGTAGCTCAGTAGATCAATGCAATGTGAGCAGCACTTGTCTTTCATGAGAAATGCTTGAAACAGCTGAGTTGGTAGAATGCAGTGCAGTATCTGCCATTGAGCTTCCTGATAATGAATTTCTTGCACAAAGATTAAGAGATGCCTACGCAGTAAACTATTTGTAGCATCCAAAGCAAGCATTTTGGTAAGCCCAAGTTTTTCCAGAGTGTATGGAATGTAGCCTCCATATGGAATCATTTGAACTGCCTTCCTAATTACTTGCATGTGTTGAGTGGATAGTTGATTACTTGTTGCATTACAGGAAAAGGATATGACAGCTCTTGGTCTTGTTTTGGTCTGAATGGAAGTGGTTCGTTGTGTTTTCCAAATACTTGGCTGGTGCTGTGGGTAACTGTTAAGATGTTGTGTCTTCCAGGTGTGTGACTCCTGTGAGCACTGACATTTCAGGTGGTTGTGATATTCATTAGTGTGAGTATTAGTGGGTATTTCAGCAAATGCTTGTTTGCCAAACATCTATGCCTTTAGGAGATAGTGGGTGATACCTTGCAAATACTTCTGATTCCCACTTTTGTTTTCTAACTTGAGTGTAATTCCTGGGTTTATAGCTTCCCAGGTCATGACTTTTCTTATGAGCAGCAACCAAACTTTGCTGTATACAGACAGGAATAAACCCAAACTTTTCATGCTTGTTTTCCTTCTGAGGTTTTCTTGGCAAACTGTGAATTTAATTTGTCACACATACCTACCTAACTTACTCCTTAGTTTGCTATGTGTTTCTTTCCAATAAATGCAGCTCCTTTCATAATGGGCTAAAAACTCAGAAACAACAGAACAATCATTCTAAGAACAGGAAATCACTCCACTTTTTGTCCTGCGTATGCCTTTTCCAAGATGAGTGAACTAGTCTTTCACAGTGTCTCAAAAACAGAGATACAAGGTTCACTTGAATAGTTGCAATGCTGTCTTAACTTTTATCCCTTTATGAAGGTAATGTAAGAATCTGGGTTTGGATTTTTATGCTTATACAGTTTAACTGTATTTATTAAAGACATTTTAACTATATAAGATACATTCATACTATTTTTCAGCTGATGAAGTACCATGCTCCTTTTTAGTCTGTTAAGGGCAGCTTATAGGGGAAAAAATGGGTGTTACCTAAACTTTAGATTCAGGGTGCGTGAGATCACTGAGTTAAATCTGCTTTTCTTGAACTATTGCATGTAGCTGTAGTATCTTATCATATATAAGTGTACATACAGATACACTTTATGAACCCCATGACTGATAAATATTCAAGATCTTTCCTGATTGTGTGTAAACTTCAAGTGAACCTTAAGCATTTCTAAAACTCATAAAGCTTTTTATATAAAGCATATAAGACAAGACTTCTGTTATCTTCTGTATGGCTTCTCTTTTAGTGCTGAGAATAATTGTTTAAAAAAAAGAAGTGGCTAGAAAACACATCTATTGCATTGCTAAGAATTGGGGATTTTTGAGGACTTGTGGCCTAAAATAGAGTAGTTGTATACAGTTTACTGCAACTCATCTTCCATTTTTAGGGCAAGCTTTACTGAAGATTAATCTTCTGAATCCTTCAATTGATACCAATGTGTCCAGTTTGAAAAAGTTCAACGATTCTTTTGCTTATGAGCCGTAGTAATTTCAATTTCTTCTAGGTGGATTTTTGATATAGATGTTTATCACTTATAGTCCCCATGAGGTTGGAAAATGTTCATGGGAAGGTAATTTCACTCACCTGGCTTTTACTTTTCATGGCTAAGCTGGAACGATTTCAATTAATATCTGTCTTTTGAGACATTTGCAGAGTAAATACATAAATATTATGAGATTATGATATTAGGATAGTTTTGGTCTCCCCCGAGAACAATAAAATTTCTGATCTCATTTCAGTGAGTCAGTTTAAATACTGAACTTAAATTCACATGTTAGAAGTATAACCTTGAGTAGATATCTCTATAAATCTGGGGTACCTGGCATAATAGCTGATGAACAGACTTTTACAAACAGAGTGTGGGCAGTTGTGGTGCAATTAGCAATTCCAATAAGCAGTACAGTCTTGAAAAATGGATACTGTTCTAACAGTGATCGCAGCAGTACTTTGAACCAAAGGACACATTTTATTTCTACAACAACTTCTTTGGCATCAATCTTTCTCCAGTAAATGCAGAGTAGCAAAATCAAAATACTGACTTTAAGTAATAGTTTTTATAGCTGTGCTGATTGTCCCACAGGAACAGTAGTTCAATACCTTATTAATTCTGTTATACTTATGTAAGGGAATGTGTTTGACAACTATATTGACTGGAGTGTTTTACCTTGGGGACTATTAACTGTCTTATTAACATCAAACTCTTAAATAATTTTTAAGATCCTATTGCACCAGCAACGAATGATTAAAACATCAACTTTATACAAATTTGTACCAAATGTTATTACAACATGCTGTGGAACTATGTGTGAACAGTGAACGCAAGCAGTATTATTTTTGAGCTTTATTTAGTCTTAAGAATAGAGTTTAAAGAACATTAATTTGTGACTTCAGCCTTGCACTTAAATAGTAAATGGTTTTGTACTTGAATCCAATATTTGTTCAAATGTCTGTCTTGTACTGCTTCTCCTACATTCTCTCTTGGTCAGTTTTAATTTAATGCAGAATTCTTGTTTGCTGTTCTGTTTCATAGTCCTTCGCATGAAAGTGTATACACCTTATTTCAAAAGCGCTTTAACTTATTTCAAATTAAGTCTGAACTTGCTGCTTTTCTGTACCATTTCATTTGTAAATGTCAGTAATCAAATTGATCATTTACAATGTCATTGACACTATTAGCAACAAATAGGCATAAGTTTCAGCTTCCTTGCTTCTCAGTGACTGTTCTAAAATATTACTATGGGGATACACTTCTAAATTTATTTTCACAAATGTGGTGTTAGATGTTTTCTAAACTAGTGATACCCTGTTTATAAATCTTATGAAAGACGTATTGCTATTGCATAGTATTGTACATTGGTCTTGTTACTGTGTTAATTTTTCCTTTTTTTAAGTACTGTCTTGGCTGCTTTTGAAATGTTTTGAAGTAGTAATAAACTTTTATTTTGTGATTATTTTTTGCTTGGTTTTTAGTATTTGAGTCCTCTCTGCTATATAGGAAGCACACTTTAAAGTGGTTCAATTCACTGGAACTATCATTTTACAACCTATTTTCTACAAAGAAGTTTTTAAAACATCTAGAATTATTAATTGAAAAATCTTGTATCAATGAAAATAATTTTCTTTAGCTTATGCATCAGATTTTATTTTAAAAAAACAGCAGAATAGGCTCTTCTGAATGTTACAGCATGCATTCTGTTGTATATGCCAGTTATGCAGAATGATGTAAACCTAGGAGTTATTAGTGTAGTTTGCTGTAGACAAGCCAACTAGAAATGCTGTAACACATTCCCCTACAGTGTAGTACTTGAAAATGTCCTAAGTGCAATTGTGTTATTCACCCAACAAGTCATGTATTTATAGCACTAAATGTAGTGAAGATTTCCAAGAAAGCTGTAGGAAATTAAAGTATTCTCTTCACATTGTTAATGTCCTGCAAAGACAAGAATTTTGCTTTATAAGAGTAAATGGAGGTTTATTTTTTCTGAGAAACTGCCCTCTCTCCAAGCAAATAACTTAGGGTTTTGCGACCCTCTCCTACTTTCAAATCACTTGTCACTTACACAAAAGTAAAACTCGTACTAAGTTACGAAGTCTAGACTAGAGCAATGTGTTAAACTAATGAAATAGTTTGTAACAGGTTGTATTTAGTTACTTCCTTTGTCAGATCATGTAAGAGAAGTTATAAAGATGGTAAAAAGCAGCTAGCTTGACTTCCTGCCAGAGTTCCAGATCTGAAACATGACTGGAAAGGCATCTGTGATAGAAGAGCTGGAGCTGCAATTGCTCTCTCTGGGGAAGAGAAAGCTCAGGAGGGTCCTACCTTGCGTACGCATACCTGGTGGAAGGGGAGTGTATGTCACGAATGGTTTAGGTTGCTTAAAGAATCACTGTCAAAGGTATTAGCAAAAGCAGGCTTAATATAAATTTGCAAAAAGTTTGACGGCAAGATTCACTCTATTGTTTACTAGAGAGATGAAAGATACAAAGGAAAATTGAATTGGGATCAATCTAAAATTATTTACAGAGATAGAGGATGCAAAAGGGTGAGGGAGACCTCCTGCTTGAGTCATGAGGTTCAGAGAGGACCCCACTAATTTTGTAGAAGCATAGAAGATAAGGTTTGCTGGTAATTATACACTGAGAAAGAGCAGGACATGGACTGAGATGGGGACATACAGAAGCAGGGCACCACTTTTTCTGGACAAACATCCTTGTTCTGGCTTCTGAAAATAAAGCACAACACAGTACAGAGCATACACAGGAAGAGGGTTGAGGTACCCCCACGACTCCATGAAGCCTATGTATGCATGTGTCCCAGGACCTGGACACTCCATCAGCTGGTTCAACACTTGTCCATCCTCCCTCCATCTCTCTTCCTTTTCACCCTACCCTTTATCCAAGGGTGTGCACTAGGAGATCAGAGACTAACATACTAATTTCCATGCTAAGTATGGAGTTCTGCGGACCCTCTGACTTTTGTCATTCTTTTCAACCACAAGCACCTACGAATCTTTGATGCTTCCTTCTAACTACAGATGGGACACTACATCTTTCCTGATAGAGGAATGATAGAGCATGACTGAGTCCAGTCTTAGTTCTGGACTTTGTCAGTGGTTTATGTGCAAAGGACTTGGCAGCACTTAATCATTGAATAGTTTAACTTCTATGAAGATATTCAATAGGATTTACTCAACAATTACTTAATTATAGATCTGAGATGGCAACACTTAACACTCTACTTGCTACAGAGTGTTTAAGTCAATTCACAGGGGGGTGTGTATGTGTGTCCATGTGTGTGTACCTATGGATAGATAGATACGTACAAAGATAAAGATACCTGCTAAAGTTTCCCTTGAGTTCAGTGAAATACTCATATTGAATGCCTTTGCATTTCTGAAGGAGTGAGGGTTGGGCCTTAAGCAGTGTGAGGAGCTATCAGCCCAGGCCCCATTATCAGCCTTCGGCACTGGCCTTCTGAGTATCACAAACTCTCAAGTTGGTGAGCTGTGTTCCACTCAGAGGAGCCCGCTGTGGCCCAGGAGGGTTGAAAGGGCCTCGCTTAGGAACATTTTTTATAGGATTGCAAGATTTTTGACTTTAGACATCAGTTAATCTTCATCCAGGCCATAAATAATTACTGCAATTTTTCAAAAGTCTAGTACTAATAATACTGTTTCACTGGCTGTGGTTCAGGTAAGTAATGTTCCAAGAGTATTGGGGATGGCTGATTATCTCTTGTACCCCTCCTTGGCTAGGCATCAGAAGTTCCTGTTTATGGAGTGTTTCTGGTAAGTTCAAGGGGAGCTTCACTGTGAAGGAATCATTAATCAAGGCAAAAACCTAATGAGATCATAGAGCAGCCTGGGGAGGAGGCAGAGGCTATGCATCACTGCAGGATATAAAGATGGATTAAGACTCAGTGGTGCCCAGCTGGGCACAAACTGGAAGATAGGAAATTCTATTTAAACAAAAACCAGTTTAAACCAGAAGTGGTCGAATGCTGGATCAGGTTGTTTAGAGAGGTGGTGGAATCTCCACTCCTGATATACTCAAACCTGCTGTAGGTGACTAGTGCCTGCATAAACTGGAGGAAATTTATAAGGATTTGACTTGTAATTTGTAGTAAAAGCTTCTTGGTTATAAGTGAAGTACTATTTAAGAATAAGAATATAAAATGATGAGTGTGGTTATTTATAGTGAGAAAATACTTGCGTTTATCACTAAATTCATGACTGAGATTACCAATGCAGTTACATACAGCATTGCTGAAAGCTTCCAGTTTAGAATCTTTTGTTCTTTATCTTTTAATCTAGTTTTGATTCTTTTATTTCAAGAATGCAAGCTAAATATATATTGATCAGCTGAGGCTTGTGACCTTTATTTTCTTTTCAGTGTTTCTTAAAGTCACCAAAATTGCTACAAATAGTTGTAGTATCAGGGCTGTCAGACCGTTTTCATATTTCACATCTTTAAGCCCTTTTAAATTCATACATTTAAACTTCTGAAACTGTTCTCTTGCTTGCAAGTAAGATGCTACACTCTCCTACGTTTGTTCTTTCCATTAATGCAGTCGTGCAAACAAAGGGGAGAAAGGCACGAGGTAGGGGGGCAGGTGGAGAGTAGCTGCCTTTGTGGTTATCTTTCACCCCTCACTGCGGTGGTGCATCCCTCCGTCCTTTTCCAGGCCGCAGTGCGATCTCACAAATGCTTGTTAGGCCTCAGCCGTGACTGAACAGCACCTCAGCACAGCTGAGGGGCTCGGCTCCTCCGGAGCGTATCAGAAACACTGTCTGCTCCCAGGAACAGCTGCTTTGGAAACTGTTTCTTTTGCCTGACTGCTGTAACATCGTTCTAATACTTTCAAAGAAAGTGCTGACCCAAACTGTGGCCAGGGTGAAACATCGTTTTGACTAAAGCCCACTCTCTCGTGGTCAATGAATAGAGGTCCAAAACGAGACCCTTCGAGCTCTCCTGAGCTGCAGCAGGCCGCGACCAGTAGCCTCTCTCTGAGTGGGGCCTCTCAGAGCTAGCCAAATCTTGTTTGCTGTAGTCACAGGATTGCTGGACAAGGAGTCCTGGGCTGACACCCTCACTCCTTGAAGCCCAACCCTTCGTCCATTGAGGAGATGCAAAAGCATCCAGAGTATTTTGCTACCTTTGAGGGGAATGTTTCACAGGTACCTTACACCAATTCTTTGTCTGTGTGCATGTACATGTGGGAATTAACAGCAGGTCAGCAACCCTGAGTCTGACACTGGTCTCAGCACAGTCCATTTCTACCTGTGAGAAACTTAGTTGAGAGAAGCAAGAAATTCAAAACAATAGAGGGAGAAAACAGCAACACAGCTGCAGCTGGTGTTTTCTTGGATGCTTGGAATACCTATGCTGTAGATAACTAAAAATAGTATGGTGTAGTTAAAACAGCTAATGAATCTATTGTAGTAGTTAAGCAACCAATGGATGAGTAACATGAATGATAAACATACACGTGTATATGTATGACACTAGCTTTTTGGAATAGAGTAAGTGCTAGTAAGTGCTAGAACTAGTCTAGCACTAGTAAGTGCTAGAACTTGTGTGTGTCATGTCCGCCTCAACTGCGACATGTACACACACATATGCTACAGTAAATCTGGGAGAAATGCTGCTTTCTTAGATTTTAAAGTACCTTAGGCCTGTAAGGTAAAGACATAAGCTAAGTTTAATGTTGTCAAGTGGTGTTCTTCTGCTAAGTCATTAAGTTATAAATTAGATTAAGTCCTGTTAAGTGGTAGTCCTCTGTTAAATTGTCAAGTTACAACTGAAGTTTAAGGTGTAAGCTAAGTTTGAGTGCTGTTGGGCTTTTAGGCAGTTTTCCATTTTATCCTTGCCCTTTCTCTCCTTTTGTCACACACACCTAAACACACACCCCCCACACTCACCCCCACCCTTGATAGTTCTTGGTTCATTTCTGTTTTGATTGACGGGATTTTGGTTTTTGGTTTGTTGCCTTACTTTTTCTTATCATGCCTTAACTTCCTAGTAGTAGAGTGAATCTTGTCAATGAACGTTGTTGTGCTGTTGCATAACATGACATCTGTTTCTCTCTGGTGCCCTTGCCAGAGATTTTTTAAGCAATCTCAAACACTCGTTTGTAACACACACTCTCATTGCTGCTCATGTGTTCCCAAGCCCACGATTCTGCAGGGGCAAGTATCTGACTTGGTGCTTAATTTCTAATGTCAGTCGGCAGTAAGATTCCAGCTGCAGCCTTCCAGCTCTTCTGCTTTCCCGGAAGTCGAATACAAATTAGCATGCTCTTCTGTACCTTTAGTTATTACAGCAGGACATTGTGTGAGACAGTGGCTGTATTTCCCATCGGGGGAATGTGAGCTGAATTAGCTCAATTGTATGAACAACATATCCAAGCAAGGAAATGCTACTGTAAAACCACCAAGAAGGTTTAGATCCAATCCATACCATGTGAGCAAAGCATAAAAATTAAATCTCTTTATTTGGACAATGTTCAGCTGAGCAAACACAAATAGAAAAATATGAGCAGTTGTTTCTGGCTGAAGTTCCTCACTGTTCTTGAATGGCTGACGGTTCCAAAGATCTTGTAAATTTATGTGAAGTCCACTTATTTTGTAGGTGCCCATACCCAATGCTTGGTATCCAATTTAAACAAGTAGAATTGCATTAATACAGCCATCGTTTTCTGGATTGTTAGTTACTTGGGCGTATTTCCCTAGAGAGAAAAGGGAATTACATGTGTAGAAAACCTTGAAGTAGTTCATAGGGATTAGACCTTCCTGTATTTGCAAATTCAATCAACAAGTTGAAAGGACTTGTAGGGGGACTTGTAAAGTATAGAGACTCAAATGCATTTTGAAATCTAAATCTATCTTCTACTGAACTGTAAACTTACATACTCAAAACATTATATCCAAGCTCTTTTTTATAAATGGATCATTTAGAGTTCTGAGTAGATTAAAAAAAATTCTTATGTTTCCTACTATCCAAGTGAACCCCTCTGTTAAACAAAGTGTGATCCTATGAAGATCAGAGAATCACAAAATATACTGAGTATATGAAATATACTGAGTTGGAAGGGATGCATCAGGATCATTGAGTCCAACTTCTGGCCCTACAACAGGACACCCCCAAGAATCACACCATGTGCCTGAAAGCATTGTTCAAATGCCTCTTGAACTCTGTCAGGCTGGTGCTGTGACCACTTCCTTGGGGAGCCTGTTCCACTGCTCAGCCACAGCCTGGGTGAAGAACCTTTTCCTGATATCCAACCTAAATCTCCCCTGACTCAGCTTCATGCTGTTACCTCAAGTCCTGCCACTGGTCATGAGAGTGAAGAGATCAGGACCTGCCCCTCCACCTCCCCTCGTGAGGATGCTGAAGACCCCAATGAGGACTCCCCTCAGTCTCCTCTGCTCCAGGTGGAACAGAGTAAGTGACCTCAGCTGCTCCTCATACAGCTTCCCCTCCAGGCCCTTCACTGTATTTGTGGCCTTCCTTTGGGCACTCTCCAATAGCTTTATATCTCTCTCATCCTGTGGCACCCAGAATTGCCCCCAGCACTGGAGGTGAGGCTGCCCCAGTGCAGAGCAGAGCAGGACAATCCCCTCCCTTGCCTGGCTGGCGATGCTGTGCCTGATGCCCCCTAGGACACGGGCGGCCCTCCTGGCTGCCAGGGCACTGCTGAGTCAAGTTCAACTTGCCATCAGCCAGGACCCACTGGTCCCTTTCCCTGGCACTGCTTTTCTAGCCTGTTGTTCCCCAGTCCATACACACAACCATGGCTGCCCCACCCTAGGTGCAGAATCTGCCTATGATGCTTCTACACAGAACTTCCACTGAAAATGTAATTCAGTTGTTCATGGTTCACACGGTTAGTCTTTATAGACCCGTGGCATTGCTCAATGTGATACACAGGCAAACAAGCTAAGTCTTTGTTCTGAACTTCATCTAATTTGACTTTGGAAGAGCGAACTGAAAGCCTAAGATTAACACTTCAAGCTTGTATTTTTGGAGTTGCTATTAGTTGCTTCTGCTACAGCCCAAACCTAACTCCTAACAATGGATCAATCATGACTAGAGGATGAGGTCTTAACAATACACGATGCAATGAAGACTAAAAACTTTAAAAAGTAGTTCTGCAGTATAACTAGTTAAATTTACTTACCCCAGATAACTTTGCCCCCTTGTGTCACAAGGCCAAGCTCACTCACATTCACCTCAATGACGGTACCCTTAGTAATTACTCCCAGTTGTGTATACAAAGGAGATGATGGATTCTTTTTCACACCAAGGATAGGTAGGCAAAAAGTAGCTTTAAGTTCAGGATGTGTCACATGTGCCTTCTTGAAACGTAAGCCCTGTTGCATAAAGAGTGTTAGAGTTAATATTTGCTTTAAGCTCTCACAACTGATCTAAGTAAACACTTTGAGAATTATGTCCTCATCTTTTTATATTTAGAGAGACTGGGAGGAAGGAAACAACTTAGAATACAGAATGCCATCTGCCTCCTGTAGATTGCCAGACTTATTTTAAAACCTGATTAATGACAAGATAAAGCTTTCCATGTATGTTTTCAGGATGTCAATTTTTAGTAGTAGCCCAACAATAATACTTGCTACCTTGGACAACTTCTGTTCCATGAAGGAAGCATGGCAAAATATGAAATACCCACCTCCTACAGCACTTGTTATCTAGTGACCTGCACTTCACAGAGGGTACTTCACCATTATGTACAATAAATTTTTCTGTGTCAATAAAAATATTTCCAAGGCTGCTGTGTAAGACCATCAAACTAGAAGAGAAGTACAATCCAACAGGCAGCCTGCACAGTGACTGTTGATTCTTGTGAGGGAACAGGAATGGGTATTTATATAAAAACAACACTGTATCATTGAATCCAGCTCTTCTGCCTGTGCACTGCCAGGCTAATAGAGCCCAGGCACTGTTTCTGCAGCTATGTAAGTTAAAGGTCAGGCTGGAGGCACAGCTTTTCCCTTGCACATAGTCACGACTGTGCTTCAGGCTTACTTAAGCCAAAAGGAGGGAATTCTGAAGTCCTAGAACAGAGTTGTTTTCTTCAGTTCAGAGAATCATAGCAGCTTGAAATAGACATCTCCAACTTTAAAAGCTATACAAACTACCTTTGATAAAGATTTTCCCATGCTAATTTGAGAGCCTGTAGCTTTAACTTACTGGCATCATCTGAGTTACAGGAATAAAAGTAGATATTTCAACATAGACTGTGACTATAGAGGCATCTCCCCACCCCCCATGCTATTAGAAGTTTATATTTTTGTAAGGAAACAAATAGGAATGTTCTACATGAGTAGTGATCAAGTGCATTATCACACAAGAAAGTTTTGTCACCACAGAAAATCAAAGCAGTAAATCAAAAGAATTATTACTTAAATGTTCTTTAAGGCTCTAAAACATTACCATTGGTCGAATGAATCGCTCATACTTAGGAGGTTTCCTAGTAAAGCCATCTCCAACAAAACAAACTTTTGTAACCATCCTCTTCCATGCCTTCTTCTTTCTCTTTCCTGTACGAATGACCTTTAAAACTTCTGTTTCTCCTTGCGCACGAACCTTTGGCACAGGAACCTCCCATTTCCCCTGGAATGAGGGTAAAACAAAAAAAGGTCGATATTCTTACATGTCACATAGTTAAATGAAAGGGGTAAAAGCAAAGCACAAAATTAAATTTCTGTAAAGCACAGGGGTAGACTATATTTGTTATGCAATTCATAGCCACTTAATCTAATTAGCACATAAAAGTTACAAAAATCAAGATACTGCATATGCTCACATTATCCTAGACTGTTCAGTTACTCAAGGTTTCATGTTTTAATTAGCCTTTGCTTGAAGGCTGTTAGGTAACCAGAGCATCAGACACATAAAGCGGTCATTGTCATGCATAATTGTAGGTATCTGAACTTCGATACATTTACTTACAGCTTTTTCTTTTCTTTTTTGTTTGATCATGTTAGAGAGGACCTTGGCCCGGGACTGGCCCTCTCTGTCCAGCAGGTATGCCGGTACAGCTCCTTTGGGTGTTTTTTCATCACTCTTCTGCTTTGTGTTTCTCTTTTCATGCATTTTAATGCTGCAAAGAAAGAAAACAATATTAACAGCACAAAAAACCCCCCTTATTTTTAGAGATACCCTTTTAACTTAGCCTGTGCCTGCTCAAAGTTGTCTTTAAGAGATATTTGTAAAGAATTATGTATTTCTATTTCAGGAATACTATTAAATAATTTTCAAGGTAAACTACTAACTTCACTTAATCTTGTCATTTCCTACCAAGGAATGCATGTCCAAGAAAGACAGGCACCTCTTTAAGGAACTTCTGAATGGCCTAAAGCAAACAGCCAAGCACTTTGAGAGACGGTAGCCTTCCTCTCTGGTAACAAAAGATAACA
This sequence comes from Oreocharis arfaki, assembly GCA_013398015.1. Lineage (NCBI taxonomy): Eukaryota > Metazoa > Chordata > Aves > Passeriformes > Paramythiidae > Oreocharis > Oreocharis arfaki. The sequence goes on from VZRR01008226.1 coordinate 46,594, forward strand.
TTCTACTCTTCTTCAGAGACATGATGCCAATGCTTACATATGTGAAGAATACGTGTTTGTAGAAGGGGCCAAGTTTTGCCAACTTTGAGGTCATTTATTGGGGGGAAGAAAAGACCCACAAACTAGTTAATAAACCTGTTATCTTTACAAGCAGCAGAGGAAAACAGCTACCTACACTCTGAAACCAGCAAAAACAACATGGTGGACAGGTTCATTAGCAACTAATGAGACAGTTAACAGCTTTGATTTCAAGTTCTGGACAACAGGTAAAATTTACAGAAAATTCTATAATTTGTCTATGCTTGACACAGTTATCCTTGAAGAGAGGCCTCACCTTCTACTCAAATTCTGTGTATGCTACTGTATATTTTCTTTTAACCCTTCAAAAATGCCTGCTGCCTCTTGCTACAGTAACACAGCAGCTGATATAAAAGCTCCAAGGAAACGCATTCACTTTTTTTGTCATGACTACATTAATTACAGTTACTGCTCATCAACACCTCTCTCGGGGAGTACTTCTAGCACTGGAATTGTTAACATTCTCTTAAGTGCCCATCCTCCTGCAGCCTGACGGCTATTTAAGACCACAACACGTGACCCAAGTAATAACGAGCTCTTTGTAACATTATCAAGGTCTCGTCTCATCCTTCGAGCGTCAGGATGACGGGACGGCATCAAAGAGGAGGCGGACACTCACGTCTTTTTCATCTGTATCTTCTCGGCATGCCGCTGCTTATGGTAGAGCTTCGCCTTCAGCCCGATCATCTTCTTGGCCTTGCGGGACCGCTCGTGCGCCTCCCGGCCCTCCTTCTTCCTCCGCTTCTCGTGGTAGTCCAGCCGGTAGCCATAGCGCTTGCGGTGGAGCTCGATGTGCTCGTTCTGCGGCTGTGGGCACAAATGCAGCGCGGTCAGCGGGCACGGGCGCCCACGGGGCGGGGACGGTGCCTCCGCCACACGCGGGGAGGCGGCGGCCCGACAGCGGTACCCTCACTGCGGGGCCCACCCGGCCTCCCTCAGCATCTCAGTCCCTCCCCGCCCCTGCCGCTTGCATCCCGCCGCCCCGGCCTCGTGTCCGGTGTCCCCGGTTCCCACCATGTCGGCAGCGCCGCGGCCTCCTCCGCGGCGGAAAGGGCGGGCCTCTTCAGAAGAGGCCCCGGCTGGAAACTCCCCCGCGCCGCTTTGGTTCCTCCCGGCGGAGCGGCGGCGGTCCGCGCCCCCCAAGGGCTTCGCGCCTGGCTTGGCAAGGTCGGAAAGAGGGGGGAAAACGGAGGGGGAGAGGCCAAAAAGGCGCTTTTTGCTGCCTGGTCTGTCAGGTTGTGGCAAGAGAGCGGAACGCGGGAGGGAGGTGAGGCAGCGGGGGAAGGGAGAGGCAGTTTGCCTTCCGGCGGCTGTGCCGACAGGGGCAGGGCCCGCGTGGTCCCGGGCTAGGCCGTGGGCAGGTCCGGGCGGCCGAAGGTGACCCGGAGCCGGCGCAGAAGCGCCCTGGAAGTTCGTAACGCTGCGGAGAAGGAGCTCTGGCTTTGCGGACCGCCACCAGGGATCGGCTCCTGGCTGTACTCGGCTGGGCTCGGCGTGGGGGCTCGTCACGGGCAGCGTGAAGGCACCGCGCTCGTTCCGCTCCCGTAGTCAGCATAGTGCGCCGGCACCACCAGGAGACGTGTGCTGCTCGCAGGATGAGGGAGTGGAGGTGAGCGTGTGCGCTGAGCCTCTTACCCTTCGTTGTGAAACTACTACGAACCATAAAGTCGCGGGAGCTGGACAGTGACATCTCCTCAAATAACCAGCAGCCATCTAGGAGTGCTTTCGAAACTGCTGCACTTAGGCGTTGTGTTGCAGTGTTTTTTGGCTATGTTTAAAAGGTCATAGTATTTTCTGTTATTTCTGTCCTAAATAGGTGCTTTGCCCTGCAGTCCTTTCTCCTTAAAGACTAGAAAAGCTATTTGCACTTTGTTGGCCAGCAGTCGATGCTCTGGAGCTTATCTGAGAGTGAGTGTGAACTCTGATTTTCATTATTTTGCTTTACTGTTTCCTTGAGAAATATGTTAGTTCCATGAAAAATATGTTTGGTGTTTGTAGCCATGCATTTATGCTGCACTGTTAAGGCTTAATAACATTATTTTTACAGATCTGATGCTGATTTAACCTGCAAAGCAATAGCCTGAAAAATATTTACCTGATTTCCCGTCAAAAAGAATGAAGTTTTGTGATTGAGTTATGTCAAAGGAACATAGTTAACCTGCTTCCTGTCATAAACATTTTGTACAGTGTTTACTTACCTTTCCAGGGAACAGCTTTAGAGACGGGAGCCAGAATGTTGAGAATTATGGGGAAATTTTCAGTGAATGTCTTGAAGTCATCGAGTTTGTGCAATAAGGTAAACTTCCCCCCAGTTTCGATACTTTCTGTGAGCAAAGCAAACACTTGGGTTATTCTGAGTAAACTTTTTAAAATTGGGGTGGTGGTTTTTGTGTGGGTTTCTTTTGTCTTCAACAGTAGGACTCTGGACAATGCATACTTTCATGTTGGAATGGATCTTCAGAATTGGGAAGTTGAATTTGTAATTTTTGTGTAAATTTTTTGACTACTTAACTCTTGTCATTGTTAAATTATTTACACAAATGGTTAAATGTATTTTAAAAAATTTGCCTATTGACAAAATACTTTGATGCCATCATAGATTTTTACTGAACATCTCAAATATTATTGGGGTTGAATGTGATTTAAACCTCAGTGTGGGCATCATCTTCAAGCATCTGCATCTGAATAGTTGGTGCTTTGAGCTTGTGTAAATACCTGACAACAGTATCTCTTCCTGTAGATTTTTTTTTTGTTTATTTTTCTACAACTGCCAAAAATGTAGGTACAAAGTAACTAGTTGTAACAATAAAATTCTATATGATTCTTTTTTCTTTCAAGTACATGTATTTCAGAAAGACAAAAATGAGAGTCAAGAGTGTGACACAGCAGAACTGCAGTCTGAGAAACTACAGTTCTCCCCCAGGTATAAGTTTATGTTGTTTCCTTAATAGTAAGGATTAATTTAAAGGTGAGTAAGAATGAAAATAACTTTCTATTTGTGTATAGTTTCTGTTTCATTGTATTCTTTTGGTCATTGTTTATTAAAATTTAGTGCATGAAATATAAATAGAGCACTTAAACAGTTCAAGGACTGAAGAGTTTTGTGTTGCTGCTCTTTTCTCAGTAGATTCACAGTATAAAGCCTTTAGAAAGCAATAAGAAAAAAAGGTACTTGTTTTAAGAAGTCAGGTCAGTTGTGAAGTGTGCTGGAACTCCTCATTAAGGGTTCCTGTAAGACGCTTCTATAATGTCTCTGTGGTGAGACAGATGATCTGTAGATGGTGAGGGAATGCTAGCTTCAATATTGTTGAATTCTGTTTGCCCTATCAAAAATGAACTAAAGTACTATGAGAGTTCCTGAAACACAACTTCAATAGCTTGAATGACTGAATTTGGGTTAGTTTCAAAAAAAATTACCTTCACAACTTACTTTCAGCTAAATTGTGTGAGAAAGAATGTATCTTGCGTGAAAATAGCGTTTAAGGCTTTCCAGTCCCATGTTTTCTCAACACAGGTCAGCTTGCCTTTAGTCACTGAGAATTGTGCTGTATAGCTTCAAGGCTTAAGGGAGAAATAACTTTTCAACTTTATTATCTAATCACCAGTTCAGATGAATGTCAGCATTACAGTTGTCTTGAACTGAGGTATGCTTCTGCAGAGTAAGATATTACTGTGCTGATAATACTTTTCTGTCTTGGCTTTTTCCTGTTCTTTCTAAATTACAGCTGTTTTTTGAAGTGTTTCTCTTTTTTTTTTTTTTTTTGAGGAGGGGAGAGATTAATTTAAAATTAAGTATATATCTTTAGAAATTTGAGGTAGTAGAGATTACAGATTGCCATGACCTGTGGCTCTGAATCTCTTTGTTTTAAATAAGGTTTTTAGAAGTTTTATTAAATGTATTTCTACATTGGGTTCTGTCTGAAAAGTTGTTGTTTCGTTTTGTTTGTTTCCAGGAGATGTTAAGTCTCTGCATTCTGTCATTAATCCTCATATATCCAGGTACATCAAGCTAGTTTATTGGTTGGATGTAACTTCAGTCAGAGCAGTTGATGGGATAAAGAATTGTAGGTTGTTGCCATGCCTGTCACATATGCATGTTTAATTTAAAGTTAGTACTTGCTTGCCTTTACCCTTGTGACGTTTCAATATATAGTGCTTGCTGGTGGCACAGAGGTCTTGGGTTGCCTCTTGCTTGCACCTTCATAACCAAAACTGGGCTGTTAGGGCAGCTCCAAATCCATGGTGTTGCTGGGAGCTGAAGAAAGGGGAGGGTGTCTTGGCAACTAGATGGCTGCTGTGAGCAGGGCTGCATGCTTTGTGTTCATGGGGGCACTCTGCCACGTTAGAGGGTGAGGCAATTAGGAGCTAAGCTGCCAAAGAAATGTCTTGGGGCTGAAGTTCCCTTGGAAGGCTGCTGAGGGTAGGGTATACCTGAGGGTGAGGTCAAGCCGGCATTAAATGGTGAATGTGGGGGCTGATCGCAAGCCTGTGCTGCGCAGAGCAAGCGAAGCAGTTCTGGAAGCTACTGATGAGCTACTTCAGAAAGGAAGAGTAGGCTGAACCAGGTCAAGGATAACTTCATGGGAACTTGGGTGCTGTATTTGGGGCATGAAGGATATATATGCAACAGATTGTTTTGGGCAGCAGCTTAGGGATTGGGATGGACAAGAAAGGGGAGAGGCTGCTTCTGTTTGTTGGGAGGGCACATGGGTGAGGATGAGCCCAAGAAGTGGCCTTCCCTGAAGTGCAGCTTGGAAACTTGTTGCAACACTGTTCAGTGCCACTAATATGAAGAAAATCCACCATATCAATGCTGACATCCTTCAGTGTTAGAATGTACACTGTGTCAGATACGCAGCAGAGGAATGATGCTATAAATCTGGTGTGCTATTCTCGGGGAATATTAACTATTTGTGCAAGTAAGAACTATCACAGGATAAAAGAATTGCTGCACTAACCACAGTGTTTTCACTTTATGCAGAATCCGAAACATTGGCATTATGGCCCACATTGATGCTGGCAAAACTACGACAACAGAAAGAATGCTGTATTATTCTGGATATATAAGAACACTTGGAGGTTAGAAATATTTTTTGTATTTGAGTAGGTTTAAGAAATTTAATACAGTACAATTACATGCAGTATAGTTGCTGGTGGAATACCTCATGTAGAAGGCGTTGTTCCAAAGTTGTGCTGCAATTTAATTGAATTTTAATGCATGTTCCTTTGTGTTCTAATGCAGTTTTGCTTTGAGATATCATAGGTTCGTATTTTTCTTTTAGCTCATTTTGTTTTATTTAACATTTAATTAGAGAATTTCCTTATTTTACTGATTGCTCACTGGCCATTCTGGTAAAGCAGTTTGTTGAGTTCTCTTTCGACCTGTGAAGAAACCAGAGTAAGAAAAAGTGTCCATTTGTTTTGAAAGCCATAGCACAGGAAGAATTCCTTGCTACACCAGCTTTAATAGAATTCTTCAAGATTGAAATGGTGACAGCAGCCTCTGTTTGTTTCTTTTTGACCTTTTAAATTGTATACCCTGTTCTCTACTGTGTATGACTGATAGAATATGTTAGGCTTGTGAAGAGATTGAACTTGCTATCCTGCTAATTTAAAAATGTGGAACTGCTTCTCTTGTTCTTAAAAATTAAGCAAAACCCAACCTCTTACTTGGTGATTTGTTTGTTTGTACTTTACTTTTGACTTAATAGCCCTGTGATTACCAAATTATAAAATGTCAGTCACATTCCACACAGTGAGTGCAGCCAGGTTTTTAAAAGCTGTAGTTTGTTCATGATTTTGGACTTTGTTTAGTTTTTAAGAATCTCATGGTGTTACTTGGATTAAGAACAACAAAAAGGTTGTTGGAATTGCCTGTCTTTCACTTGCAGAGTACTTATTCCTTGGAAAGGGAGCCTAGGTAAATTGCCTGACACTATGTTTTCAAAAAGGTTGAATTTCATAGCTTATACATATGTATGCGTAAGAGAGACTGTATTTCCAACTCTCTCTTCACATCTGTATTCAATGACAATTTCAGATTTAGGATTGATTACCTACCCAATCCTGCTTTCTGTTTACAGATGTTGATGATGGAGACACGGTTACAGATTTTATGGCACAAGAGCGAGAACGTGGTATTACCATTCAGTCTGCTGCTGTTACATTTGACTGGAAGGACTACAGAATCAATCTGATTGATACCCCAGGTACTGCTCTTCAGCTGTACTCATATTATTAAGGGAGAGAGGGTGGAGTGTCACAGAGTGTCTTAAATATGGTGCAGAATTTAATTGGTTTAATTGCATCAGTAAAAATGCCTATACTAAGCTCTGTTCAGCTTTGGATAATTACTGTTTGCTGCTTGCAAATCTAGCCTATATAACGTAAGCTCATATGTTTTCACATTAAATTGTTCTCTGTTCTAGGATTGCGTTGTAATGATCTTATTTCGAACACTGATTGTTGTATTTCCCTGCAAGTAAAGAAAAAGTTGTTTTGACATAATTTGAAAGAAAAAAAATATTTAAATGTGTAAGGACCTGTTGATGTTGCCTGTTTGAATTATGATGGTATAAAAGGAAGATTGTCTTTTAGGTCACGTGGACTTTACAGTGGAAGTTGAGCGTTGTTTGAGGGTCCTGGATGGAGCAGTAGCAGTGTTTGATGCTTCAGCTGGTGTTGAGGTAAAATCAACTGTTAGATTTTGTGTGTGCGTACAGTCTGTCATGGGAAAGGGGAGAGATTTTCTCAAATCCTTTGTGTCTGATTAGTCTGTCAGTTCCCTTGGAAAGATGAGACCCTTGTGCCCAATCAGTCTGTCAGTGTCCCATTATGGGAATCTGGGGACCCTTCAGTGAACAGTCCGCTGTTCAGAGTGTGGTTCAACTACCTTGTTCAGAGCCATATGGAAACAGAAATACACCCTCCTGGGGGATCCTTATTTGGTGTGTTGGTGCCTCAGGAAAGACCCAGGGTCACATGCCAACAGCATAAGAGAAACCCCTTCCCCGGCCTCCACAGCCAAGTACATTGGCTGCTGCCAGCAGCTGTTAGCATCCTCAAAGGATTCAGACTTAACAGTTTATGGAATAACACTCCTCATTAATAGAATCGAAAACTGTGACAGATTAATGTTTGAAGACTTCTTTTGAAAGCATCTGGCTGCAAAAGTGCATTCAATGCAATGTGCTAAGCAGCTGTAATCCCTGACCGAAGATAGCTTGATGTAGTCAGTCAGCGTGCATACAGTTCTTACCCAGTAGGTGTCGCTGTGGGAGAGAAGACAAGTTCAGCCCATGGACTGATCCCGGAAGTTCTCAGAAGTCTCTTAACTTCTCCCTATTTTTAGTTTACTTTTAAACTATTTTTGTGTTTAGGTGGAGCTTGAGTGACTGTAGTCATGCATCATGTTCAGTGGGCGTGGTTGTACCTTGTAATGTAAGGGTTGCATCTGATGTGACCTTTAAGATGGAGGTGTAAGTCTGTGATCTTGGTTCAACAGCAAGAAATCTTACTTCTTCTCGCTTGGTTGACAGCTGCTATGTGGTTTATCAGCTACAATGTACCACTGAGTTCCTGCTCTTGCAAGGATTTCAAAAGAGCCTGGACAGGGTGTCTCCACTCTGCTCCCCCTCAGCACGTATTGTGTGTGGGAAGTCAGGCATGCTGACCACATCCTATCTGGGGAGTAGCAACTCCACTTCACCCTGTAATTTCCACACTGTTATAAATTCTGTTAGAGCGTGAATGTACCTTCCCACTTTTCTCTGATTTTACCTCCAGTCACCCCCAGTCATTTTCCCACAGTGTCTAATAATTTAAATCAGACTGAAATAATGTACAGAGATTTTGCTCTGTATTATCTCTCTTGAGGCTTTTATCAAAATTCAGCTTCAGGAAGCTGAGCATTTAATTTTACATCCTGTAGTCCACAGGAATTTCCATGGTAATAAGCAGCAAATAAGTGGGATTACCATTAGAACTTTGGGATGTTTTTGTTGTTTTGTTGTTGTCTTTTACAAATGTTAATTGAGGTGAATGTTTCTGGCTAGCTCCATAAATGGAAAGAAATTAGTATCTGTCAATTTCTCATTTTCAGGTTTCATGTAGAAAATAGGTAATTTTCAGCCAGGTTTGCTCCCTCCCCAATGGGCTTTTTAACATAGTGCAGAAAAGGTGGAGGCAGGCTAGAACTGGACTTTTTATAGCATGAGACGTTTCAGTAGTTCAATCCTGTAGAAAATGTTACATATGAAATCCCTCTTGCATGGAACATACCTTTTTCCTGGATGAGGGATGAGGACTCGTAATCACTGCAAGTCACATTATTTGACTTGCTGCTGGAAAACATTTAGCTGTCATTAAATATGAGCCTGAACTGAGTAATAGCCTCCACACCCAACAACAAAACAAATTAGATCTGCTTGTTTTTTTCTAAAACTCTTTAGCAAATTCTTTTGTTATTCCATATAGTGGTAAGAGACTGTTTCTGAATCTGAACTAATTTTTCTATATACCTGCCTTAACTTTCAACTAAAAATAAATGTCTCAGCAGTGCACACATTACTGTCAGAACCACAGGAGTTTTTAGTATTGTATGCGTAGCCACAGAAATGCTTGCCTGTGTGTGCCTAAGTAATTTGGCAATAAAGCATAAAGTCGTTACATTACATTACAAAGTCGTTACATTACATTACAAACATTTTCCCATGTTTGCCCCCTGTAATGATTAGTTTCTCTCCAAATTCCCTTGCCACTCTGCCTGCATGCCCTTAATGCAGGAATGCTAACAGCTGAGAGACAAGATGAGACAAAGCTGCTTGTGGAGTTCATTTGTGCTGCTAGATATGAGATTGTCACAATACACAGCACAGTTCCCTTCTCTGCTCCAAACTCAGACCTTCAGTGGTGTTGGGGAGCATATAGTTCAGCTGTTGACACTAATGTTTCCATTTTGTCTTTTGCTTTAGGCACAAACTCTGACAGTCTGGAGACAAGCAGACAAACACCAGATACCACGAATTTGCTTTTTAAACAAGATGGACAAAAACAGGGCAAGGTATTTAGGCAGTTGTTTTAATCATTGCGAAAAAGCTTATAAGAGAATGTCTGGCATTTTCCTGTTAAGCACAAAGTAACCCAATTATGTTAATACTTACTATATACTTCTTTGATTATTCAAATACGTATTTTTGTGTAATTATAGGAGTAATTTTTGCAGTAAATAGGGAATGGTGAACCTATTTTACTAATGTCATAACTTTTTGTGTAACTTAGGATCTGGTTTTTTTCTGTAGTTTTACATATGCTGTTGAGAGCATCAAACAAAAGTTGAAGACAAAACCTTTGCTGTTACAGGTAAGCTTAGAAATTAAATGCTTGTTTCCTTTCTTTTGAATGGAACTCCTTTCTTAGTTTTTTGCAGCTGTCTAAAGTTTTTGTTCTATTTGCAGTTGCCTATTGGGGAAGCCAAGAGCTTTAGAGGACTGGTTGATGTTGTGACTAAGGAGCAAATAATTTGGAAACCTACTTCTGATTTGGACGATGGAAAAAATTTTGAGCGAAAGCCGCTGCTGGAGACTGATGATCCAAACCTGTTCCAAGAAGTCCAGGATGCAAGAAATACCTTAATAGAACAAGTAAAGTTCTAAAGTAAATACATAATATATTTAAAACCATTACTTAGAGCAGTAGGAAAAATAGGCTGAGAGGGACCTCTAGAGGTGTCTGGTTAAGAGACCTGCTCAAAGCAAGGCTGACTTCAGCATTAGATCAACTTGTTCAGGCTTGTTCAGTCGAGTTTTCAAACCAAAGGACGATGGTTCTCTGTAGGCAGCCTGTCCCAGTGCTGATTTCTTTATGTCCAAAGGAAATTTACTGTGTCGCAAGCTGAGACAGCCATGCTGGTGCTTTCCTTGTGTACCTCTGAGGAGAATCTGGTTCTGTTTTCCCTGAAGCAGGCCCACTACCACTATTTCAAATAGTAAGAGACAGTATTTGCATCCTGCTTTAGCCTCTCCACGCCAGACAACCACATCTCTCTGGGCCTCTAGCTGCTCTCAGACAGCCCCATTAGCAGTTTTCCAATGGAGTTCGTACAATTTGTCAGTCTCTTTTGTGCTGGGGAAGCTAAAAACAGACAGTGCTTGTACTGTCTTAGATGCCGAAAGGTATTTGGTACACTAAGCCTGACAGATAGGACGTGAAACCTGCAGGGTATCCATACTCGTCTGAAGTGACAGCTAGAAGCTGGATGCGATGTTGCAGGTTGGTCAAAATGGCACTAAATACTGTGTTAGAGGCAGCTCTAATTAATAAATTGATCCTTTTTCTTGGAAGGGCTGCCTTCCGCACAGCTTTGAATAACATTGTGCAAGCGCGTAAACAGATGATGCTAGCTTTCCCTTTCCTTTTAAGCTGGAGAGATCTGTTTTGTATTGCTCTGAGTTCAGTAGAACATATGCACAATCTGGTTTTCAAACTTAGTAGGTTTTAAATGCTGTTATTAATACTCAGCCTTTTATCTTAAAAAATATATTGTCAGATAAAAAGGCTTGTAAGAACAGTGTTGTTTTTTTCCCCTGTATTTTCTGGGCCCTTCCTGAAGGAGGAAGGGGTGGACCAGTTGTGTGATAATTGAGATAACCTTATGTTCTTAAAATACTTTTCAAAATGCTTTCTATGCTGTTAATACTCCTTATCAGAAACACTGTAAAATGTAGCATTTTGAATACCGGCCCTTTTGTACGCTTTACTTTCACTTAATTAAATGAACTATTTCCTTTATCTCTCATGTTTTAACTATGAACTTGATAAGACTTCTAATTACTTATCAAGGGTTTATTTCAGAATTTGGCCAGTTGGCGTTGTAGCCAATAGAGGGGGCAGGGTGCCTTCCTGCGCTTGGGTGTCCTGAGTCTGTGACACTGCAAGGGTGTATGCAAGACAAGGTTTAAGGAGTTAAGTTACATGTCAAGCTAACTGGTACAATTTGAAAACAGGGACGTGCTCTTGGACACGAAGAAGGTCAAAATCCCCTGATGCTTGTCTGTTTTTTCCAGCTGAGTATCTGTTGGCTTGCAAAGGTTACTTGCTGCTTACTTCAGACTTCACTGTGTTTGCAGGACTGAAGTACATCAGTTAAACCCTTCATGGCTGTCGCTGTATGGCTGGAGGTTTTTTCCATTTCAGGGACAAGTACAGGCATTCTCTCTCTCACTGATGTTTTGCTTGACAGCAGCTTTATGAGTGGATTTTAATATTTCCCCCCCCATCCTTTCTTGAAGCCTTCATTTCCATTTTGCGTGATATGAGTTTATAATCACTGATGTCTTTAAAGGCTTTGTTCCTGCTCTGTTTAGCTATATATCCTAAGTAAGACTTGTGACTTATATGTGAAACTGTTATGTGCCAAATAATAAAGAACTATTCTATTGAAGGTTGCAGATCTGGATGATGAATTTGCTGAACTGGTTCTAGGAGAACATAGTGAAAATTTTGACTTAATATCATCTGACAAGGTATTTTTTACAAGTGTTTACTAGCTCTTACTCTGAGGTTTTGGGTTATTCTTCCTTTGGCACATGCAAATTATGATTTTGCAGATTTATTACAAAAAATTTAATATATTTTTAACCAAAAAAAGATCACACCACCTTCTGTAATGAATTAACAGTTGTGTGAATTTAGAATAGAATGTATTCTGGCTTAGTATGAATTTTATAAAAATGCACTGTGATTCTTTGGCTTGCTAGACATAATTTTAAAAGTTGGGTACATTTGTTCAGGAAGGTGGGATTTTCTTTTTTTTTTTTAAAGTTAAACTGCTGCAAAAGAGTTTAGGGAAAGGTAAATGGAACTTTCAGGTAGACTCAGTGCAGTTTGTGACTGAGCTGCTGATTCTCACTAGCAAAAGTAGCATCTCAATTATTTTGAAATGGTTGGATCTCTAGACACTCCGTGTCGAAAGCAGTGAGGTACAACATACTGAATTAAAATGACTGTTAGAACAAGAACAGCAGCAGATCTGTATGAAATGTTTAGAAATCTTGAAACCAGTGTCTTCTGTTTTAGCATCTAAATATTCGGGTTTATGGTTTGGAGCTTGTTAAAAGCAGTAAAAGTAGTTTGGATGAGTGATGCTGTATTTACAAACATACTTTTTAGCTTTTTAGGGATTGGTTAGCAGTATCGGATAGCTGGAGCAACTTAAGGCTAAATTGTAGTTCATGCGTTAACAGAGAATAATTCTTTCTTTGCAGTTGCAGTCTGCTGTCCGCAGAATCACAATAGCTCAGAAGGCTGTCCCTGTCCTCTGTGGCAGTGCGCTGAAGAACAAAGGGGTGCAGCCATTACTGGATGCTATTACTCTGTACTTGCCTGCACCTAATGAGCGTTCATACGAGTTTCTGTAAGTGCAGGTAGAAGAGGAGATTCAGAAGTAGGAAAACACAAAAGGAGAAAATTAAATATATTAAAAAAGCATTCATAATCTTTAAAAATGTTTACCCTCTTTAATTATTAAATAACAGTGGAGATGTGGGGACAGAAAAATACACTTGAGTACTGAACCTGCTTTGGTCAGTTCTACTGGAATTGGATGCATTTATCTCCAGTTGTCAAACTTGCACTTTGGAGTTCTTTAGTATTTTTTTAATCTGAGAACATTCTCATTTTATAAAAATGTGGTCTAGGAATCCTATTTAGTATTGACTGAATCACATGACATCTTACATGTCCTATTTGAGGTGGAACTGCTTAGATTATTATTTATGGGTACAAATTATGATTTTTGAATATCTGCCTCCATTAACATTACAGTAAGAAACATATCTCCTCTTAAATGAGTGGAAATTTAGCTAAATGTGGGTTTGAGTGGATTAATCCTACAAGTATGCTTTTTGTTGTGCTTTTAATTTTGCAGACAGTGGTACAAGGATGACCTGTGTGCCCTGGCATTCAAAGTTCTTCATGATAAATGTCGTGGACCATTAGTTTTTGTTCGTGTTTACTCAGGTTCATTGAAACCTCAGTCAGCTGTATATAATATTAACAAAAGTTGCACGTGAGTAAGATAGAGGTGTGGTTCAGTGTAGAACTGGAATTCTGTTAAAGTCCTCAGTAACAGAGAATTTAATTTTCAGAGAGAGAATGAGCCGGCTGCTTCTGCCTTTTGCTGATCAGCAAATTGAAATACCATCACTAATGCCTGGCAACATTGCCCTGACTGTTGGGTTAAAACAGGTAATGAAAAATACTGATACTGTAAGGGAGCTTGTTTCACTAGTGTGCTTTTTACTTCTACGATACTGTATCTCAGATGTGTTCTTGATTATGGTGACACATGTAAACTTGCTTTATTTGAAGTACGTTCAGATGTACTTCCTCCTAAAATTAAATACCACAGTGTACAAATATCAGTAATTGACCTGGAAACTGCAGTGCTGATTGTAAAGGATTGAAAGCTGAAGGTGTATTTTGTTAGGGTTTAAGCTTGTATTGATACTGTAGCTCTTAAAATACAGTGTCGTGCCACAAAGAGACCTCCTGTGGGAATGGAGAATAATGTTCTGAATCAGTTACCCAAAAGAAACAGTTTTAAGTTACAGAAGTTTGTTTCATGCTTGCTTCTATTAGTTTGATAATTAATTTCTTACTGTCTGGATAGGCTGCATGAATCTCATTTGCACAGATTTTCTGAAATGTAACCAGCTTTGGCATACATTTTGGGTTTATGGTTTTTGGTTTTTTATTTGACATCACTTCCTCTGTTGATCTGTAGAGTGCCACTGGAGATACCATAGTGTCATCAAAGGCTTCAGCTGTCACTGCAGCACGCCGAGCTGGAAGGGATGCTGGGGAAAAAAAGCGGTCTGTGAGTGGCGTAGACAGTCTTCTGCTGGCAGGTGTTGAGATCCCTGAGCCTGTGTTCTTCTGTACAATTGAACCTCCTTCAATGGCCAGACAACAAGGTACAATGCAGCCACCTAGCTGGATGAGTGAGTTGCACAAACTTAACGGCCAGTGATCTCGTACAGTTCTTTCTGGTGTTCGGCACTGATGGTATGCTTTAGATCATGGTTGTCCATATCCTTTGCTATTACTATGTCAAGCAGTACTGGTACTACTACTTTTCTAGTTTTTGGGTCTAGAAAAGTAGTAGTTCATCATTTAGAAATGGAGAGATGGAGGCACTCAGAATTCTGAGTTTTGCTGCAGTCACACTGGTGGGCTGTACGTACTGTCCCGAGTACATATAACCTTGAAATGTGGGGTTTTTTTCGGTTGTCACTCACAGTTTTACTCTATAAAGTCTTCATATACCAAGACTTCTGTGTGTCTCATTAGGATTCATCCTTGCATCCTTACTTAAGACCTGTAATCTTACTGTCTTTCCCACCAGTCTGTACTGAGGGCTTGCTTATTTGACTCTCTCTGGAAATACCCTATAAGTTCTCTGTCTTCATTCTAACAAAGCTGAGCTTTTTTGGGGGTGAAGAGGAGGAGAGATAAGTACCAGTGTACTGTGATGGAATGGAGTTAAGTAGAAAACAGATTTGGAGAAACATGTCTGCAGGCTGAGCCATGAGGTTGTAGGGTGTTACTGATTTTGTGGTGTTTGGATGTTTTAGTTTGCTTTTGTTTGTTTGCTTTTGTTGCTTTTTTTCCCCCAAAGACTGATAAATGCAGTCTCAGCTCTTGGTTCATCATTCTCCTGCCTTCTTCAGCAGTTAAGATAATGGGGAATCAGAAAAAAAAATAGCCCTGTACAAAAAGCTACGTACATTTTCATTTGAACAATTTTGTGTCAAACTCATCTTGAAATACTTATGTAAATCACCTAACAGTTGGCATTTTTTTATCTGTACAAAAGCATCATACTTCTTGCTGATGTTGTGGATAATATGTAGGTTGCAGTCTTTCTTCATAGAAGCACAAAATATCACTCTGAAAATAGTATGTATAATAATTAAATTAAAGCACTCTGTAGCACAGTTAATTTGTAGAATAAAATCAGAAGCTGTAGATTATTTGTAATTTGACCTTTGTTTGCCAAAATCTATGCTCCTCTAGCATAGATTGTTCCTTTTGATTGTTTTGAAGAAAGTGATATTTAGGCACTTACTGTGATTATCAAATTATTGAATTCACTTCAGATATGATGTTTGATATTTCTGTACAGATTTGGATAATGCATTGAGCTGCCTTCAGCGTGAAGATCCAAGTTTAAAAGTGAAACCAGATCCTGACACAGGACAAGTAAGATGAATCTTCTATTGCTCATCTTATAACATTATTTTAGAATGTCAAAACCACACTTTAGATGGTTCATTTGCATATTGAGATTTTCTTCAATAAAAAGCACTCTCTAAATGTTCCTATGATACCTGTACAAGGTTCTGTGTATGAAACTAAAATGGAGTCTTGGACACTTGTGCTTTACAGAACAGAGGAAGTCACCCTATGCTCTGCATGTTTTTGACAATTCTGTATTTAAAAAGATTTGAATTACATAGTCTTTAAGGTTAGGTCAGATTATCTTTTTTATGATGGTTACAGTACTGGTGACAACCCTCTCACTTAAATGGTGCATGTGTCTGATGCCTTAAAGCAATGTGTTTCTCTAGGGTCCTTACAATTTGAAGTATTATGGTTCTTAGAATTAGAAGCATTTATAAGAGACAATTAAAAGCATGCAAGTCCTTGCTTAAAGAATTTGTATTAAACCTGAGTTTTGCATGTTTTTCCACTTCTCTCTTAATTATCTTCTCACCAGACTATCCTCTGTGGCATGGGAGAACTACACATAGAAATCATTCATGACCGAATCAAACGTGAATATGGAATTGAGACTTATTTGGGACCTCTTCAAATAGCATATCGAGAAACCATCTTAAATGCTGCCCAAGCTACAGGTGAAATGAGGGAATGGAAGGAACATCTTGTTTCTGGTTTTGTAGTTTGATTTACTTTAAATGATATATGAGTAACTTTCAGATGAATTTTATGTATTTTTTTTCTTCCCCTGCAGATATATTGGACAAAACAGTAGGAGATAAACGGCACTTTGTAACTGCAGAGGTAGAGGTGAGGCCCAGGTCAGGAGAAGGAGCAACAACAAAACCCATCATCAGCTATGCTGAGAGTGTCAGTGAAGTACTACCCAGAGAACTCCAAGGAGCTATAGAAAATGGAATCACAAATTCATGCATTCAGGGTAAAGGAAGTCCTATGACAGCTATACTGGTCTAATATTTTTGTAAGAAGCAATTTTCTAGAAGGAAAAACTGCTTGGTGGCTTAAAAACTAAAAGATAAAAGATATCTATCTATCTTTAAAAGATAGTACATATTGACATGTATGTAAAGTACCAAGGAAAATTACAAAATGTTTTCAGCTACAAAAATTGCCTAAAACCTTTTTCTCTATGCCAGGAATGGAAGTCCGCACGCCTTTGGTTTGCTTTTAAGGTTGATGTCATCTCAGTCAGTCAACAGTGATCTTGGAGGTGTTTTGGTTTATTTTTTAATCTGGTGTAAGAGAAGGTATTTACTTGATGACATCACATAAACCATAGTGATGTAACAGAAATGGTTTCATAGGCCAGTATGCATTACACTTCTATTACTGTTACTAATGCATTTTTTGGATTTTCAAATATGTTAAATCCATGAGTTTTCAGTAAAAAGCCTTATCTAATTGCAGAGTCTGCATTTTCTAAAGGACTAAAAGTGTCCTTGACTTTTGATTAAAAAGAGGAAGTCTTAAGTAACTTGTGGGCAAAAAACTGCCTTAGAGTAAAATCAGTAGGTAGTGGATTGACAAAGGATAATTTCTCTGTAAGAAGCAGCATGGAGTGATTTTTCAGTGTTGGTTTGTGGAATTGGAAAGCGTCTCCCATCTTTGGCTGTGGAATGACTCTTAACCATGTGCTTTCTTTATGCTCCTTGAAGACACTTCAGAACTGTGCTGTCTCCAGCCTAAAACTGATGCCATTAAGTGCTTTACAAAAATAAAAATACCTGGCCATGTTCTCTGTAAAAAAAAAAGTGATTTTTTTTTCTCAGATGTGGTTTAGGCCTCACATCTAGTCTAACACAGTTTGCTCTGGTTGAGAGTCCTGGGTTGGAGGAAGGTAATCTGCCTAGGACTTAAGTTTATCCTTTATGGAATTGAGTTACCCCTGGAGTTTTGGTCATGTGTTAGTATCAGGCATTGCTCTGATTATATTGTGTTCAAAAGGAAAATACAGAAAATATTGTAGCTTCTGGTTAACAAAAGTTCTTTCTACTTTTTCAAATGATGTCTTGTTCAGCAGACTAGTTTTAGATAATGTAATGTATTTAAAAATAACTTTTTTGCAATGGTTGTCTGGATGAGTTTATCCAGGAGCTTCCGGTTTTGAAAATTATCTGTGCTTTTGATAAAGAGAGTAAGAAAGTATGAGTCTGCATTCCTTTGTCTCTTTTGGCAAAGTTAGGTAATGACGAAACCTTAAAATGAGGGATGTGACCACTAGCCATATCCCTGGGGGGAGGATAGGGAAGGAGGACAGCAAAAACGAAAGTGAGAAGCTTCAGATTAATTCTGAGAAATTTTTGCATGTGTCGTAATATTCTGAAAAACAAATGAGTTTTTTTTCTTTTTCCTTTAATCTCTTCTCCCTGGCCCTGCCCAGGACCTCTGCTTGGATTCCCAGTTCAGGATATAGATGTGACAGTGCAATCACTGACAGTGCATCCGGATACCTCGCACACAATGGTGTCAGCCTGTGTCTCCCGTTGCATACAAAAGGTACAGTGAAACTGTAAGCTGCTGTGGAACACAGTAGCATGATCTACTGCTGGGAAAATATATGTGTATCAATATCTGGTCATTGTTCCTTCTGCATGCCCTTGTAATGCCCTTGCTGGGGACTTTATAGCTTTTGAAAGTAGAGAGTTTGAGGCAGCTTCAGTGATGTAAGTACTTACGTCAATTTTATTTTAAAAAACCCATAAGAATGCATTATTGTAACTTCTTTCCTTTCCACATAGGCTTTGAAAAAAGCTGGTATACAAATACTGGAGCCCCTGATGAACCTAGAAATCACAGTAAGTGAAGATCATCTCAGTGCAGCACTTGCTGATCTTGCACAGAGGAGAGGTAATATTCAGGAAATCCACTCTCGTCAAGATAACAGAGTTGTAGTTGCTGCTGTTCCACTAGCAGAAATGATGGTACGTGATTACCTTACCAATGGTAAAACTGATCTTTTTTATATGCTTTAAAAAATTTTGGCTTCAGTTTACTTTTCCTTTTTTAATGGATAAGTAAATTTAGAATAGATTTTTAAAATTATATTTTAATTACTGAAGGTCAGAAGGAAATGCCCACAAATTGAGTAGCTTTTTTATGGCCAATTCAGATTGCTAAAACAGCATGTATTTAGCTATAAGTTAGAGAAGTAGTAAATACTACTAAAATAGGTTTCACAGAGAACAGTTTTTAAAAAAGATTATTATTGACTCATGCATGTATTGCAGCTTTAATACAGTAATATTGAAAAGTTAACTTACTAGTGCACTGCAGTATACTTCTGACACTCGTTTTCTCTCTGTGGTCTAAGCAGCTTTCTATGCTAACTTATCTGTCCCTTAACCTAAATTGAGTGACGTGTGTTCTCCATTCTGTCCAGGGCTACTCCACTGTTTTGCGTTCTCTAACATCAGGCTCAGCAACCTTCACATTGGAGCTTGCCAGTTATCAAGCCCTGAGCAGTCAGGAGCAAAGTGCACTTCTTCAGAGGAGGATGGGGTTGTTGTGATCTTTACTCTGTAGGAAAGGTATTTTCTATCCTCCTGTTAAATATTTTCATATGTACACCAGTGTGTTTGTCTGGGACCAACTGGTGATGGCAAATAATGAGTTAGCCAGACTGTTTTTACTGTCCAGGGAGGAAGGTTCAAGAGACTCTGCTCTGCTGGCACAACCTCGTGATTGCAAAGCAGGGATGCAACTACAAGTTGTCGCTTTGCAAATTCTTACCTTGCGGACATCTGTAATGAGAAGTGATGCAAATCCTCTTTGCAGAAATGAGCATTAAGTCCACCTTAATAGGGCCCTGGGACTGTTTTCTTAATGTAGTAAATAAAGTTTGTGAAGTTTTTGTCTGTCAGTGAAATAACTTTACAGTTTTGGCACTCTGTATCTTGATTTGTTTTTGCCTGGATGAAAGGATGTGGTTTAATAAGCACTTTACACTGTACAACTTACAGGTATTACTTTTACTGGTAGAAACCAGTTATGAACCAGAGTTCAGGACTGGGTGTAATTTCTACCTGAGTTTCCATAAACAAGTAAGTGAAATGGATACTTCTGCAAATCAAGTAAGACCCATGCAAAAAAAAATACAAGAAAGGCAGTTTTCCAGGAGAATAATTCCTACCTACCACCCTGCAGTGTGTTGAGAAAGGATTTGTTTGTTTACCTTTAGGAATGAGTGAATTAAGCTGTCATGGTTCTGATTTGCTATGGATTGCAATTATCTGGTTACCTAGAAAAGTGGCAAATGATACTTTGAAATAAAAAAGATAGTTTGTTCCTTATTTAAATAGTGTCTTAGCTTTATTTTTCTTCAACCTTAAAAGTGTGAGTAAACTCGAATTAGTAGCTCTGTGGTATCAAGTTTCATGATTTTAAAGTGAAGAATCCCAGTTTTTGAAAGGTTAAAAATGATAGTTTTTACTCCAGCAAGGCTGTCAAATAATTTTATTTTAAAAGTGAAAATTTTAAGTCTTGATTCAGATACGAAACCACATGTACATATTTATCCCCAGAGGCACTTCAGGCTGTTGACAAGAAGTCTTTGCAGCAGTTACGGCCCTCTAGCTTCATGGGCGCAGTATCCAACAAACACCGGTTCGGCCGCTATGCCACGGCTGTTAAAATAAAGCGGAATGGCTATGATTGTAATCAAACAACTGGCTGCTTGTGTAGGCAGGAAGAGAGATACTGGCAATCTATTTTAATAGTTACATAAACAAAACTACTTCCAAGAAATAACACATGGCCTATTAAGAGAGTGAAAAAGGGCCTTATTCTACTTTTGATTGTACTTTTGATTGAACCTCTGTTTTAATCAGCGGCAGCAAGCTATTACCAAACATGTTGAAAACTTAAATTCAGGGGCTGGTTCTTTTGACGTTCTGCAAAATCTATTGCTTTTATTGAAAAGAAGTCATAATGAAGGAAAATATGAACCAACTGACATTTGCACATTCTCCCCTCTCCCAGCTTCAATGTTTCCTTTATATGCAGCTCTAGTTCTGTAATTTTCATTATTTTTGGGTGGGAGTCAGGGTTTCTCTCAGCTTAGACTATCATAAATTATTCTGTTCTCATGTGCCTTTAAAAACAAACCAATCCCTGTGGCTTATGATGGTGCAGTAAGATAGTATAAAAACATGTTCCAGAGTTAAAGTAGTTGAAAACAAAATTCTACTTCTTAAGTGTTTGAGATCTAGGTGCTAGTGCTACTAATGTTTAAAAGTGGTGCAGTGAAAGAAACTGAATAATGAAATAGCTCAGCTGAATGATTGTTGCCCCTAAGCAAAACGTACTGAGTTTAGATCTGAATAGTTCCTGTTCACTGTAATATTTCAAGAGCAGTGGCCTTGATCTTCAGTTGGCAGAGTTACTGTTCTTCCAGTGACCAGGATCTAGCTGTTACAATGTGCTACCTACCCATTCCCTTGCTCACTGATAACCAGCTGCAGAGCAAGCCAGAGCTGTTTATTCTCTTGGAAAGGCCCCTTGTCCTGCTACAACTGCAACAGTCTGTGTATATGTGATGAATAAAAACGTTAGTAGGAGCATAGTCCTTGCATACATGCTAAGACTACAACAGCCTGATACTAAGTCAGCTCTTTGAGGAAAGGCAACAACTGCAGCTCCATGGAATGTTCATTTCATCAATGGAAAGGGAATGGTTTCTCTAGTGTTTTTTCTGGTTCAAAGCCTGTATAAAAAGAATCATTTTCAGGATAACGTAACTTTTTATTAAGGTAGTTAGTTTCTAACAGGAATTGTTCATCCTAAGACAGTAAAACAGTTTTTTCCTTAGACTGCTTTCTGTTGCTAAATATGTGCAACAAGTACAGGGAGTAGTCCTTAGTCTGCCCCTGCATTCTGCATCGCTCATGCCAGCACTACCAGAGCAGCTGCTGTAATCTGGCCCAGCTCCCTGCACAGCAATACAAATACCAGTGTTAAGGAAGAAGATGCAGATGCAGCAGTGGAGTTAACCACATCCAGAACAGCATGGCTTAGTTCACTGTAAAACCTAATCCTAGTGGTACAGCTACTGTACACTTCACTGTTCAGTTGTACCAATGTTTCCCTGAGCCCCACAAGAGATGCACCATCCTGCTGAGTAATAGAATAGAAGTTTTTAAAGCCCTTTGACCTTGTTTTTAACATGTTATTTGTCAACTCTCTCTTCATGTATCTATTTTTCTCATGACTGAGGGAGATAGCACAACTTACATAGAGCTATCTTCCCACATTATTATTTTAAGCCAGCTTGAAATAACCCAACCAAGTCAAAACTGACAAGTCCTTCACTGACTCTTGATTAGAACGTGACTGTAAGCTAAACAAATACTATATACTCTAAACTAAACATAAGTGATTCCAACAGATAATCATGCTAAGACATCTTCAGGAACACAAATAAAGAGCTTGAGTTTTAAGTGCTGACTGTAACTGCTGTTGTATCCTGTTTTGTAAAACACTGATTTGTATCTGCCTTGACCTACTACCACACAGAGCTGAGATTTTCAATGACTTATCATAAACTTCTGTAGAGAAACAAAATGGTATGTTTCATGCTTGCTGCAGTTCAACTATTCAGCTCTCTGACTGTATACTTTGAAAGTGAAGTCAAACTTGGACTTAAAACCTAAAAATCGTATCTACAACTGTGAATGTGCAGTGACAACACTAGCACTAAATAACCAGTAACTTATGTAGGTACTTTTTAGGAAAGAACTGGGAGAAGAATGTGTTATGACTACTGTAAACAAAGTCAGTTCATAAATGAGTTAAAATTTGTCATGGACTGCTTATCCACCCCTTTCAGCCCTTAAAGTAAGGCAATACCTCAAAGAATAGCTTCTCCAAACTCAACTCTCATGCAAACAGCTCCACTTGATGACCTGCTGCAGGTCTTTAATTATTATTAATAATAAATAAATAACACCACCTTTTTTTTAGAAGTCTTCTTTTCCTTCTGTCAGTGTACTCCTCCCACATACCCTTTAATATAGTTTTTGTCTGAAATGAGTCAATCATGCTGTTTGTTTTTCCTTTACAGAAAAGAGAAACAGATGAGTCCTAGTATTTCACTAAAAAAAGTCAGTTCTGAAAATTTTAGTTGCAGAACTGTCCAGAGCTCCTTTCTTAATGTATCTGTCTTCCTCTTCTGTGGATACAAAACCATATGTGATAGCATTTTCAGTCAGGCTAAACTGCTAGCTCTCTTCCTTTCATTTGCAGGCCAGCAGTTCATGCCTGTACCTTTATTCCACTGGTTATAAAACTTGAGAATCATGATACACTGTAGCTACTAAATCTTACCGAAGCATGCGGCATCGATGATTAGTCAACCTTTTGTAGGCATCCTGCAAGTTGGTCACATTGCTGCTGCTCCAGAGTCTTTCCCCCACAGCACTTGCTCGAGGCCTGTAAAGGTATACGAAGTTTTAGAGTAGGTATCGTCTATAACCAAGAATGGATAGCTTTTTTTAATACCAGGTCTGATATAATACTTTAATACCCAGAAGCATTAATTTGCATAGCTGCTTAGGTTCAGCACAGAGCACTGTTACCACTATCATACAGTCCTGTTGGATTAATTAATGGTTCCTGTAGCTGGCTTTCTAAAATCTAATGATGAAGCAGTTCATACCATAATCTTGGTGTCAAGTTAGTTGCATCCACAAATTCCCCCCACAGGCAGGCTTCTCCACCTATTACAAGTTTCTTCTGTTTTTCAGATCCTGAATTTAAAGCAGAAAGTCAGAATTTCTCTCTGTCCAGAAGATGGGCATATATCAGCAATTAGATAAGACTGATGTTCAGTTGTTTTCATATAAAATAGCTATCCTGACCATTAATTTAACATTTTGGTAGTCTTGTTACTGAATGTGAGAACCACCAAGCCATTTGCCCAGCGAAGCCATTTCTCTGCTCTGTCAGAAAAGATTTTACCTTTTATGCTCTGAAGACATTCCTCAGCTTTTTGACATTCCTAGAGATTTAAATCCTGATGGAAACTGTTCAATCACATGCAGAACACTCCGTGAAAAAATTAGTTAGGTGTTCTCCTTAAGGAGCTCTGAGAGGTCCCTTGCACAAAATGAAAGCCCCATGGAAAGCCTAAGATATTTGTATCAACTTTAGACAGAGGGAGAGGACATGTCTTTTTCTAGAATAGTTTAACACTCAAGAAGCTTGGTAACATAAATTCAGTGTCTGTCTACTAACAGCCATTTTGCACAACTATGCTCCAAAAGCATCTGCCCACCTAGTCCAGCATTCTGTCTTATGCAAACACCAGTATCAGATGCTTGAGAAAGGTAACCCCTTTCCCTGTGAGAAGTGCAAAGTTTCTTTTTTTAATTAAAGAGTTTTCCAGAGTTCTAGCTGACCATAATACCTTTGATTATGCTATAATCACAGTGAGGGAATGTCCACACTAAAGATTAGCTCTATTCTTTCCATCATGTACAGAACATGCATATAAAAAACATAACAAACCAGAGAAGTTAAGTGGTTCAACACTGTAGTATTTCTTCCAGTCTTGCCCATAACTAATGTAGTCTAAGTACCAGGGTGCTGACAGGACAGTGGTGAACCCAGCTCCAGTAACACTGCTCAGTTCATGAGCGTAGTTTTTTGCCATCCACACTTGAACTACAGTGTCTGGTTTCAGCTAAAAGAGGAAAAGACAAAACAAACTAACTAACCAACTTAACACAAAAACATTAATGGCAATCCTAATTGCTGTTAGCAAGGAAAAGGATCGCAAATTTCAAAACTCTCTGTTTTGAAGATGAATGTTTCAGTGATGCCATGATGATTTTTTGCCTTTTCTTTTATACCCCTTTTATATACTCTTTTATACAGCTTTTATGTATTCTTAATGCTTTTAGCCCACATACTTACAATTCCCTAAGTTAGAGAGCCTAGGTGAGACCCACTATCTTGCTAAGCCAGGAGACCAAACATCCTGGAAGCCTCGCAGTCAGGGGTCAGGATGCCCCAGACACCAAGGTCCTCTCTAGAACACATTCTGTAAGCTAAGATAGGCCCATGAAGGGGGAAGGTTCCCCAGGCCAGGGGGGAGGGGGGTTCACTTGAGCCTCCCATTGGGGAATCTTTGATAGATATGCTAATTTGTAAGGCCTATAATTGTATGTGCTTTTCTGATGTGTATGTGTGCATTTCGGGGGTGCATCTCAGTGCATTCCACCGGCACAAAGTGCTGCATCTAAGGATCCTCAAATAAATACCAAGGTAAAACCCTTTTTTTCACTTAACCGTGTTTGATTCTTAATTTTAAGACCAGGAAAAGGCAACATGAGAAACTACCTTTTGCCATCCCTCCCCCTTCCCCCCGAAGTCTAAAGCTGATTAGCTCTTTGCTGGTTTTAACCGCAACTCATACTAGAGTGAAGCCTAGGTAGACAGTTAATGCTCTAAGGGGATTCCTACATTCACCACATATTTGACAAGCTCTTAAAAGCCAAGCATTCGGTGGTACTAGACCAGAAACAAGAGTTACATGAGGAAAAAAAAAGAAAGAAAACTATTCATAGAAACTTCTCTACCCTTTACTCTGATGTTTTAAAGCATATTATATTAACTGAGTTCACCTTTAAAAAGCACTTCAATGCTGGTGTTCCTGTTTCGCCTATTACATATTCAACAAATGATAATTTCAAGGGAGGCCCCACAGCTGGGGAGACTTGCTACTGTCAGCAGACTTGCTTTAACTCTTAAGAGACTAAGCCAGACCTATTTAATAGTCTGCTTGGGAAGCCTCACACAATATTGTGCTATGACGCAAGAGTACCTTACTAGTTTTCCCATCTTACCTGCGCTTTGTGATCAAACACTTCTTGCCAGACCATCTGTCCTTTGTTGTAGGACGAAACAATGTCCAAAATGCTGGGTATTTAGAAATAAGATCAGGTTTGTGAACTTCAATGAGGTAAGTACAAGCAGTCAAAGTAGCAACATTTTCTACCCCAAGGCACATCAGACCCTTCCCACCACTGCATAGGGGACCAAGAAAAAGCAGGTTGTTCTGGTTTTGGCCTTCAGTGCTCTGTCTTGCAGAGCATGTTCTACCACGTAGAACAATGTGCACATGCATTAACACAAACCGATATTCAGAACTACCAACAACTCGTACAGGGTGACTAAATGTGTTATTTAAGGAGAGAAGGAAATGTCTGCAAAAACTTCCTCCCCACCCTGTGTGCTGACACTATTGCAGATATGTAGTTTAGGATATCCAATACATTCACAGTGCGTGTAAAACCAGCCTACACATCCATGCTGTGTCCCGCATTTTAAAGCTATGAACTTCAGACCTGGTGTTTTAAAATAAAGTGGATAGTCCCAAATATGTGGCAATTTTTCAAAATAGTGTAGATACTAAATCAGCTTCCATATCTGCACCTCAATGCCACCCTCAAATAATGAGTGAAAAACTGAGCAAGAATTAAAAAAACAACATACTTCTGAACATAGTAAGATTCCAGTTTAGCATAGTCAATGCCAAAACCTTGCTTCTTCATGAACTCTTTCACTTCAGGGTTAGATTTCCTTAAATAGTAGCAAGAAAACAATTTTTTAAAAAAGATTATTTTTGTTATGTTTTAAATCAGATTTCCCAACCATTTCTACCTATGCACAGCACACTAACTGATGAGTTTGGCATGCCCCAGCCCGGAATGCACAGCAGAGCAGAAGCAGCAGGATAACATGACTTAGATACTTTGAAACAGTTTCATCCTGATTTGGAATAAAGCCAATAGACCTAATTCTCTGGCAATACTGCTGGAGTCCCTGTTCTGAAGCCGTCTCTGGCAGGCTGCCTCAAACTGCTAAGAGCTCTGGGGTTCCTGGCACCTCAGCCAGCTTGTGCAAAGGTTGTCAGTAGTCTGAACTCAACAATTTTGTGTTTCTACCACAAAAACAAACCAACATTTTTGTGTTAAAGCATTTACCAGAAGTTTTCCTTCTCTATAAAAATTAAATCATATCCTGAGTGTTTGGATTTGATCTTTAAGGAGAATGCAGAAGTCCTAACTAGATCAATTTGAATACTTATCAAAATGCTCCAAATTCTTTATTATTAGTTAGTCTCTCCAGCAAAGAGACTCAAAATCCATAACCAAATTAAGAACACTATTAATATGTGCTGTATTTCTAATACAAACACACAGGAATCTGTTTGGTAATTCTTACTGTTAGCAGATTTTCTGGAGGGCAGAACTCAGTGTAAAGATCTACTTTAACACAAAGCATTTAAATGTTAATTTTCTTATCTAGTACTTTTCTAACATACTAGTTCTCTTTCCTGCCAGGGTATTTTTCATGAAGAAATCCTTTAGAATACCTGAATATTTATGAAACTACAAGTCAAAGCAAAATTCTGCACATCAGTTGCTTGTGAAGGATCACAAATGATCTGCCTATAAATAGTTACAGAGGTAGGAGTGGAGGTCTTTGGCTATGCAGTGAAAACTGTTTCATGCAACTGAGCTCCATAACTGATGGAGGTGGACAGGTTTAGGTGACACTAGATAATTGTTCTTTGAATTGTCATCATACCAACAACTGAAGTCCACTTCATCTCCTCCCAAATGAATTAATTCATCTGGAAATACACTGCTGATCTCTTTGAAGAACTTAGTCATGAAGTCATAAGTTGTATTCCAAATGGGATTTACAGGTCCAAAGGACCCAGTTGGCCGTTGTCCATTGTAACAAGGAGTGAGAAGATCTTTTTGACCTAATAAAAACAATTAATAGATGATATTCAGTTTCATGTTGGTATGCTAACTTTGCTAGCAGGAAGAAGCAGTTATCCATATTAAAAAAGTGAATATTCATGACCTAAGTGCTCACCTATTTTAAATATAATCAAATAGAGGCAGGATGAAATAATACAACTTGCAAAATGTTGAAGAACCCTCTAACTAGCAATCAGGACTCTGACTTTCAAATTTGTGATTTAACACACATTAATACATGTAACATGTCCCAATACCTGGAAAACAGCATTTGGATAACTACTTGAAAAACTACTAGATAACTACTTGAAAAAAAAAAAACCCTTCAATGACTAGCAGAAGGAAGCCAATTAGAAGAAAGCCAAACATAATGAGTGTGCTTCAGACGCCAATTTTTTATTACTCTTCTTTTTCAACACGTAAGTAGGCGTGAGGTGCATAGCTCAAGGCAGATGTCCTATCTCACTCTGCTAAGAACATACCTGTACACAAGAAATGATGGCTAAATAGAGATCAAAACTACACAACGGTTCGCAAGTCAAGATACCTGAAGCAACATGAGCCAGGATAACTAAACAGGAAAAAGTTATTATATGTGGGTTGGAGATTTTTAAGTGCAGTTTATTTGGTACACTGTAGTTGCAGCAGCAGCACTTTCCTGGTTTCCTACTCTGAGCACATTTCTCCCAAACAGGCTTTAGTGCTAGATTGCTTCTACTACTCAACTCACAAACCTTAAGACTTCTATCCAGTATCTTCAATTTGAATGCAAACAAACCTAAATTCATACACAAAGCCAGGACTGGCTCCTCTGCATCACATTAAAAGAAGCTATGCAGGAAGCTATCGAGAGCAATTGATTTTAGGAAAGAGATATCAACTTGCTCTTCGAGTGAATGTAGACCACCTCACACATCACCAGGCAAGCCAATGGTTTTAACAGTTCTCTGTAAGAGTGAAGACCACTTCAGATGAAGATTCCAAAAGAGTGTTTAGCAAATTCAGGTTTTGCTTTGTTCCTTTCCTTTTCATTTCAAATACTGAGAAAGAGCCTGAAACATCCTCCAACATTATGACCACATCCCCACAGGATGAGTACAAGACTCATACCATGGCTATGAAACACTAGAAAAATCTTTACTTTTGGCCAAAGCCATCTTAAGTAAATTGCAGTGATATTGCATTCAGCACACATGGAATTAAGGCACACAGTTTCCTGGTCCTTGAGTGCACGTAAATACCAGCGTTCTCTATCAAGAGAAGTATTACTCTGAGACCCAGAAGGTAAGTCAGTGAAGAAGCATCCAAGTTCACTGTGTTTTATACACTGGTAGATTACCACTTCACCAACAGACAGAAACATCAGTCATTTCCAAAGAACCTTCCCAAAGCAACTCCAGAGCAAGCAACTCATTATTCCTAGCCACTGCCTTATTACTCTAAACTCAAAAGTTCTGAGTGAGAGGGTATCAACAACATAAAGCCTAAGGCAGAATGCATATGTACCCTTGCACACACATCTAGCATAGAACATGTCAACTTTCTTCATTCATTTTACTTCCTCTAACCTGTAAAGGTCAAGACATTACTTAGTGCCTCTTCCTTATCAAGGGCCTTCCAAAGCACTTTATTGGTTACTTCTTAAAAAATTCATTTGCTTGCTACTACTACTCACCACAATCTCATAGCAATTTATACTTTCTTGGGCATACCTTTTCCCCAAGACTGTGTGTGTCCTGGGGTATCAAACTCCGGGATAACTCTGATGCCTCTTAACCGGGCATACTCAATCACCAGACGGACGTCAGTAGGAGTATAGATGAGATTAGAGGAGTATGCCCCCTGTAAAACATTCACATTTAGAGACAGTTTACAACACACTACAGCAGCAGATCACAAAATTTGGAAGGAAGTATTTTAACTTAGAGTGGAGAGCAGTTTAATGGGTTGGCTGTGGTTTATCAACTGCACAGAGAGAACTTTTCAGTTAGTTTGTGGAGAGAAAAAAACCCCACCAAAACAACAAACCCAGAACACTGAGACAGACCTCCCTGACTAGACCTTCTTTTTAGCTCACAGTTACTGAAGAACACAGAAAAGCTTGTTTCTATTCCTTCAGAATTTTGAAAGATATGCTTTTCAATTCTTCTGTATAGAGGCAAGTTATTTTTCCCCATTAGGTCTGGAACATTGGGCCCTTGCTACATAACATACAAGACTAATGGAAAAATTCTGCCGAGTCAGAAAGAACTTCCAACATCTCTGCTTCTCAGTTTTGATACAGTGACCAATTTAGCATCAGGACATGTTTGTTTTTACTAAATTTGAGCTTAATTCCACTCCCACAGAGCCAACAAATGTGACAATGACTCAGATTACTACAGTTTGGTGAAACAGATGCTTGCCAAAGAGCCAAACTATGTAAGAATACATCATGACTCTTCATGATTAATAGCACCTTAAGCTTCTGTTTATCTGGAAATGGTTTCCACAGCTGAGTTACTCAAAAAAGGAAACAGTAAAAAAGCCTTTCAAAGAGAAGCTTTTTGAGACAAAGGCCATCTCCCTCTCTCTAGCTGTCAGTGGGAAATACGACAGAACTCTATAGCCTTTACTGGACAAAATAATCTGACTGCACTAAGCAACATCTACAATTTTTTAATTATAAAATTCTTCATAGCATCTGCTCAAGCACTGCCAACATGATTTTCATGAGGGTCAGATTCCAGCAAGCATTTTAAAACAGAATCACAAATCTTGTACTTAGGCTTAGTCTACTTAACTATTCTTAACTACTTAACTACGTTTGATTTGGCTCCTACCGTACCGTCGCTGAGCAAGAACCTCATGAAAGCTCTCACTAATGTAACAAAGCCTACTACACATCTAGAAATAAAGAGACACATTGCACTGTACTTGTTTTAGGCAACAACCTTGCACTTTTGGACCTCTTACAGACAATGGTGTGTTTTGTAAAGCTAAACTAGGTATCAGAGAGGGCAGAAGTACTGTTGCAGTGGTTCCAGACCAAGAGCTGGCAGGGAAATCTCATACATTTGTTTGAGTAGCAGAAGTCAACCAGTTAAAGAAACCCATCAACAGAAATCCAAGCAGTTCACTCATAAGTTCACTAGTTATTTGCACACCATTAGTGTTTGAAGGCCTGCAAACACTGAAGATCACGCAGAAAATTTGCACAGAAGAGGTAAGGTGGTCATTAACCATGTATCCACCAAGGAACACTTAAAAATGGTCCACAGAGACACTCAGGTAGGAGCCTAAATGTGGATTTGCTGGTTACTGGTCCCATTGTACTGTTTTACAATAAGCCAAAGCAGATGTACTCAAGCATTGGTAAACTCTGCATTTTATTTTCATAAAATATGTGCCAGATTTCCACCCTTCCACCCTGCTCCAATGATGTTCACTCACCTTATCGCTTAATTCAGGGAAATAAATACTCTGGTAAGGGAAGGACTGATCATCAACTATATGCCAGTGGAGAACATTGAATTTATTAAAAGCCATGGCATCCTGTAACAAAGAATGTAATAGAGTCTAGTTAAATACTTCATTCTCATAGAAAACCTATACAAAAAAGTGGTCTTGTCCCAGCATATCCCAGATGCCTAGAGCAACATCTAAAAAAGAAAAAAACTTCTAGCAAACCAAACCACCCAAATAACCAACTAAAACCCACCCAATCCCCCCACCAACAAACCAAAAAAACATTCTGTATTTCACTAAATCCTAGAAGCACACACCTCTACTGCTCTGTCCCCTTGCAATCTGTTCTCACCACTGCTGTCAACAAGCTCTTGATCTGACCCCCATTCTACCAGCCTGTGTAGTATGAACTGCTATGAACACTTGGGAATTTCTTCCACTTCAGAACACATACCCTGAGATTAGCTCAGGTGGTTACAGCATGGTGATACTAACACCAAGGCTGCAGGTTTGACCCCCATATAGGCCTTTCACTTAAAAGCTGGACTTGATGATCCTTCTGGGCCCCTTCCAACATAGATGCCTCTGCGGGTAATTCTCCGTGCATCATCACCTTATTTCAGCTTACAGAAAAGCTTATACTTTTTTAACTACATACCTTGGACTCAAAAACAGAACAGCATGACATTTTCCTACTACATAGTACATCCCTTCTCACTAGTGACTTCTGCAGAATTAATTTCAAATGCATGCAAAATAAACTATGCATTTTCCCCGCAAAAGACAGTGTTTCTTTTATGTTTTCATTCATAACTATGTCAGTACTTCCCTTTTTTTGATCGCGAAGATAATCAAGATTAATGTTAACACACTTATTTTAGAACTATGACTCCATTTGGACAGTTACATACATACCTTGAGTTATGCTGGCTTGTTAGTCACTATAAGTGCTGTGAGCAGACCAAATAAGTGTTTACATCATTCATGATTGATTGCAACACAGCTGCAACCAATGCCTTGCCACAATGTATTTTCACCACCCACTCCCCCCATTCTTTTTTTACCTAGGTGTATCTAAAGAGATGACAAAATCTCTTCAGGAAGTCCCACCAAATCCAAAGGAAGATTCATATTTTGTCCATTCCCCAAATTTATCTCATCTGTTCCGTGACACTGAAGAAGTTTTAACTGCCACATCTTCATGCATTTCTAACCATCCTTCTACATAGAAAAGTACTTCTCTGGGCCTTCAGTTCACCTACTCCTTCCTCGAGGACAATGACCTTCATGGAAATACATTGCAGCAGTTGAACACAAACTAGAAATGTACTTGAACTGCCACCCTAAGCATCTGATCACCACATGTCAGAGAAGAGATTACTGATGCTTTTTATTAGTCTGGATTCAAGCAGGCAGAGAGGAGAGAGGAAAAGCACACTTGTTTTTAAAACCACCAAAAGAGCATAAAATGTAGCTCTGACAAAGTATTAGAGACAGACAAGCAATTTAAGGAAAGAAAGCAGAACAGCAGCAGTTACAGAAACACAAAAATGGTCAGAAATACAAGTCTCTGTGGACATCTCTTTTAGACAAAACAAAAAATACTGACAAAAATATTTAATTGAGACTTTGAAGCACCCTCTGTCACAAATGTTACACTACACAAGCATTACTTGCTGAACTGGCACTGACCTTGAAGTTGAATACAAGTGTCAAATACCCAAAGGACAAGTTCTGAGCATAGTTCAAGGATGACCTCAGAAATTAAGACTGTTTTTACCTGCACTCTTTTTGCCTATCTTAAACCTGTTTTGCAAAGTTCTGGAACACGGAGGGCAAATTTCAAATATTATTTCATCTTGGAGAAGCAAGACAGACAAGACAGGAAGCTGCCTATTCCTCCACTTCAACTAACTAAATAATCCCTCCTACAAGGACTTCAACCAAAAAAAGATGAGAGTGCAAAACAGAAAACCCCACAGCTTTGGCTGCTAAGCTTATACAAATATATCAGCTTTCCATCAAAGTTGCAGCACATTAATTCTTAATGTGCTTACTTAAGCTTTTTGGAGAAAGTTTTGTTTGGCTCTTTTTGTTTGGGATTATTTTTCAGCAACTTCAGTGAACATTTCAAATTTCCTCCCTTGCTCTGTAGTACTTAATTACTGGCTTGTACTTAATAGCCTAAGAAAGGACTATCAAAGCCTGCTGCTGGACTACCAAAGTCTGCTCCAGAAGACTGGAGTTTTACTGAAACTAGAATTTGCAAGGTATCCCTTGTATTGCTTGATGACAGTCAGATGTCTCGAAACATTGCTTCCAAGAAATAATACATAAGCTGGTTTAGGCAACAGAAAATACAGAGAATCTGAGGTACCACAAACACCAGTCCCCTGTACAGATTCAATAATCATCATGTCTGCCCACTCAATGCCTCTCCAGTCTATGCTCAGACCTTTGCAGAGCAAAGTTCACTCTGTCCTTTTAAAATCAGACAGAGGAGATGGGTTCTTCTTTCTACCAGCTTCTTTTCTACCAGCTCCAGTTGCTACCTACTTCAGGGGACAAAACACAACAACAAAAAGTTTTTCATTATTAATGACACAAAACTGCCTACTTACCAGGTTTGTAAGAATAGATTTCAATGGTAAATAATGCCTTGAAGTGTCTAATAAGACTCCTCTATGAGCAAATCTTGGGAAGTCATTGATTTCAGATTCATTGACAAGAAACTATGAGAACAAAATTTAAAAATTAGAATTTTATTTTATTTTCATATTCATAATTTCAAACAGGAAATACTTTGCTTTTTTCAGAAAATGATTCTTAGAAATCTGTAACAGAATGAAATGCTGCTGAATGAAACTGGTAGATCTGCTGTTTCTAGAAAAGCACCCAGTTACCAGGACAGTGGATTTAGTTAACAGCCATACTTACACTTCCATAGTCATCTTCATGAACCAACTGGCTGAAGGTTTCCAAACCTGGAAAAATACCCAAGAAAGAGATCTCAATCACAAACCAGTACTTGCCCTTAAAGTTTTAGTTACAAACAGCACCATAATTATTTACAGGCATTTACATAGCTAAAAAGAATGCTTTGTAGCTGAGTTTCTTTCTCTTTAGCACAGTTTCCTTAATTTCTCAAGCACCACTGTTCAAAAAATTCTGGAGAGAACCATTCGAATTCTCCATTATGCACAGATACTGAATACTTGTGCTACCACTCAGCTGTAGCAGATTAATCCCCAAATAGTAAGAAAGTTACTGAGAGTGAGGTAGGAATTTCTGGTCTTGTTGTGCATCTATTCCTGTATTCTGGAACTGGTGAAGTTTCTAATTCAGCATGAAAAATCTGTTGATCTATAGGTAGCTAATACATAGACTTAACATTCCAGTAAGAACAGTAGACTGAAAACATGAGGATTATTATTCTTTGTGATGAGTTCAGCATGTCCAGTTTTTAGGTGCAGCCAGAAAGTAATTGGTTCACACTGTAGTTTAGACAGCTTTTTGCTTGGCCTGGCTGATTTCAGGCACAGCAAGAACGTACTCACAGTGTGCCACTGGATCTGAGATGCTGAGCATCTGGACCAAGGGTCTAGCTGATACTTATCTGAGTATCCTTCTGGCCTGACTAAGCTCACTTCCAATGAGGTACTGAATGAGGGCAAGGCTAGGTGGTCAGCTGGTTCTTGGTCTGCCATGAAGTTTGTATAAACTAAACAAAGAGCTCAACATGAAAAGTATCAGCTTACCTCTTAAAGCACCCCATACCTCATAAGCTTTCAGTATAGCCACAGGCTCAGTTACAGTTAAATGATCTAAAGGAAAGAAAAAAAAGGTTACTCCTCAAGAAAGCATGAATTGACAGGACAATGCCAAAAGGCATCAAAAAGATTCTTCAAGTGCCACATCTCCCTCTGTGTTTTAAATTCCAACCAATCCTGGTTTTAACGGTGATAGCATGCAATTATTTTTCATCTATGTTTTCCTGATATAAAGCAAGCTACTTTTCAGAGAGTCAACAGCTAATCAGAAAGAAGATTAAATAAGGAAGGTGCTTAGTAAAGGCAGTGTTAAAATATAGTACATGAGACCAAAACTCCAACAAAATTTAACCCAGGTGATTTAAAACATAATGGACTATATTTTTGCATTTAAGACATATGCAATAAGAGTTGGGTAGCTAAGCCAAACCTAACCACAAAAAGCTTACTTCTCCTTTTACCTTCCTTTTATATAGTTTATGGTTACATATTTTTTTACATATAAAACTTGTCATATAATATTGTCAGGTGCTTACCATTAAGGTCTTACTACAAAGGAAAAAAATAATAATCAAAACATAGAATCAGAGAATATTCTGAGTTGGAAGGGATGCATCAGGATCATTGAGTCCAACTTCTGGCCCTACAACAGGACACCCCCAAGAATCACACCATGTGCCTGAAAGCATTGTTCAAATGCCTCTTGAACTCTGTCAGGCTGGTGCTGTGACCACTTCCTTGGGGAGCCTGTTCCACTGCTCAGCCACAGCCTGGGTGAAGAACCTTTTCCTGATATCCAACCTAAATCTCCCCTGACTCAGCTTCATGCTGTTACCTCAAGTCCTGCCACTGGTCATGAGAGTGAAGAGATCAGGACCTGCCCCTCCACCTCCCCTCGTGAGACCACAACGAAATCTTCTCTCAGTCTCCTCTAGGCTTAACAGACCAAGTGACCTCAGCTGCTCCTCATACAGCTTCCCCTCTAGACCTTTCACCATCCTCGTGGCCCTCCTTTGGGCACTCTTCAATAGTTTTATATCTCTCTCATCCTGTGGCATCCAAAACTGCCTCCAGCAGTGGAAGTGAGGCCACCCCAGTGCAGAGCAGAGCAGGACAATCCCCTCTCTTGCCCAGCTAGTGATGCTGTGCCTGATGCACCAACAGGATGCCAGGTCACCCTCTTGACCTGAGCACCAGTATGGGGGCAGTGAGATGAAGTACAGTAAGTAAAATGAAGAATGGTATCTGAAGGAATCCATAACAACCCTCCCTTAAGTTTGAGTACTGAAGTACAGTAAAAAGTACTAGTGAAAAGAAAAGTTAAAATAATTTTGGTTTTGAATTTAAGGTGGTTCAGCAAATACTAGAGAACAAACAAATTTTAAATATATTTTTTTAATCACGTACATATATGTGAATAAAAATGCACTACATCTAGAAATCTATAGATTTATATTATTCAAACTTCAAAGTAATAATTGCACATCTGAAACAGCAGAGAAAAAAAAATCAAAGGGTTGAACTGCTGTACAATGACTTATTTGATCTGTGTCAATATGAAAGAATGGTTGGCTATAATCTACACAGTTCAAACATTTATGTAAGCTGCCAGAGAAAAGCCATTCAGTGACATGAAGAAAGTACCTCAAACTTCCATGTTAACCCAAGCACTGATTGCGCATATTGGAAGTTTGGGGTAAGAAAGAGATTACTGCAATCTCCACAGGTGAATTGTAGGGAAAATATGATAAATTGTTATGGATTTATTTCCAACATAGCAGGCATTTTTTTTCTGAACAGACATCATACCTTCAATGAACTTGGATAATTTTACAATAAGCTACTTGGAACATTTTACACAAGCAGGTAAGAGGACAGGTAACCCATACTTTGATTACATATCCAATACTCTTGCTACAGGATAGTCACTGACAACTTTATTAAGGAGCCAGACCACCCAAACCAGCAAGTCAGCAAAAACAGCATCTTTCAGAATTTAAATTACCCTTAAAAAGATAGCCCATTAAAAACCAGAAAACTAAAATTTGCTGAAGGCTGGAAAGTTCAGTTTATTACATGAAGAAATATGTTACTTGTAACAGGAAGCTTGTCTCTTAGAGCAGAGGGAAAAACCTGCCTGTTCTAAAGAATGCAACCTAAAAATCACATGGTCTGACAGATTCCATGACAGAAAAAAAGAACCAGTTTTGGTTAAAATCTGAAGTTCAAAAACCAGTTCGAAGTTCAAATAATAACAAAGCAGCACAATAACCTGACTGGCAGAACAATGTTGAGAGCATTGCATGTTTGCTGCTGTATTTCATTTGCATTGAAAAGTATTATAAGCTTGCACATAAAAACCGAACTCTTTGGCTATACATCCCAAAAGGATTTAGTAAATTTAGTATCAGTACATTCTATTACAAGTCAGTTGGAATTAATCCTGCTGTAGATGTATGACTTAAGATTACAAGGATCTTTTTTCTAAGGATCTGTATCCTGGATACCAAACAACAGAAGATTATCTCAAAACAGAACTAGATTAATTGGATATATTGATTTTTGTGTTAGCCTGCCCAGACAAAAAGCCATACTCCTGCTCATTCTTATTTCTGTTAAGAAAATTCTCTGGTGATTAGTACTTTATTTAGAACACTTATCCACTCTGGACTTCAGCCACAGAACTAAAGAAGCATAGAAAAATGAATCCAATATAAACATGGTCTTAAACCCTTTCTTGTATGTACAGATAGAAAGGAAATAGATTTATAGGACTGCAAGATGAATAACAAGTTCAACAAGCACTTTCTGGTTTTCCTGGAAAAACAGGAAATACCATGTACATATCTCAGTATAAGTAGCTTCAATTCAAATGTAGTCATTTCTAAGGAGACGGGTAAGCAGTGACAGCCTTCACTCAACAAATACCCTGTACTGAAAGGGATCATTTCCTGACTATGCACAGATATTACCGAAGATAACTGGCTCTTGCACAGCATGGTATCTCTGATTCCGAATGCTAGCTGCTAGAAAGGATAGTAGCAGGTAAGAGAGCTGTATGATAGCTGAACTGCAAAAATCATAGGCTACACGTGACAAGCTTCGTGATTCACTGTGGACTGAGATTACCCCCAGCATCAAGAGCAAGAATTATCTTCCGGTCGCCACTGTCGTGAAATGTTCTTGAGGGCTTCCGAGAGCCCTTTCTTTCTAGTTCCTTAAAAAACCCCCCAAACCTGCTGACTTCTACACCGGACACGTGATAGGAAAACAAGCGCTTAACGGTACTGCCTAAGCCGGGGAAGGAGGAGCGCGATGAGCGGCCGTGCGGGTACTCACAGGCCTCGCTGGAGGTGAGCTGCGGGTGCCTGTCACAGCCAGGGTCCCCCGCCTCGATCACCACCTGCAGCTGGAACAGCTCGGGCTCCGCTCGGGCAGCCAGCGGCCTGCGGCCCCACGTCCGCTGCCGGGAATGCCCGAACATGTACTCGTAGTACCTGCCGGGGAAGCACAGGCGCCGGCGGGGCCCTGAGGCGGCTGCTCCCGTCCCCGGGGCCGCCGCTGCAGACCCCCAGCCCCGCCGCCGCTCACCTGCGGAAGGCGTCCTGCAGCAGCCCGCAGCCCGGGCCCGCCGAAGAGCCGGCACCGTGCACCAACTGGAAGCGGCTGGGCGCCAGCTGCAGCTGTCGAGGGTACGTGCGGACCCACTGCGGCAGCGGCCACAGCGAGTCCTCGGGGACGGCGTCCGCCGCAAGCTCCCAGTCGGACGGCTCCGGCTCGGCCTCTCTCCGCGGGGCGCCGTGGCGGAGGCTGGTGCTCACCAGCACGGCGGGCACCACGACGAGCCCCAGCAGCAGCCCACCCAACCCCATGGCTCTGCCCATAGTGCGGCGGCTACGACGGCTGCCTCAGCCCGCCTGTTCCACTCACAGCGGGGCCCGACTCCGCCTCCGCCGCCTCGGCGTCGGTCAGGGCGGGCTCGGGAGCCTCAGTGCCCGCCCGCGGCACCGCCCGCCCGGTGCCTGCTTGGCGGGAGTGCGGCAGGGTGAGGGCATTTAGTGAGGCCCTGCCGGAGCGAGTGGGTTCTTCGCTCTTCTCTGAGGGGTTTTCTCACATAAAAACCATTAATTATTAGCGTCCAAAGGAGAGCCACGAGGATTTTGAAGGGTCTGGAGGGGAAGCCGTATGAGGAGCTGCTGAGATCACTTGGTCTGTTCAGCCTGGAGAAGAGGAGGCTGAGGGGAGACCTCACTGGGGTCTTCAACATCCTCGTGAGGAGAAGCAGAGGGGCAGGTCCCGATCTCTTCACTCTGGTAGCTAGTGACAGGACTTGAGGTAACAGCATGAAGCTGAGTCAGGAGAAGTTCAGGTTATTATCAGGAAAAGGTTCTTTACCCAGAGGGTCGTTGGGCAATGGAAGAGGTTCCCCAGGGAAGCAGTCAGAGCGCCAGCCTGACAGAGTTCAGGAAGTGTTTGGACAACACTTTCAGGGACGTGGTGTGATTCTTGGGACTATCCTGTTCAGAGCTAGGAGCTGTACTTCAGTGATGTGTCCCGTCCAGCTCAGCATATTCCACTAATCAGCAGACACCACGTGGTCCTGCACATGGAACCGTTCTAAAGAGTAAGGGAGTGTGGCTGGGCCAGCTTAATTTCTATATGGAAAGGGTGTGATGCAGGCCACACTTTTATGAAGGAAAGACTGCATCTCTTGTAGCGCTACAAAACAATTTCAGTCTCAACAGAAACTACTTTTTCACAGGCTTTCTACAGAATGTAGAGCTATGTACGAGGTGTATGGTGCATAAGCTGGAGTCCGAGTTGCAGTGAAGTGTTTCAAGCTTTAACCAAACAAACCTGTTGTTTTGGCCCATCTCAATGCAAGCTTGAGAAGGTTGTTCTGAAGTGTTTGTGAAGAAGGCAAATCAAGCTTTCCAAGACTAGAAGTCATAGTGAGGAGGAATTCAGGCTTCATGCCACCTCTAATTGAATGGTTAACGTGAACACTGAAGTGTCATCATTGTTGCTTTGGCTGATGCACCAGTTAAACCCACAGCAATGACGGGGGGAGCTGACACCTGCATGCTGCTTCTGCAGAGTAACTGAGGAGCCGGTCAGCCATCCTGAAGGGAATGAATTAAAAAAACCCCTTGGTTTTGCCATTTACTGTGCCTGACTATGCAATTGGAATGCAAAGGCTTGATGAAAAATGTTTTATGCAGGCTATCCATAGCAGAATGTTATTTATTTTTGTAATGCTGTAAGCAAAAACAATTCCTTATTATATCGAAGAGGCACACAGGGCACGACACCTGCAAACCTACCCTCCTGCCCCCTGCATGCCAGGAGATACGTGGCATGTACTCTTATCTAGGCTTGTAAAGACTTACGTGGTTTTATAGGTTATACATTCCTACTGAATGAGTACTAAAGTACTATTTTGCATTTTGTGGAAAAATCGAAAGGTGCAATCATGAGTTACTCAGATAAAGAACTTGGATCCCCTACCAGAGATGGCTTTTCCATTCCCTAAGGTAAAAGTTACGTGTTGTTTAGTTGCAGACTAACCCTTTCTGAAAATGGGAAGAAAATTCCTACAGTAAAAAAACATGGTAAATTAAGCTGAGCTTGACTCCTACAACAGAATTGTACAGATTCTTTCACGTGCATTCCTGTATTAAATAGGAATAGAAGAAGCAGTTTTGGACATTAGAAATTTCAAAAGTTCCCCTTGCTAACCCAAATGGTGCAATTGGGCTGCACACCAGTAACATTTACAGGAGGAAGTTTTTCCATTTCTGTAGCTCTCAGTTCTTGCAGTTGTTCGGTGGCTACAGCAGTCACTTCGAAGTGATAGGAGATCTCTCAGGAGTGTTTCCAGGTGTGCAAAGATATGTTCCATATAGTCTCTGTGGCTGACTCCACTTCTTACTTGAGAAATAACAAAGCAGCATAGAGGAAACCGTGACTTACTACCACTGAGTAATATTTTGTGGCCACTGTAGTCAGGTCAACTTATGGGGATGTTACAACTCAGTAGACGAGGGTGTGAATTCAGACCAGGCTGGGAACTGCACATCAGTGTCTCATGAAGATATTTTTGGAGTATGTTGAAGGTTCATCCATTAAATTTTGAAAGAAATTTATCACTGTAGTAAAAAGTATGACTTCCT
Source organism: Oreocharis arfaki (assembly GCA_013398015.1). Taxonomy (NCBI): domain Eukaryota; kingdom Metazoa; phylum Chordata; class Aves; order Passeriformes; family Paramythiidae; genus Oreocharis; species Oreocharis arfaki. The sequence goes on from VZRR01008226.1 coordinate 87,133, forward strand.
CATTATTTGGAAACCAGGTTGATATTTCATTTGCTGCATTTCCAAGATAAGCTGAATTCCTAAGTTACCTGAAACTGACAGATCACAAGTAAATGCTTTTTACCATGGCTGTTCCACTATCTGAATAGTGGAACATATCCTATGAATAGTACATATCCTTTGCAGATGGGACTGAATCTTTCCATGCAGCTGCTTACTTGCTAGGTGAATGGCATAGGGTACCTCAGATGAAGGTCTTGCCTACAAGTGGGTGTTGTGACTGAATAAGTTAGGATGATAATTTCATACTACATATAGCTGCTGACAATAATTTTGTATAGGGAAAGATCGTGAAGATTCTGCAGTTTGGAAAAGAAATAAGCTCCTAATGGGGGCTGCAGTTTGGAAATGTAATAAACTTCTAGCAGGGAGTCACTTGTTGCACTGTAAGTTCCTAACCCAGCTTGCACACAGTCTTCTGTGTGGGTATTGTATGTCCACCTTTTTCCAGATAGATGTTCTTTTTGATCCTGGCCACTTTGTACAGATATATTTTTATGGGTGTCTTTTATATATCAGGAGGATCTAGGCACCTTATACATCTAGAAGGCTGGAAACTCTGATAGCCTAGAAATCCTGTGTGTGACCAATGAGTGCTTGAGTTATGGGTTTAGAACTGTCTGACTTTAAGTTTGTTTGTTGGCTGAAGAGAATTTCCAAATGGAAGATTATGCATGAGCTGTGTGTGAGCTAGACGCTGAGAATGTTGGTACTGATGTTGACATACATAATTAGGGATAAGAACTAATGAAAACAGGATGTTTAACTGGTGTAACTTCAAGGAAACTCACAGGCTAAAAATGTTTCGAACAATAGCAAGGACAGTTTGTGAATAGATGCACATGCCAGATGCATGATTAGTGTAAGTAGGTAAACCAGCTAGAAAGCAAACTGTGGACACAGCATATATAACACACATTTATTCTTTTGTAAAGGGAATTGTAGTTTAGGCTGCCATCCTCATTGTGTGTTACTGTCTGACTAGTGTTTCAGTATTTGTTACATTGTTTGGATAGAAAGAAATCAGAACGATTCTAGTACTGACTCAGGTCTGTGGCTTCAGTGTTTAAGCCTCTAGGAGGTGTGAAAAACATGCTGGGAGAAAGTGCTAGCATATACCAGATGGAGAAAAGGTCTAGGCTACTGGGTGGCTATAAAACTCCTCATAGTCTTTTGTTGATTTGTCTTTTTTGTTTCACAGCTGTCTGGGAATTCTGTGAAAGTGAGGTCTGGAGCAGTGCTGCCTCTGGGCTTGGGGACTTCAGACTCATGGAGCCTCCTATTCTGATAGAGATATGCTGCTCCCAAATAGATTGTTCTGGGGTCTTTGGTTTCATCAGCACTGGTTCTTTAGTCTACAGCAATTGCAATGAGATATCAGAGAGAGAAAAAGGCCGAGTAAGGCCTCTTGTACAGTCTGTTTTGAGTAATGATTTGTGCCTGCTCGTTACCTGCTGATTTCTCAAAGTGATTTGGCCATCACTGCAGACACAGTTTGTCAAGTAGTAGAGCTGTCCTAGATTAGAAGTGTGTGGAAAAATTCACAACACCAGAGGTTTGTGTCCAAAAAGAAACAGAGGAGTCCAGTGACTTTATTCGCATTATGGAGAGGCCATGGGACATTCCTCAAGGTGTCTCAAATTGTTGGGGAACACAGCCCCCTTTTTATCCTGAGTTCCTGGCCACATCACCCTCTTCCTTTCCTCGTTGGCTGAGATACTCGGAAGGTACAGACTTCCCGAATCGCCTACTCTGTGCCCCCCTCTAATATGCACTCCTTTTTTTTTCCCTTTAATAACAAAACACTATTCATAATTCTATTAAGTATTTGCCCTTTTTTTCTAAGTTCAGGAATTTACCTTGGCTGAGCAGCAGTCTGTGTCAAGTAGTAACATTTTCTAGAACTGATAGTTTCTTTCACTACTTCTGTATCTGTGAGTTCTTGGCCCTATCTCCAAGCAGATTCTTATGGTCTGTTTGTAAGGACACATTAATCTTATTCCTTTCAGAAGCAAGGTGGTCAGCAAAAGGGTAACAATTCTGAGCACAGAGGAAGGACTATTCAAGCAGAAGGAGAATTTTAGACTTCTAGGACTACTTGTCTGAAGATCTCCAGATCTTTTACCACTACAGCCCAAATATTCAAGTAGTTCTGCCTATATACAATTGTCCTTAAAAATAGCTCTGGTTGCTACTGACTTTCTTCTGGGCCCGCTTCCTCGGAATTACACACTGTAGTCTCCATTCTTACGTGTCTCACTTTCTGCAACTGCATGCCCTCAGTCCTGGAAGTGTGTGCTACTAAAAGAGGTTTTAGTGCAAAACTTCTAATCATGTTAGCGTTTCATTGTACCTATTGATAGACAGTAAAATTAATATGGTGAGAGGGGACTTAGACAGGACCACTAATTTGTCTGTGCAAGGTAACTATGATAGCAGTGCAAGACAGTAATTTCCTCAAAAGTTTTCTTATGTTAAGTATTCAGGGCATCCTATGTCTTTGCTGCTTCCCAGGGGAAATAAAATCCAGGATCCCAGCATAGCTCCAGCTGATAGCATGACACGGCAACATAGCACATAGACCAGGTACTGAGCTTGCTAGTCACATGCTCTGTCTTCTGGAAAGTGGACCAAACTCGTTGTGGTGTGTTGACCCTGGCTGGTTGCCAGATGCTCACCAAAACTGTTCTGTCACTCTTCTTAGCTGGACAGGACACGGAGAATATCATAGAATCATAGAATGTTTTGGGTTGGAGTGGACCTGAAAGATCATCTGGTTCCAATGCCCCTGCCACAGCCAAGGACACCTAGAAGATGGATGAAAGGCTAGATGATGAATCTATGATGAAAGGCTCGTGGGTCAAGATAAGGGCAGGGAAAATAATCAATTACTGTCATGGGGAAAACAGACGTGAGTTGGGGAAAAATTAATTTCATACCAATCCATTCAGAGTAGGATAATGAGAAATAAAACTGAATCTTAGAAACATTTTCTTCCACTACTCCCTTCTTCCTGGATTCAGCTTCACTCACAATTTCCTCTGCCTCCTACCCCTGAGCAGCATAGGGGGTCAGGGAAAGGGGGTTGTGGTCAGTTCAACATACATTGTCTCTGCTACTCCCTCCTCAAGAAGAATGCTCCTCACACTCTTCCACTGCTCCAGTTTAGTTCCCTCCCACAGCAGGAAGTCCTCCATTAACTTCGCCAATGTGAGCCCTTCCCACAGGCTGCAGTACTTCACAAACCACTCCAGCATGGGTCCCTCTCACAGGGTGCAGTCCTTCAGGAACAGACTGCCCCAGCATGGGTCCTCATGGGATCACAAGTCCTACCAGCAAACCTGTTCCAGGTCCTGCCAGGAGCCTGCTCCATCTTGGGCTTCCCACAGGGGTCACAGCCTCCTTTGTGCATCTACCTGCTCCAGCATGGGGTCCTCTATGGGCTGTAGCAGTATATCTGATCCACTGTGAACCAGCTTGGGCTGCCTCACCATGGTCTGCACCATAGCAGCACCTGGGGCACCCCTTTCCTCTCCTTCGCTGACCTTGGTGTCTGCAGAGCTGTTCCTCACACACATTCTCACTTCTTTCTCAGGATGCACAAGGGGTTTTCCCCCCTTCTTAAATATGTTGCCCCAGAGGTGCTACCACTGTCACTGGTGGGATCAGTCATGGGTCCATTTTGGAGCTGGCTGGCACTGGCTGTCTTGGACATTGGGGAAACTTCTGTCAGATTCTCACAGAGGCCACCCCTGTGACTCCCCACTAACAAAACCCTGCCACAGAACCCCAATATGCCTGACTGGACAGCAGCTTTTTTTAATTTTTTTTGAGATGATGTTAGACTTCTAAGATGTCAAGGGAGCAGAACACATCCACATGAGCAGACTGGTAAATCAGGAAGAGGAGAGGTACAGAAAGGTATATGATAATGTATTATGATCCAAAGGCAGACCTACATGGACAAAATGTACATTTGTTTGAGGTTATATTACTGTTAGAGCATCTCAGTCACTTACCAGTTGCATCATTGTAATAATTTACACACTGAACGCCTTCTATATCCCTTTGTTTTCACTAGACCAAACTGCCCATGTGTACAAGCTCTGAAAAGGGTGTTTTCTAGAGAAGCACCTTGTCAGCACTGAATATGAATGCGACAGCATAATTGAAATGGCCTAGAAACACCTAGTAGGAGTGCCCACACAATGTCTGATGTGCAGAGCCCTTGCAAGTTTTATATGTCGGAGATTTCTTTAATAATCAAGGAGGACAAAGCCTATACAGCAGGTTTTGGTGGTGGGTTGTTTTGTTGTGCTGGTTTTTTTTGTTTGTTTTTTTGGTTTGGTTTGGGGTTTTTTGGGTTGGGTTGGGGTTTTTTTTGTTTGTTTGTTTTGTTTTTTGTTCTTTTGGCTTTTTTTTTTTTTTTTTTTGGTTTATGAAAATGTAACTGTTATGGGGAAAGACGACAAATTTTTTTCCTCCCTTCTGAAGCCATGTCTTCACCAGCAGGTGGTGCTGTGCTCTCACTGAATCAGTGTCTGTCATTCCTGGGGACATCACCCTGAAAGTGGAAATACAGGCGTGATGGCAACAATTACTCTTGTCTGCGCATTTTGTTAGCTGACTACAAACCATCCCAGGATTCCATGCACTTTTTTTTTTTCCCCTGAATTTCTCTATGCTGTGCTTATATGGCAAAATAAATATTAGTGCATTTTGTCACTGAAGAAATCCATGCAAATCAGATGCCTACTTAATGATTATTTATGTTCTGTGTAGTTAACATTCAAAATTACTGATTACAGATTATAGGATAATAGGAACGCTAGTGTTACAGGGGTAGGTCTATGTCCTCTTTAGGGACACTAAAAGAATTTTCCAGTGGCAAAAAAACCCTAAACCAGCTATGTTTAGAGGCAAGAAATAAAATTATTATTTCTCAGGACCTGAGTAGATCTTGTTTTGTTTCTACCTCCTTCCTTGCTGTCACTGAAAATGTTAAACTTAGGATGAATTACACTGTTGGTGCCTTGGAAAAGTTTTCATCTCCTTCTCCTAATTTTACTCTGAACTAAGTGCCCACTAAACAAACATACAGTGGTTTCAAGTGGAGACCCACTGATCTGTTGTAATTAAATATCCAATTTATGGACAGTACAATTTAGTCAGAGAGGGTGACATGCCTACAGGTACAACTTCAGAGAGACTTTGAGAAACTTAAGGATTGGTTAGAAAGCTCATAAACTTCACTGCCCTGCATATCAGAGCAGGCTGGTTGGTAACTTCTTCAGTGCAGCACTGAAACAAGCTCTCTGGAGAGGTTGTGGTGCTCCATCCATAGGGCCTTTGACCTTGGCCAGGTAAGGCTGAAGCTGACCTCTTCTGGTGTTGCTGTTAATGTATTTTGTGCAGAAGTCCTTTCCTGCTAGTACTCCTTTTTAAGTGTTACTTCGGCTTAGCACCAGCTGCAGTACATCTATATTACATACTATGATTAAATTAGGAATATGCACTGATTAGTGGGAAATCTGTATGACATATAAGTTACTAGGAACAGTAAGCTAATGATATTTTCTTCTGCTCACCTTGGATACCCTAAACCAGGTTCATCTGCTCTATGTCACCTGGTCATGCTGTGCCTCTCTCTGCTGCAGCTGAACAGAGAGACCCTACACCTTCACTTTTATGTGCTGGGGTAGGTCGGGTTTACTAAAGCTGATTTGGACATGGAACAAAGCTATGACTGCAGTTATGTGGTCTTAGAAGAGAAGTAAGTTTTGTAGGAGAGCAAAAGAGAAGAACAAAAATGAATGCATGTGTCACCCAGTGCTCCAGTTTTTCCACTGAGGTCAAGTCTCATACATCAAATTCTGGCTCAAGGGTAGTCAGATCACCTAGCAAGAAAAGCGTTAGTAAAAGGTAAAAGGCAGAGATGCTCCAAAAATGGGGTGCTTATGTTGCTCTTTCTGTTGTAAAGGATTCTGTCCTGCATGACATCTTTGCCTCTAAACTTGGGAGACGTGGATTGAATGGGTGGATGGTCACACTCAAAGGGTTTCAGCCTATGGCTCAATGTCCAGGTGGAAACCAGTGATGTGTGGAGTTCCTCAGGGGTTAGTATTGTGACTGGCCCTGTTTGAAATATTTGTTGGTGACATGGACAGTGAGATTGAGTGCAGTCTCAGCAAGGCTGCCAACAGCACCAAGACGTGTGGTGCAGATGATCTACTGGAGGGCAGGGATGCCATCCAGAGGGACCTTGATAGTCTTGAGAGCTGGGCCCAAGAAAACCTCATGAAGTTCAAAAGGTCACGTGCAAGGTCCTACATCCGGTAATCCTAAGCATAAGTACAAGCTGGGTAGTGAATGGATCGATAATAGATTTGAGTCAAAAACTTGTGGATGCTGGTGGCTGAGAGGCTGGACATGACCCAGCCATGGGCACTCACAGCCCAGAGAGCCAAACGTGTCCTGGGCTGCATCCAAAGCAGCGCAGCCAGCAGGGCCTGGGAGGGGATTCTGCCCCTCTGCTCTGCTCTGCTGAGACCTCACCTGAAGCACTGGGGCCTCCAGCATAGAAAAGGCATGGGCTTGTTGGAGTTAGTCTAGATGAGGGACATGGGGATAGCCACAGGGCAGGAGCACCCCTCCTATGAAGACAAACGGAGAGAGCTGGGGTTGTTCAGCCTGGAAAAGCGAAGGCTCTTGGGAGACCTTAAAACACCATCCAGTACATAAAGGGGGCCTACAAGAGAGACGGAGAAGGACTTTTTACAAGGACATATAGTGATAGGACAAGAGGGAATAGCTGTAAGATGACAGAGGCTAGGTTTAGATTAGACATTGGAAATAAATCCTTCACTATGAGGGTACTGGAACAGGTTGCCTGGATAAGCTGTGGATGCCCCATCTGTGGAAGTGTTCAAGGCCAGGTTGGACGGAACTCTGGGCAGCCTGGTCTAATGGGAGGTGTCCCTGCCTGTGGCAGGGAGGATGGAACTAGATGATCTTTGAGGCCCCTTCCAGCCCAAATCATTCTATAATTCTATGATCTATTTGGTATCTTTGGGTGCAAAAGGTCAGATTGTGTTGCTGACTAGTAATGTGTTCTAGTATATTACCAGACTAGATCTGGTGCATTGCTCACTGCTGTCAATGTTGTTACTGATTTTTTTATTATTTTAATATAGGATTATGTTCCTCAAACACAGCAAGCTGCATGCAGTCTGTTAAGAAGAAAATTATCTAACCCCTTTTTTTTGCAGGGTCAAGTACAGTGTTCTTGATGCAGGATGGCATGGATGGGGGAATATGGAGGAAGGAGATATAAATTATCCTCCTTAGGCTCATTTAATTTTTAACACAAACTTTGATTACAGAAGAGTCATGCTTTATGGAGCAGTAAAGAAGCCAGAGCATACAAACTCTTCCACTGGTCCTTATAAAATGAAACAAGAACATGTGGTAGGATTACAGCATGTGTGCAAACAGGACCCAGAGTACATACAAGCCAGATGCATTTTCTAGACCAGAAAATCAAAGATAAATGTATCTCCTTTTTTTCCTTGGACTTCAAGAGAACTGTGAAAAGAATACCCTATGTTTTAGACAATAATATAGGTAACAGTATATTAAAAAAATCGCCAGAGAGGAAAACTTTGAGGATACTGTTTTGTTTTTAACAACACTTGTCTTTCTCTTGGACAATAGAGTGTTGCAGTGAGAGCTTGCAGATGCTTTCAATAAAAACTGATGGTGGGACACAGGTGAATGCATTACTCTAAAGGCTGAGGATGAGGCCAGTTCTACCTGCCATATAATTTGCATCTGTTCTGATTTAGCTTGTGATTGTTCTGTCTCTGACTTTGTTAGCATGGTTTTGGCTAGCATGTTACATTTAGAGAGCTGTGTCTCCTTTGCAAAGTGTTTGGAGACCTCCTAACATAAACTCTACTAGTACTATTTATTATCTTTGTGTTCCTGGCTTTGGAAAAAAAAATAGTTTGAGCATAAATATGTAAGTCTTGTGATGTGTGTAGCAAACTGCTTGTTTTGAATTTTTTTTGTTATGTGTTTATATTGCTGTAATCAGTCAATTTTTATTTCATTCTGTTGGATATATTATAGACATATTCTAAGTGACAGATTTGATCCCTAGAGGTGTCAGGATATTTAGCAGTGCAGAAGGTCTGAGTAGTTTTTATTTTCAGTAGCAGGAGTCACGCAGAGTCTCAAGATTGATTTAACCAGGCCTTCATTGTGGGATCCAAAAAGGAAAAAATCAGTTATGTTCCCAACCCAGAAACACTGCAGGGAACGTACAGGGTATTTTCCTTCCAACATTGCACATGTGCATTGTCTCTCTCTTCTTCCTGGTGTTTGTACACAGAATATTTCTGTGTACTCTGTACTCCTTGAGCAATCCATTGTACAAGCAGAATCAGATGTACTCTTGGTCCAAACTGCTGTTTACTATAAAAGAACAAAGAATTTTTAAGAGAAATGCACTGGCAATTAGGCTGATACATACAGTGAGAAATATTAATTACCTCCTTCATCTTGTCACAGCTATCTCAATCATTATGCACTAACCTTTAGACATGGGATGTAAGCAGTCTTCTGGCTTTGGACACAAACCACACTGAAAAACCATTCAGCTGGCTATTCACAGGAAGACAAGTGTATAGCCAGCTTTGTGTTTACCAAGGATAATCTGCTGTGCTGTGCTACTCAATCTGTAACTCTAAATGTCCTTGTCTTGCAGTTGGCACTACACTAAGCCCCAAGTTTTCTGACTGGTTTAGGGGCCTGCTTAAATGCTAATCAGTAAGACAAGTCACTAGGGCTGTTTTCAGAGAAGAGAACTGATGGCTGCAGCAGGACAGGTCTTAACTTGAGAAGTAGGGTAAGTTATTGATCATCATCTTAGCTCGACTTCTGAGAAATTATTAGTGATGGTGGATCAGCCATCATATTTTTCATGGACAGAATGATGAATGTTTTCTGATTTTTTGAGTCCTGTCTAAAACCTTGGGACATTTTTGTAGTCTATAGTGGATTTCAGGTAAATACAAATTATGGGGTCAGGGTATTCATAGGACTGAAATTAATTATACCCTCCCAGCCATTATGTATCCCAAAAAACTTGAAAATGTTTTCTAGGTTTTTAGTGGATATAGTGTAAACCTGTTTCAAGTGTTGGTGTTTAGCAAATTTGAAGAAAGGTAAACAATTTAATCACTTAACTATGAAGTCAACCCTAGACCGTAGCCTCCAGGTTTCTCTGAGACCCTATTAGGTCTGCCTCCCTTCACCTGAAATGTCTGAGGTTTTTTAAATGGCTGTGCTCCTGATTGGAACTTACTAAAAAAGAAGGCATGGTGTGAGAAGCAATATGTAATTTGAAACAGGACTCACAATAAATTGAACAGAGGAACTTTTAGGTTTTCAGTGCCAGTATAGGAAATAGTACAGGACAGAAAAGAGCCTGAGGTTAATGTTACTTTTTAGAAACAGAAGTTATGAGATCATATTATGATGCCATTTTGAATAGGACTGTGAAGTATATTTACTATAGTCATTCTAAGATTGTTGCTTTTTTGTTTGTTTGTTTTCAGGGATAAAATCAGAAATGTCATACTGATACACCAATTATTTAAAAAAATGTGTGTTTTCACATGGTAACCTTCACATCTCTCTATATCTTGTATTTCATTAAACCAAACTTTGCATTTAATAAAATGTACTTTCATTACAAGGAGAACTAGTGGTTACTGCTCAACCCCTGTTAGTACCTCTTTTTAGCGGCATTCTTACAATTCTTCATTTCTTCTTTGCTGTGCTTAAACTCTTCTGTGTCCTATCTCTTCAGACATCTTGGTGAAACACCATTTTTATGACATAGTGTCTGCTGCTTTTCCTTTCCTTTATGTGCTCACCTACATGCCTTTTCATCCCCCCCTCTACCTCAATACTTTTACTATTGCACTAGAATCCTGGCTTTTGTGAGGGACCCAAGCAAGCTTTTCAGATGCCATATGGTTCTTTGAGAACTGCCACTCTAGTGTCAAATAATATTTGAAAATATATTTCTGTTGCTTACAGACTAAAAAAAACCCCAAATCAACAAACAAACAAAGAAAAACAACCAAAACACACACCCCCCCCAACCCCAAGAAGAATCCCACAGCCCAATTCCAAATTGGAGGGATTAAAGGGTATTAGTTTTCAATGTCTTCAGAATTTTTAGCTAACTGCTTGATACGTTTTTGGATATGGTTACAGTTACCAGCAATTTTTGTACTAATGGTTTCCATTTCATTTTCATTAGTTGCTTGCTCTGCTTTTTGTAAATATTACCTACAATTATGTGCCATTTACTGCTGGAAGAATAAGTAACTGCATATTCTAAATGCAGTCAAGTGAAATCTTAGTCTGAAATTGAATTTTTAAGTGCATCTCTTTAAACATGATAGCACTGATGATTCAGTCACATGATTTGCCATTAACTGTATCACAAACATTTCCTGTAGCTTAACTTGCCATTTCTGTCCCTTGCCCTCTTGAAATAAATGAACTTCCAGCAACAGTTTTGACAATACTCTTGTCTACAAGTAATAAAACATCTGGAAATTAGGCTAGATGGATAAAACAGTTCCATGTAATAATAAGTATCTGGCATTCATACAACCTTTGTATAATGCATGTTTTTTATGGGCCAGATGTGGTATTTATGTGTTATGAGGAACAGAGGCATGTTCAGTCATGCTTTTTATTGCATGTAAATGCAAGGTATATTTTAATAACTCTCAAAGGGAATTGTCTCCTATTGATTAGAAACTGTCAGTGTGTTAGACATAAAACTGAAAAATCAAATGAATCTGTCAGAAAACTGTAGATGTAATTTAAGTTGACATTAAACTGTATGCTTATTGTGAGCTGGCTACAAAAAAAATGAAAAAGAAAAAGCAACTAATAAATTTCTACTCATTCCTCCAGTGAAGGTGATCTATGAAGCCTTTGATCTAAGAGTTGTTTATTTCTTCTCTACGACTGTATTCTGTTAGATTTACAGGTCTGTGAAATTATTGTTCTTTTACATCTATTCTTCAGCCTTTCACATTTTCTCATTAGGATGACAGCTCGGCATAAAAGCCAGCTGCAAAGTCTCCATTTTTACAGTCTTGCATGACATTTTCAAGGTGAACTGAACTTCTATCGAGTGGAAAAGGGATTCCACTGAATCATGCCTGCCTCGCTTTTGCCTTTGTTAATTTCCAAACAACTCTGAAAAGCAGGTAACTGAGCTGTTCTTTCCTCTCCAACTTTTCTTTGTCTAAGGTTTTTACTATTTTCATCCTGAAACATCACTTCTTTTTCAAAAATGGCACTTAGAACTTTCTGTCATTTACCATTACCATTTCTGCTGAGCACATTGATCTTTGTTTACATGACATTCTGCATTTGCTATAATCCTTTGTTCCATGACTTTTTACATGATTATTATCTGTACAAGAGCTGTCAGTGTCAATCTCTTACAGTTTCTTTAATTCGTTGGTTTTTTTTTTTTTCTTTTTACTCTTCAATATCTCCCCAAACAAATAAATAATCTACATGTGTATTTCCAAATACATTACGGGTTGCTTTAAAGCAAGTGCATTGAGGCCAGCCTTGACAGGTGTCAGTACCAGAATACCATTAGTGCATCCCTCCTTCCATTAACTTTTATTGCAAGGGAGCAAAAGCCTGCAGGAATGCTGGTTTGGCAGCTATGAAATACATTTTGTTTTTTTAAACTTTGTAAGAGGACTCCAACTATTGCAATAATTTGCTTAATTATCTTCTGCAGTAGTGAAGACCAAAAATCTTGAAGTCGTCCTTGAGTCTGACCTGATTTTAAAACCTTCTAGCCTCCTTACGTTTTGCTTGTGTGTCATTGACCTTTCCCAATCCCTACAGCACTGCCAGGCTTCTTCCTTGATTCAGCTCTGGCTCTACTGAAATTCTTATTCATTCTTGAATAATTTCCTGTCTCAGCTTTTTCAGCTCTTTCTTTTATAGTTCTTCTAATTCCCTATACTTTTAAGCTTCAGGAGACACAGAATTCTGTGCTTAGATTACTTTTTCATGTATATTCTCCATCTATCTCTCCAGTCAGGCATCTTTGAATGCAGGTTCAACATCAAGCTCCTGCTTTTTAGAATTCTCACTGGATTTGTATCTCATTTCCCAGTTTTGAGTCTGTGATGAACAGAGTGGGTATACATGCTTCATTCAGTAACAAGATTGATGAAGGCAAAAGAAAACCATGATGTAGAGAAAAAGGCCTGACATTCAAGTTCAAGATCCAGTCTTTCTGTCAATTCTTTCATTACAGTAACAAATAAACTGTCACATATGGATTTATTCATAATCTATAGCCCTGACAGAGAGGGATAGCATGTCTCAACCTTAATGTATAATTCAGATATGAGGGACATATAATTCAGATGTGAGTGGTTTCATCCAGAAAAAATAATTCTAAGCCAAGATATTAGAATGCTCCTGAAGTCCAATTTGGAACAATTTTTAAAAAATTTGTCCATCTCTGTAGACTCAACCTGCTTTGACTCAATCTTTATTGGCCACTGACATCACTCCAATATTCAAAATGTACAGCAGGCACCACAGGAAACCAGTGTGGTCAAACAGACCATCTGACTGAGCTCAGACACAAGAAAGGAGTGTATGGAAAGCAGAAGATGGGATATACTATCAAGAATAGAGACACCATATGGGGATGCAAGGATGAAATTAGCAATACCAAAGTTTGGCTGGTATTGAAACATACAAGGCATGTGAAGTGCAACAAGAAGGGCTTCTGCGGGTATATTGGCAGCAGAAAGAAGAGCAGGTAAATCAAAGACCTGGTGGTGAATCAGGTAGGTGATCTATTAATGAAGGGCATGAAAGATGCTAAGGTACCTAATGCTTTACTTCTTTCAGTCTTTGCTAGCAGAATCTCCTGCTAAGCCTTCTAGGTTCTGCCAGTTCTGTTTGATCTTTCTATCAGTGATCTGGATGTGGGAGATGAATGCACCACTAGTAAGTTTATTGATGATACTGAACTGGGAGGTGCTTTTGACTCTCTTGAGCGATGAGAGGCCTTGTAGAGGGATCTAACAGAGCACTAGGCAATCACCAATGGCATGAAATTCAAGAGCAAATGCTGGGTTCCGTACCTGGGACAGGATAAGACTGAGCACAAGTATAAATGGGAAGAGGAGTGGTGGGAGGCTAGCCCTGAAGAGGGGGATGTGGGGTGCTGGTCAGCAGCAGCTGCTTGGCAGCAGCTCAGCGTGAGTCAGCAGTGAGCCCTGACAGCCTGGCAGGCAAACAGCATCACAGGATGCATCAAACACTCACTGCCAGTGCAAGAGAAGTGATTATCACTGTATTCAGCGATGGCACAGCCTCTTCTGGAGAGAAGAGTGCAGTTCTGGGTCCCGTGATTTAAAAATTGTAGAATCAGACAAGAATGATGTGACAGTCCTTGAATGTGCCCCAAGGAGGGCAACAAAGCTGGTGGGAGTTCTGAGAGGCAAGTTCTGTGAGAAGCCACTAAGGACTGTGGGCTTCTCTAGTTTGGAGAAAAGGAGGCTGAGGGGTGACCTCATTGCTCTCTACAGCCTCCTGAGCAGGAGAAGTGAGAGGAGATGCCTGTCTTTTCTCCTAAGGATCCAGTGATGGAATGCAGGGGAATGGTGCAAAGCTGTGCCAGGGAAGGGTCAGAGTGGAGATTAGGAAGCATTTCTTTACTGAGAGGGCAATGAAACACTGGAACGGGCTTCCTGGAGAAGTAGTCAATGCCCTGAGCCTGTCACAGTGTTTAAGATGCATTTGAACAATGCTCCTAACAACATGTTTGACTTCTGGTTGGCCTCAGTCAGGCAGTTGGACTGGCTGATCACTGTAGGTCCCTTTCAACAGAGCTAGACTATTCCATTCTGTTCTGTTGTACACTACTGTAATAAAGCTCAGGAAGATGAAAGATGAAATTAGAATATATTTAAAGGAGCTGGAGGTATACAACCCCATGGAACCTTGCAACCATGGAACAAGCAGAAACAAGTTCAACAAGTCCTGCACTTGAGGCAGAAAACTCCCATGCACTGGTGCAAGCTGGGCACTGACTGTCACAAGACTAGCTTTGCAGAAAAGGACTGGGTCTCCTGGTGAGCAGCAGGTTGAACCTGAGCAGATGTGTGACCTCACAGCAAGGACGGTGAATGGCATCCTGCGTGCTATAAGGAAGATGATCAGTGGGTTGAGGGAAGTTAACATCATCCACTCTTGAAGATTTTTCAAAATTTGCCTGGAGATTTTCAAAAAGGCCATAGTCAACCTGATTTAACTGCAAAAATAAACCTCTTTTGGGCAAGAGGCTGGACTAGAGACCTTGAAAGACCCTTTCCAGCAAATATTTTATGATTTTGCCATAATAGAGAAAATAATCTGATATACTTTAGTCGTCATAGGAATCTCAGAATTAACTTTAATTAAGCACTTAATGGGTAAGTGGAAATTAAATTTGATGGAATTTATGGAGTTTATATTTAAAGTCCTATATTTATAAGAAAAACTTTAGATTTTAAATATTTTAAACTTTCTGTGTATTCATAAAATTAATAATTGATCCTTTAATTTATAACCATATAATTATTGATACGTATACCTTCCCAAGTCCCTTATCTTTACTGTGAATATTTAATTTATTATGATAACATTTCAAAAGTACAGTGTAGAGACTGAGAGATCTGAAAGATGTGACTATGGAAAGTCTCAAAGAAAATATATCTAAACTCTGGTTCACAATCCAAAGAGCTACCACAATATAACTAAAAGGCTTTTGTAAGCAGTATTGCTCAGTATACTTAGACCTGTTGAAAAGAATTTGAAGATTGATTGGGAAATATTTTGGAGAAAAGCATTTTTTAAGTGATAAAGAAAACCTTACAAAATATCAAGTTTCAAAAAACCCCCAAACATTTAAACTGAACTGTGGACTTTAAGAGCTGCAGAATGGTTTTGATTGCAGTTAAACAGAAATATTTTCTTTGTGTAGACCCCAGTGACAGATGTTGCTTTTTTTTTTTGCAATCTGTAAGTAATCTCTTTTGTTCAATAAGCTCTGAGGGCTGTGTATTGTGTTTGCAGTTTAATTTGTCAGAAGTGGTCAGATCATGTTATTTAGCTCCTGCTTCTTTTGGTCCTTAGTATTTGTATGACCTGTGTGCTTTGTGTAAATGTTCTCATAGTACTGCTATGAATAAGTGGTATCAAAAATAGACTGTACTAATCTATAATGCCCTTTATTATTAATTTCAGCACTTTGTTTGGTCAGCTGAAGAGTGCTTAGAAAGGCAGCTTTGTTCAAGTCAACAGTGTAAATAGGGGGAATGTGCAGTCAAATGGCACATGGTGCTTAGAGCTGCCACGACTGGTGCTGACAGTGCAAAACAGCTTTAAAGCACCCCCCTGGGTGGAGGAGTCTTGTGTTGCTCCCATTTTGTGGTCCTTAAGCAGCTCATGTGTACTGCCATTTTTCTGCTTTCCCTCCCCAAGGGCTATTGAATGTTACAAGAAGCTTGGAGGTGGCTTTTTGTCTTGGCTGCAGCTGGAACTGGAGAAAAAGAAACAAAGAGAGGAAGACAGTTTAAGCCATACCTGTCTGCTGTTTTCAGTTTTGCCAAGAGTTGCTGTGCCAATATTTTAAGAAGATTGACTAATATTATTGGGATATGTTTTGTTATATGTAGATTTGTTGTCTTTAAGAATAATCACACAAAAAATGGCTCATTCAAAAATAAACACCTCTAGACAAGGAATCTGAAGTCATAATTACATATTTTTATAAAGCTCAAGTTGATTTTCTGATGAAAAAGGAGATTCAGATATTTATATTATGTTATGTTTCCTTGACTCTTCATTCTAGTTCTGCAAAACTATGTAACTTTGAATCTTCTAATGTCTATTTCACAGGCTTTGCTATTCAGAAAAAAAATACGAAAACACTTAGGTCCTGAAAGGGGAAAAATGTCAGGAAATAGGCTTGCAGATAGGAGTTTGATACTATATATACATGATGGTATAATGTTTTGGGGTTTTTTTCAGTTCGTAAGGCAGAATAGTTTGGAGTTGTGTTTCCCAAGAAAAGAAACATGTAGAAAATGCAGTGGTTTGCTGAAGGCACCCAATTCTGAAGGTAGCCAGCAAAGGCAAATGGTAACTTGTCTCTACTTCATGAAAGCATGATTGGATGCCTAATAAAATGACTGTGTAATACGGTATGATTGGCAGTTCCTGCTTGGGAAGCCAAAGAATAAAATAGCAGAGGTGTTGACAGTCACTGGCAAACTCCCTCTGACTTCACAGGAGCTGGGTTTTAGTCTTAAATAAATAATGTTGCAAAAATGTGCTTCCGAAACTTTGGGTTAATCTGTTGGTTCAGATGAGGGTAGAGTAGATAACTGTGCCTGCAGGCATTAACAGGTCAGACCTATCTTTTCATGGTTGTGGGATTCACTGAAATAAGTGGATCAGATAGAGTGTGTGGTACCAAAACCTATCAGGGTGGAATCTATGCAATCCTTCCAGAATCCGTCCACTACCAGGGTGTGACTGAGTATAGTTTGGCTGTGCAATTGGCAGGCTTCTCTCTCTGCAGCTCCTCCTACCTTTATGGACGAAAACTGCTAAGCTAGGAGGGCAGCTAAGAGAAATGTATGTTTTCAACAGTTAAGGCACATGATTGCACTGTGCAAAGGAGGAGCAAAACAGGAATTGTGCAAAGAGGCATATATGCAGAAAAGAAAGGAAAAATGCCATTGTAATGAGTTCCTTAGGAATGTGTTTATCTATGAAGAATAAGTAATTGTACCATAAGTAATAAAAAAAGGGGAAAGGAATGTATTTAAAGAGGGAAGGGTGGAGATTGTTTTGTATTTGTGAGCCTAGGTAATATAAATGCATGTCTGTTTCACCAAGCATTATTGCCTAACTCTATAATAATTAGAGAGACAAAACCACATCTCCAATCATCTGTCTGTTATCTTCAACAAAGCCAGGATGTACTCATTCCTTTTTCAGATGTCTGAGTTTGTTCATGATAATGGATTGCCTCAACAGTTTAACATCCTTTCTCATGAGCTTTGGGCAGTTTCTTGCCTTGCCTGGTGCCATATGCTTGTCTCCTAGTCAGACAGGGAGGATGTTCATGTCCTGCCCCACCTGCTGAGGTGCTGACGTGGGCAGGCATCTGCCACCTCACCACAGGGAGAGCGGAGAGAGATGGCTGTGGAACTCAGCCCAGATTTTACAACTATCACAGTTTAAAAAGAGGTGTCTAAATCATTATATCTAGCAAGTACACGGTTGAAGATGATGCTAATTCTACAGTAGTAGGTGCTGTAACTAACAACAGAAGAAGAATGAAGGTTTAAAGAGATTTCCTCTTCTTGTAAGCCTTGTTGAAGTAACAGACGATTAAAGTACCTTTTTCTTTTGTGTCCTTAAACAATGGATTTGATTTTTTTTTGTTTGTTTTTTTGAGCTAATTTCTCATACAGGAATATATTGAGATAGGTTGGTATATGAAAACATTTATACTACCCTAAAAGGAAAAATTTGACAAGGTGTCTAAAGATTGGTCCTTGTTTCAATTTATTCTAAAGATCATAGACAAAATTTTATGCTTTGTGTTTGGATGGGCTGGAAATCCTGTGTTTTAAAAGTATTTTCATTTCTACAGTCTGATTATTGAGGTGTATCAGCATGAAAAAGCTAAACCACATCACATTATTTACTGCATGTTCTAGAAATTCACATGTTAATGCCATTTGGTGGGAAATTAGATGAAGGAAGTCTAGAAAATTTAAAACTGTTTTGCTCTCAGACAACACAACTCTTTTGCGGAAACACATCTTCACTACACTGCTCAGAGAAGCAACATAAAATAATTCTATTTATTAATTTTATAAAAACAAAATGAAATTTGTTGTGTCAATCATAAAGGAGAATTCTAAGATGTTGGAGAGTGTTTTTTTGTTTTGTTTTTTTAATCTGTTTTTTTCTTCTGATCTTCCTGCAATCTGGGAAGAGCAATGGCCTCTGATGAAACCACTTAAGATTTTTGTCAGACATTTTATACCTCTAAGATTTTTCCCCATTTAACAGAACAGAATCTCAAAGACCCCAGCAAATGGAAAGCTTCTTCAAAAGTACTTGAGCAGAAGAGAAATAGAGGGTTTTTCTGAATTATTTTACTCATAGGAACTGAGGTGATACTCTAGATAAATCTTAGGATTCTGTCTGCATATGAATGCAGCTTTCATTTGCATTAAAATCTGGCAGTTCTATTAATGCATATTGAGATTTTCAGTTATTTCCAATCTTCACTTGAGCAATGAACATGTAAAATTTGCTAGAGATAATTTTGATGTCAGATTTCCAAATCTGATGAATTCTCATATATAATTGGTCATCCATAAATTTCTATGTTTTTTGGTTCTAAATAAGAAAATGTGACTACACATATACGAACACAAGTTCTGGCTGGGCTTGTGCATACAATGGGCTCTGTGTGTGTGTGCACATGTGCCACAAATGTACTGGCATGCGACACAAGCTACTGAGCACTAGAGATATCTGCCTAGATATTTTGGTGAACTATTACTTTTGAACTGCTAAATCCATTTACACGTTTGACAACTGCTGTGTGTGTGTACCATACCACTGTTTCAAGGCTGTCAACCTCTACTCCCACCTGTTTATTGTGATATGACAAAGTTTCCAAATATTTTTCTATCCAGAATATTATATGTGTGGTTTATCACAATAAACAATGAATTTCAGAGATGTCTAGAGAATGTATGAGTGGAAATCTTCTATTCTTTTAGCCATCACAAGATAAAGATTGCTTCCATAGCTTAATCTGCATTAGGCCTTTAAGGAAAATCAGAAATTCTTCCAATCAGTTATTTGGATGTGATGAGTCACTAGGCTTTGTTATTCTATTTGAGCAAATTCTAAGTTCACATATAGATGAAAGCAGATTCTGAAAAGGAAATTGCTTGTTAACTGAAACCTTAAATAGCTTTCTCTAAGAAAGCACAAGTGATCAGTCAGCTATCTTCCAACTATGCACTTCAAGTTCTTTCTAATTTAATGTATTACCTCTTTTACATCTTAACACACAAGACTTGTTACAAAAGACAGAAGCTGTCTTTTGTATTTCCTAACTACTGTCTTTTCTTTAAGCCAAAATATACATACGTTGACATGCCAAGTGGCTCCTTCTTCAGGCCGGAAAGTGAAAACCTGTTCAGACACGTCCTGGAGATTGGGAAAAATGCCAGAAAATGTTTAGTTCGAATAAAGCATCAACTGCTTCATTTTTACTACTTTCAGCAGTAATCAGATGTCTAATTAAACTCCATTAGCCTAAAATAAGGCAGAGCTTCGAAGACACAAATCAATAACCAGAATACATGCCACACTGACTGTATTAAGAGACTTTTGAAGCTTTGCCCACACAACACATTCTTACAAGTTTAAGCCTTCTGACTTAACCTGGGCATAACTAAATCATCCATATTAACATTTAGAGCAGAAGAGTAATAGCCTTTCTGGAATACAGTTCACCTAAGAAATCTGGTTTCCGCATGCAAGGCTTTGCCTGGTATAATGTGACATTCCTTTCCTCAAAAACTCACTTTTATTTTTTAAAAAAAGTTTTGCTGCAGACCTAAATTCATCCCACTGCACCAACAGTGAATTAATCTTCTACAAAGGCTTGGTCATAAAAAAGATAAAATAATTCAACACCATGAAGGATTTTAAACCTTGATATAATACATGGGCTCTGTGGCAGAATCCAATTCACTGGTTTCCTTTATACATGAGAACAATAAAGTGTCAAAGTACATAAACAAATCTTTTAAAACAAGCAAATATGTCCTTTTAAGGGCTTCTCATTAAACAGACACAGCCTGATGAGGATACTGAGGCTTCTTGTACATTTAGTGCCTGAGAAACAACCCCTGCTGTAGGCAATATGTTCAAAAGTTTGATCTAAACCACAGAAATACCAACTCCATAGGACACATTTCATTTTGTTAAAAAGTTCAGAATCAGATACTTCCTCACAACCATCAAACTTCACAGATTAAAACTAGGTAAGTGAGTCTGTTTTAGTCTTCTCATGTTCTGCCAAGAGCCTTCAAAAATGTTCCTTTCTTAAGTGCTCTGAAGTATCTTTAAAAATGCTATTTAAGAACATCCAGAATTAATGTGGCCTCAAAACTACTAATAATGCTGTTCCAGATGTTTGTGGTGAATTGCTGAGCAGGAAAATTAATAAAGTCATACTTACACAAACAAGCTTGCTTTAAAATGCTTGTCTGGATCTGCCCTAAACCCACGAAAATCAGAATTCTGTACTCTCCTTCTCCCTAAAGCAGTGGTCTCCAACAAATCATGTTAAGCTTCCTAATTTCTTATGTATTCTTATCATCAAACTTTTAAAATTCGAAACAATATACCTAGGATCCTGATATACCTCTATATATCCATAAGGACAAATTATCTCAAAGTCTCCTGGGTGCTGAAAAACAGAAGAAGCAAAAAAGGTTTTTCTCTCGTTTACTCTTATTCACCAGAATAAATCTGATAAGCTCTCTCAGCTAAGCATGAGACAGAGTAAGGGCATTTCAGCTCCTGTGCATTGCCTTCTTTTTCTCTGGCATCTGTCTGTGTACGGCTTGTCTTCTTCAGCAGGCCTGAAGAAGCGAAAAGCTTGTTCCATTTTGACTTGAGGGCAAAATATCATCTAATGAATGGAACAGTGAAATAAGTCCTTAAGGTAACATGTTTGGTTTTTTTTTTTTTCTTTTGAGACTTACATGTCTGTGTTTGCAGACTTCAGTGACTCAAAGTTGCACCTCAAAAAGAATTTATGTATTTCCATCTAATGTCAGAAATCCTTGTCCTTAAATACATTCAATGAAGTCCTTAAACAGTCCTTAAGCATTAGAAGTCCTTAAATGCCTTGTATTTAAATGTGTAATGCTACTCAGAAACGTAAGAATAGCTACTCAGACATGTATTACTGTCCTTAAAATGCCAAAGCAATTGTTTGAATGAATACATTTTTGTCTTCCTGCTTTTAATACTAACATAAAAGATGAACACAAGCAAAATATCTCCATCATTTAGGAGTCTCCCTAGCTGAAATGCTGTACCGTTTAAATTATCTGGTTCCTTCTTAAAGTCTAAATATCTTAGAGAATAATATGCCATATACCCCTATTCTCAAAGCCTCATCAGTGTCGGTCAGTTCGGGGGGGAAAGAGGGGTGGTCAGGAGAAACTGGCCCGTGGTCCCTGCAGAAGTGAAAGTAGTGGGAAACTCACACAAGTCCTTATGCCAAGGTTGTTACAGCACGGAGGCTTTTCAGTGCGGCGTGGTAAAACCTGATATAAGGAGCCAGCTTAGCTGTCACCACTGGGGGCCACTGCTACTTAGCAAGAGAGAAGGAAAAGCAAGCTGCTGCAGGGCCTGGAGTCTGCACTACTGGAGATAGCTCCTGAAGAGAGGCAAGAAAATGACCCAGTGTGGAGTCGCTGTTATGAGATGAGAATAGCCAGCAAAGATATGCACAGGAAATAGGAACTGAAATCTCCTGACAATGAACACACGACTTCTGCCAAATGTCACCATGAGTGATGGCAGAAGTGGCAGCAACCACTCTCCCTGTGCAGTGGTATTCCCAGTCCTGTGCTGATCCACACAGCTTTGGGAAGGGCTTGTATATCAGTAATAATTGGGACCCCTTACTAATCAAACCTGCTCAAAAGTGGGTCATCATTATTACTGTCTTCTATGAACAGGAATCACTTTTCTTGCTAAGAAGGAGAACGGACAATATGGAATAGGTAAAAACATCAGGTGGCAGAGACTTTTTGAGGAGTAATTATAAACAGCAAGACAAAATGGAAAAGGATAAGATGGACAGAAGAATTACATACCAAAGAGAAGTGAAGGGCTTCTCCTTATAGTCTTGAGACATATTTTTTTTTTCTCAGTACTACTTATCTTTGTAAGTACATACTGCTGGAAGTGTGGATTCTGGACTAGATGCAATAGTCAGGCTTTACAAGGGTTTCCCTAAGAATCAAGAAATCCCAAAAGGAAATCTTTTTCACTCTAGACATTATCCATATTTACTAAATTGTTTTCAGCCAAATTGATCCTTCTGAAAATCTTTCGTACAAAACATATTCATGGAATGGAAACCAAGGCCTGACTTTCCCTGCCTCTTTCCTATAGTGTGATGGCATAACTCACTGACTTCAAACGAGCTAGTGTTGATATACTTTAAAAGTGACAAGGGATTCAGACCTCATAACAATTTATCACACTGATATTTTGGAGAGGAGCAGTTATGTGTCACGTACAACAATATTTGCCCCTTTGTGATGCTGGTTTAGACAGCAGCAGGTATTTTCTTTCCCTTTTGGTCTGAGCTGTCATGACATGAAGGAATGACATCTAAGGGCCAGCTTGACTGAATATAATCCTTTTGAAAATAAACACACCCAAAGATGAGAAAGAGAGAACTGGGCAAAGAGGAGTTCCTCATCCCCCAAAATGGTGGACAAACTGGTGTAATTGCTGCTAAGAAATACTGGATGCTGACCTCCCCAAACACTTTTAGTGTGTCTCTAGCACTAAACAAGCACTATAACGCATTGTGCTGTATCCACGCAAATCTCTGTTTGCAGGCCAGCCTGGAGAAGCACATCAAAGGCAAATGATAAGAAAAGCAGGTGTGGGTCACTGAGGGGTGTTCCTGGCCCCATCCCCCTGGGAAAGCTCTGGCACTGGTACTGCTATTGTACATTGTTAATTAAATCATTCTAATTAATTCATTCACAGTGTAAATTAGGAAGGAAAGAAGATAAATTACACTAATACATTTAGCCCCATGCTGTTTATTTAGCAGTTGAACAAAATAATGTGGTTAAAAAGAGTCTAACAAGGCAAAAGCCCAAGACACAGCTGTTTAATAGCATTAAAAATGAGATCTCAGACTGTGCTGCAGGCACATACTGTCTGTTTGCATTTAAAAGGCTTGCCAAGATAGCTGTACTGGCAAACCCTGCTAGTTTAGATGCAGCTGATACTAACAAAACAAAACAAAATACATATTTCCATCTCCCAAATGAAACAACCTGCTCTGGTAAATGGATTATTTTACCAGTTCAACTCTGTCAGCGTTAGAACTCTTGCTGGTGCTGCTAGGGTAATATGGGAGATCTTTTAGCTACACAGGTATGCCTGCAAAACATTTAAGTGTCAATAAATCCATATAATAAAGTTTGCTATACATTCAAGGTTCCAAGAACTAGTCTCAACACAGAAGCCAAACCAATTTAAATAAAGAGCAAGGTGAAATAATGTAGTTAAAACAGCAGTTCACTGCATAGCAAGCAAGCTGGATTTGAGTTGAATGAAGTTTTTCCTACCCAATGTTTTCAGAGTCAAATGTGGCACTTAATTCTAGAGATTGAAATGAAAATATTATGGGATTTATATTGACATACTGGTTCTTTTGGACTTCTTATTAAAAACAAACAAACAAACACAACAAAACCAACCCTAAGAGATTATCAATTTCACATGACTCTAGAAGCTGAAGCTTTGAGAAAAGGGCCAATTATCTTATGATTTGTGATAAAATCATGATATTTAGCAACACTGCAAAGATCCCATCTATCCTGGCATACTAATACTAGGAGAAACATGTCCCAACTAGTTCAGTGGGCATGTTAAACTATGTCCTGGAATAGGCTAGGCCAGCTTTGTTTTCAGCAATGTCAAAATACAGATTGGCCCATCTACAAAACTGGCTTAACCAGAACAGTGCTTAACTGACTTAGTTCTCAGACCAACATAAACCAGGCCAAAGATTTGTGTTGGATCGAGTTAATTTCTTGAGTGTTTTTTCCATTATATATTTCCATATGGCAAAACAAGCATTCTTGTTCTAAATGTGCTATAAGCTGTATTCAGACAAAGCCATCTACTTCTAACTCCTGTGCAGAATAGAAAAGAAAGTGGGTGTTTTGTCACTTAAGCATAAACAAGAGCTCATCTGAGCACATCCAAAAGAACAAGTGTTGTGGTTGGAAGCACGGACGGTGGAGTTCCTTTTTCTTCTCATTCTCCCTCTGCTCTCACCAGTACCACTGCTTTACACACACAGAAGGATCTGTCTGGCTGTGTACTTGTTTCCCCAACAGATGACTTAAAGCTTCATCCAATCATTCTGCCCTGATTAACTTCAACAGGTTCCTTGTTTAATGGAAAAAAAGAAGATCAGTACTCATCTGGTCTCTCGCTTACAGGATTATTGCCCCATTTTGTTCATGCAGGGTACTGCCCAAATCTGCACGCTGTGGGCATCCATGTAAGTCCTGTATGTTGTCCTCTCTGTGGAACTCATTTTTTACTGACCATTCCTTACAGCTATAGCTCAGATGTTGCTAAGCAATAGATAGGTAACATTATTCTATCATTTTGGTTTATCACTCATAGTGATAACTCTGCCTGTTCAAAGTTTGTCTTGACACTGTATGAAGTAATGTGTCCCTGAGATTTTAGTTCCATAGAATGAGATAATCTGACTTTCTGACATCAGATTGTGGAAGATTCACCATAACAGACAGGATTTGGGTGGAATCTCTGTAGGTTAGTTGGGGGGAAATGTGGGAAAATAGGATCAAAGCATTTTATGGTTATGTTATGTGAAAGGAAAACCTGGACTCATAACATGGCAAATACAATGTGCAACAAATGTTGAACATTCACAGTCTAGTCTAAAATCCTCTACAGGTACATGACTCAGGTGAACATTGGTGTCTGTGAATACGCCTTGTGCAAGGTTGTTTACAATTTACAACAGCTTCTCACACCTAAACAACTTTGAAACATACTTTATTACATACAGATGTGCAACATTTTTAGACCATGCAACCTGCAATACTTCATGTTGTAATAAAACAATATCGTAAAAAGAAATAATCTATGAAACAAATTACTCTTTCATCTGCTCCCTGTTCAGCCATGCTCCCCAGGCTTGCATGTGCCTGCAGGCTGTCTAGAATTACAGATGTGTCGTGCTCTACACTAAGCATGTGCTTATCTGCAGACTCTGGAGTCCAGCAACACAAATATAAATAACCCTCTGCATGTAAGCAAATTGCTTGCAGGGCTTTTTTTTTTTTTTCCTCTTTTAAACTGGAGAAGTTTGGGTGACTTTTCATTATGAAGAATGAGCAAATTCTCCAAACTATTATATTCAAAAAGAAGCTTCCTGCTGGTGCGAGGAATTGTTCTTCTCTTCCTTAAAGCATCTTTAGACTAACACCATTGCTTTAAGTGGTATTAGCAAATGGTAAACCAGCAATATGTGCAATATTTAGCATGGTGCCTTGTGTTTTTCTTGTACAGAGCCACACAATACCATTATGTAAACACTGTTGCTATGTCTAGAATATGCTTATTGTTGAAATCCGCCTTTTGCACAAATGCGTTTTTCACATACTTTGTTAATTGGGAAATAATTAAAGCCAGGCTTCCCTTTGTACTGCGGGAGCACTCCGCTGGGCAGCTATGAAGCGGCGGCTCTGTGAAAGCCTCCCGGAGCGCAGTGGCCGCACGGCCCGCGGCAGCTCCGCGGCACCGCCCCGCCGCCGCGGGAAGAGCAGCGCCGGGCAGCGGGCTCAGCTCCCGCGATGCCCGCGCTCCTCCGCGCCCTCCCGGCCACTCCCAGGGCGCCGAGGAGGGGTTTTCCACAGTCAGCTTTGCTCGGTCTTCGCCACACACCGGGACCCGCCATGAGGACCGGGACCCCTCCCGCCCGCGCGGCTCTCCCCATCCCGCACAGCCATTTCGGTGTCTGCGCAGCTAGGCGCACCCCTTGTTCACCCCGAGCGCGGTGCGAGAGCTCGTACAGCGAGTGGCTGCTCCGCCCGGGCCCCACGCCGCCCTGGTTGGGTGCGGGGCAGGCAGGCAGGGCAGGCAGGAGAGGCCATCCTGCAATCCCGGCCCGGGGCGAGGCGAGCCCCCCGCTACCCCTCCCCTGCCGCCGGCCGGGACAGCAACTGCTAGCGCGCTGCCCTCGTCCTGCCGTCCCTCCCCCGCCTGTCACTCACAGGCTTTGCATAAAGCTTCCCCCCGCCCCCCAGCCCATATACCCCTTCTGCGCTCCGCCGGCGGGGCAGAGCTGCGGCCGGCGTGCCACTGCAGCCCCTTCTTCCCTTCCTTCCGTCCCTCTTCCCTACCTCCCGCCCTCCTTCCGTGACCCGCCTCCCGCCAGCGGCACCAGCTCCGCCCGGCGCTGCGCGGCTCTCGGCACCGCCGCTCGCCCGCCGCGTCTCCGCGGCACCGCCGAGCCGGCACAACCCAGCTGCCCTCCCATGCGCGGCGCTGCGCCGCCCAGGGACCTCCGCGCTCGCCCGGGAGCCGCTGCTGTAAGTTGGTCCCGCCGATCTGGTGCAGCGCTGGGTACGGAGGAGAGGAGGGCGGGCAGCGGCGGGGCAGAGCTGGGGAGCAGAGCTGGGGGGCAGAGCTGCCGCCGCGCCGCCTGCGGTGCTTCTCCGGCTGGAGCCGGGCTGCCTTGTTGGTCCCCCGCACGGGTGGAGCCCGGCCCTCCTCCGCCCTGTCCGGAACGCCGAGGACCAGCGGGGCACTGGTGGGTAGGCATCCGCGGTGCTTTGCTTTCTCCTGTACTCGGCTGCCCTCGGAAACCGTCGGCTCCCGTTACGAAGGCTGCTAGCCTCCCCGGTGGGCTTCAGCTTCCTGCTCGGGGCCCCGGGCGGTCCGGAGCATCCCTCAGCGGGCGTGAGGCAGGGCAGGGAATGAGCGAGCGCCTCGCTGCTCCCTGAGCTGTCTGCGGCGCAGCTCTCCCAGCGCCGGTACAGAAACTTTTGCACGTGGTTATTGCTGTATAAAGGAAACCAAATACATTTAGCTTCTCGCACTGATTTTTATATCAGGCTGAAAAGAAGCTCTGGAAGTTTCTTTTCAGAGACGGAGTTATTTAGGTGTTTTGATGGAGCGAACTGAGGGGAATTTAGAGTTGAGTTTCTTTGTCTGCATGCGGTGAGCTGTAGTGCATTCCTAGCAGGAGCAGCGTGTTCTGCTTTCTGTCTCGCTGCAGGTCTTAGGCAGCCACTGAGTTTGAAGACTTTAGGCAGGGTCACGATTTGCCTCTGCCAAACTGATAGTATCGGTGCAGATTTAGCAATTGAAAGCGGTGTTAGTTACGTTGATGGGATGATTAGTAGATTTCCTCTTTCAGCTGTTTCACTGATTCTGAAGAAAAACGCAACCACCACTGTGTAATTACACAGTTGGATTAAAATGAGCTTGCATCAGGGTTGTGTCAGTAATTTGAAAATACTTGATTTTTCGTTTGATTTAGGCTGAGACCTGCATGCTATAGGACTGTTAAGTAGGACAAGGAGCCTGTTGTGTAGTCGTAAAGTAGTGTTTACTACTGGGCTGCTGTGACAAGTAGCCTGTAGAAGTGTAATTATAAATCAAAGTCTTGGTTCGACCTCTGTTCCTAGATAAAATCTATATCTGTAATTTACTGACCACTTCTTGTCTTTTACATACAAATACTATTTCTAAGGAAAAAATGCCTGAAGGGAATTGGCTAATATTATTCAAGATGAACACCTGATCACTGACTGTAAATTACCTCTGCTGAAGAATTTGAGGCTTGCATAATTTCCAACACCAAACAGAGAAATCGGAGATGTCATTTTTACATTTTAATATTCTTACAAGATTCTGGATTGACCTAATTGCCGGAGACTCAAAAAGGATATTTACTGCCTGTTAGTGAATGATGATAATTGCTTCTAAGGGTGTTTGTTCAGCTAGTCCGTGTGTGAACTCATCTCAGCACCACAGTGGAGGAAAAAGATGTGTATAGATATGTATCGTTGTTCTGTTTAGGGAACTATGTTAGGTTATCTTAAATGTGAATTGGCATATTTTGAATTCCTCTCAGTAGATGATATTGTGATGATAAAGGCAATCTTACAGGAACGGTTTAAGACCAGCATATGTGAAATCTACTTCTCAGCAAGAGACTGAGTCTCCTGTTATAGTAGAGTGAAATGCTGAGTGCCTTATTCAGTAGCTGTTTGAGAGGGGTTCTTACACAATTTTTTTTTACAGTGGTATTTGTTACTATGGCTGTGGGTGGGCTTTGGGTAACAGACAGTGATCTGTTCCTCCCCTCTGCATGTGGTCTGTAGTTCACTAGCCTCCACTGTATGCATAACTGCAGGGTGGTTTTTTTATGTTTGCCTCTATTTTCTTGTGGTTATGGGCTCATTCTGAATGGTGCTGAACAAGCGGTGCTCATGGGAGTACACAGCCTGGTGAAAGATCTAAATGCCTGCATTTGCAGCCTCTGATGTGAACTTTACCTGCCCTGTTTCTGAACCCTGTGTGCATGACGAAAGAAAGTTTTCAGTATACTCTGAATTCCCCCAGTATGTGGGGGCAAAGAAGAGGACCTGTGTTTTCACAGAGATCCTGGCATGCCTAGGCTGTGATGTCTACACATTCAGTTAATTGGAGTGAGGGGTGGGGGGAACAGTGAGCATGTTTGGATCCTGGTTGTTCTGTTGTCTCTGATCAGTGGGGTGTTTAGCTCCCATCCTGCTCCCTGGTGAGGAACCTTGAAAGAGTAAGTCCTCAGTGTGAGGAAAACCCACCTGTAGAGATCCAGTGGATACTTTGCATTGCATCGTAATAGCATTTAAAATAGTGAAGTCCTGGAAAAGTTTGAAAAAATTGACAGTAAAGTCTTCAGCTTCCTATTTGTCTCTTCAAACTGCTTGTATACTAGTATTTCAGGCCATGTCTTTTCTGCAATCCTTCAGTTCCTGGACATTTCAACCTGTAAATGGTCAGTATCATATTTTTGGCTATAGGTTAAGTGGGTTATTTTAGCCTGAGATTAGTGCTCAAGATCCTTGAATGCCATCTGGGTATTTTTTGGCCAGACAATACAATTTCATTAAAGGTCATTTAATTTTCCTTGTAAGAGAGTTTTCGTTTTGAAGGCATACCAGCTGCCTTAAGCTGTTCTGTGCTTAGTGTTAATGTATTTAATAGGTTGGTCTATGGAGTACTGGTAAGATCCCTTTATAAAAGGGATAGTTGAGTGAGACAGATACTCTGCCTTGTAGCTCTGATGCGTAGGATTCCTCTCTGTTTTGAAGGACTTTGGATTGACCACCGTATATTGGGCTGTATTACATGCTCTTTTCAATCTCAGTTAAATTTCATCAGGCAAACTGTGTTTCAGATAAAAGGAAATGGGCTGTGGTGGTTTTACAGTAAGGTAAAATTTGAATTACTTACTTTTTTAAAATTTAAAGTAAATTTAAATTTACTTACTTTAAATTTGGTTTAGGGGCTTTTTTTTCTGTAACTGAAGGGAAAGGTGTATCACAGACTTGCTGTTCAATATGGTGAATCAATTACATTAGCACAGATACTAAGAAGGATGGTACTGGCTAAGATGCAGTTTAAATGCAGGTGTTGCATGTTCCATATACACAGATTGCTTGTTCTGAAATGGAGTCTGCTGTCCAAATTAAACATGTGGTTTTGATTTTGTTGATGTTTCTGGTCATATGAATCCAGAAAAATACATGGAATAAAAAAATGCTATTTTTGAGGCTTGTAAAGCTCTTGTATTATCTTCAAGCATGAAATGTGGGAATGAAATTCTACAATTCTGTAGTGCTTAAAGATGTTCAAGTATACGAAAATGTCTGTGTGAGAGCAAAGTGCATCCACATTAAAATCCTTCACGAGTGGCCCCTGGTCATGCTCTTATTTAGGATATTGCGTACTTTCCAGGTAGACCTTCTGGCCAGTTCTTTATTTGAAGGTGCAGTCAAAGGTACTCTGTACACGCAAATAGCATAGTAATTAGGCAAGTTTGGTTCTTGGCTTTCTGTGAGTTTTCTCTGCAGTTTGAAGAGAGAGAAGTGAGATTATTGCAGTGCTGGTTAACAGCCATGGCTTGCACTGAGTTTTGTCTGTTTCATCTACTATTTGCACTGTGGCTTTTTCGCCATTAGCATCATATCTCTGCCAATATTCCTCCCTTTGCCTATTCTCCATACTATTTTGACTTGACTCTTAGTTAAATCTGGAAACTTGCTGCTGTAATTGTACATAGACCTGTGTATCATGGCAGATAACAGTAACATGCACCTCTAAACAGGATCTGAACAGTGTTTTGTTTGCTAGGAATAGGGCAGGATAGGATATGTCTTCTGTTTTATGCCTCCTCAAGACTTCAGAATGAACTAATGGCTTTAGCTCTGAGGACCTGACTCTCCAGGTGGCTTCAGAGGCAGTGTCTCAGTGACTTCAGCTGGTAGTCAAAACATGTTTTTCTACTGACCCTGCCTATGTATATGCTATATCACTATCGCAAGCAGCCACTGAATTCTCTGGAATAAAGGTGGGCTCTGTAGAATTTACTAGTAATGCTTTTTTTACAGTCACACAGGTCTAAATGTATGGTTGATACCAGGGTTTTATTTTAAAGTTTTTTTTTTTTTCATTTTGTGCTGTTGCATATGGAATCACTATACCAAAGGGAAGCTTCCTAATGGGATTAGTAGGTTTTTGTTCCCTATGCAGCTTTTGACATTCCTTAGGTATTCTGTCTGGTAGCTCTTCCTGCTATGATTCAGTACAGGAGAATGTTTCAAGCATGTGCATGTGTATGTATGTAATGAATCAGCTGGTCTAGGCTGGGGAAGGGTGAGAAAATCAGTCCTGGTTCCTTTTCTTTCCGCAACTTACTTGCTTACTGTATTGCTATGAAAGTTGGAGATCAGGTTTCCCAAGATAAACCTGCTCTTGGGCAACAAATTTAGACTATGTCATTTATGAATCTCAGCTTACAAAAAAATAAACACATGCCAAAGGTAGATGTAATTCTCTGTCCACTCAGCTATAAATTAAGGCTTTTTCTCCCCTATCCTACAGTGAATAATAGACACACTTTTTGATATGTAAAAGTAATAATGAATTTGACTTTTATTTATATTAAATTTTTTCGTTGCTTATAGGTGTGAAAGAAAATGTCAGTCAGCATGCATGAAAATCGCAAGTCTAGGGCCAGTACTGGCTCCATTAACATATACTTGTTCCACAAGTCGTCTTATGCTGATAGTGTCCTTACGCACCTGAACCTCCTGCGTCAGCAGCGTCTCTTTACAGATGTACTTCTCCATGCTGGAAACAGATCATTCCCGTGCCACAGAGCAGTTCTAGCTGCTTGTAGCCGCTACTTTGAAGCGATGTTCAGCGGAGGACTGAAAGAGAGCCAGGACAGTGAAGTCAACTTTCACAATTCCATTCACCCAGAAGTCCTGGAGCTTCTTCTGGACTATGCATATTCCTCCAGAGTTATCATCAATGAGGAAAATGCGGAGTCATTGCTGGAGGCTGGTGACATGCTTGAATTTCAGGACATTCGGGATGCTTGTGCAGAATTTCTGGAGAAAAACCTTCATCCCACCAACTGTCTCGGTATGCTGCTGCTGTCAGATGCTCATCAGTGTACCAAGCTGTATGAGCTCTCTTGGAGGATGTGCCTTAGCAACTTCCAGAGTATCAGTAAAAGTGAAGACTTCCTCCAACTGCCAAAAGACATGGTGGTGCAGCTCCTTTCCAGTGAAGAATTAGAAACTGAAGATGAAAGGCTGGTATATGAATCAGCTATCAACTGGGTCAACTATGACCTGAGTAAGCGTCACTGTTACCTGCCGGAGCTGCTGCAGACTGTGAGACTGGCCCTCCTGCCAGCCATATACCTTATGGAGAATGTGGCCATGGAAGAACTTATCACCAAGCAAAGGAAAAGCAAGGAGATTGTAGAAGAATCAATAAGATGCAAGTTGAAGATCTTACAGAATGATGGAGTGGTCACCAGCTTGTGTGCCAGACCCCGAAAAACTGGCCACTCACTTTTTCTTTTGGGGGGCCAAACTTTTATGTGTGACAAGCTGTACCTGGTGGATCAAAAGGCAAAGGAGATCATTCCAAAGGCTGACATTCCAAGCCCGCGGAAAGAGTTCAGTGCTTGTGCCATAGGCTGCAAAGTCTATATCACTGGGGGACGAGGATCAGAAAATGGAGTCTCCAAAGACGTGTGGGTGTACGACACCCTTCACGAGGAGTGGTCGAAGGCTGCTCCCATGCTGGTAGCTAGGTTTGGCCATGGCTCTGCTGAACTTAAGCACTGTTTGTATGTAGTAGGAGGACACACTGCAGCAACTGGTTGCCTTCCAGCTTCC
The DNA here is from genome assembly GCA_013398015.1 of Oreocharis arfaki. Lineage (NCBI taxonomy): Eukaryota > Metazoa > Chordata > Aves > Passeriformes > Paramythiidae > Oreocharis > Oreocharis arfaki. The sequence goes on from VZRR01008226.1 coordinate 119,628, forward strand.
CCTTCAGTATCCTTGAAGCAAGTAGAGCAGTATGACCCCGTGACCAACAAATGGACCATGGTTGCCCCACTGCGAGAGGGAGTAAGCAATGCAGCTGTAGTCAGTGCAAAGCTGAAGCTGTTTGCTTTTGGTGGTACCAGTGTTAGCCATGACAAGCTGCCCAAAGTCCAGTGCTATGATCAGTGTGAAAACAGATGGACAGTACCGGCCACCTGCCCCCAGCCCTGGCGCTACACGGCTGCAGCTGTTCTGGGAAACCAGATTTTTATTATGGGTGGAGATACTGAATTCTCCGCATGCTCTGCTTATAAATTCAACAGTGAGGCATACCAGTGGACTAAGGTGGGAGATGTGACAGCAAAGCGAATGAGCTGCCATGCAGTGGCATCTGGAAACAAATTGTATGTGGTTGGAGGCTACTTTGGCATTCAGAGGTGCAAAACATTGGACTGCTACGATCCCACATTAGATGTATGGAACAGCATAACAACTGTGCCCTATTCATTAATTCCCACAGCATTTGTCAGCACATGGAAGCACCTCCCCTCCTAATTGTGTGTATGTTGGCAATTACTAGTTATCAGGTAAGAAATAACACCTTTGAGTTTCTCTGTATAATGCTTTGCAACAAACTTTTCAGCAGCAGCTCTGAGGAGGGGTAAGTATGTTTGTTGCAATTGTGCATCTGGAACACCTGAGACACACACATTCATGGGCTGTTTTAAGCCAGGCACCATGTGAAAAAGCCAGATGCTGGAAGTAGTTTGCCGCTTATCTTGCACTGACTCATACAAGGCCTTTCCCTGCATGATTTAGATGTAAAGGACTGAGCAAAAATAACATTTTCAACTTGTGGGGAAATGCAGATAATATTTTGGAAATTGACTCTGACTCTTCTTTTAAGTACTAAATGCATACTAAACAAAGGTTCCGGTGCCATTTTCCTGATGCCTGAGACTCGGTCACTCTGCATCCATTAACAGCACCCAAAAAAGATACAGTAAATTCTGATCTGAAGCCTGATAGTGAATTCACTTGAATTTCCACACAGATGCTCTAGGGAAAGCTGCTGTCTTATGAGAGGTGTTTTACAGGGAGTTCAGGCCAAATTTTCAATCTCACCTAGACAGCATGGTTGCATAAGGTTGCATTTTCTCCAGTGTTACACTTTAAAGTACAGAATTTTCAAAATACTTATGCTTATATATGTTGAACTAGATCTAGTGTCAGGAAGATGTGTAATTAATATTGCTGCCTGAAATAATTACAAGTCTATAGCACACACTGTTCCAAAACAATTTAATTATACATAATGGGCCAAGCTCTTACCAGATGCAACTTCAGCATTGTATCTTCTCACAAGCAAGTCTGAATTTGGTCTTGCTTGATTGGTTGTTGTGCATTTCTTATTTTCTTCGGAGGAGGGAGAAGATTTTCACTATTAATCTGTGTATTTTGCAACAAACCAGGTAGACTCCTGTTTGTGTTGTGTTGCTTTTACTCTCCACTTCCTTCTTGTGGCTTTAGTACAAAATCAGTTACTACCAGCCAAATAAATATAGTGATATAATTGATCCTAAATAGTCAATGCCCTGTGAATGGTAGTTCCTTTTTGGATTTGAGCAGTGTATATATACTGTACCCCGGAAGGCAGGCAGTTTATAAGAAAAAGGCAAATAAATAGAGTTGCAGTAATTAAACAAACTATACATGTGCCTCTGGGTTCCCTAAAAGTTCAGACTGACAGAGATTCTCCAGAATCTTCTCCAGGAAGAACAACTAGTGTGTCAAGACTTCTCTAGGTTCTTCTGTTTGGGACAGATCATTGGGGAGGTTTCTTTGGTGTTTTTTGCAGCAGTTGACATTTGCCTGACTCTTGCACTAAATGCAAATCCCAAAGGTCTTTGAAGCAGTGTAGATAGTGCAGTTACTCTTGTAATTTACTCTTTCAGTTACTCTTTCAGTTGACTGGGAGCTTTGATTGAGTAAAGAATTCAAGGTTGGGTCCATGCAAAGCAGCAGCTCAGCTTTGAAATCTGGTATGAATTGGGCCTCCTCTCCCCCGATTTCCCAGACATCTCTTGGGAAAGCATGGCAAACCCTAGAGACTTAGCAGGTCCTAGTTACTGGCCGTAATTGCCCCCTGACAGCAAATGGAAGCCCTCATTTCTGTGTGTCAGCTTCCTCCCTAGCTGGGAGCTATGTCTTGATATCTTCAGTTAATTTGTATTATTACTGACTTTATGCGGTTCTCAGTGTTATCAGAACAGCAGTATTGAATGCCCGGACTCAGGTCTGTGCCAAGAAAAATATTGACTTATTCTTCTGAGTCTGACTTAATTGTTCTGGAGTTTACAGTACATGAGGGAGTGTTTTATTTTGAAAAAGAGTTCTCCGAATATAACGGTGCAAAAAGCTTTCCTTCATTCTGCTGTATCTTGTTAAAAGCCATTATTTTAGCTTCACTAACACACTAGATAACTGGCTTAACTAGCACACAAGATAACTGTCTGAATGTAGCCATAGACTGAAATCTCTCCAGTGCTGTGTGCTCATCCAGCAAGTAGGTTGTTTTTTTTCCTACTGACTCCTGCTGCTTTGTCAGTGGGTGGGAGGGACGAAAAGGAAATTACTTCTGATTACTCTGTTTTCATGGTGATGTGTGGCCCCAGTCTGACAGCTTTTAGGAAGACTTCAGTCTGCTTTGTCATGTTCCACAAATTTGGGAATTTTGAGTCGGATTTTTTCCTCCCTGTTTTGGAATTGTTGTGGTTTTTGTTGGTTTTTTTTTTTAAGTTTATCCCATGACAAGAAACACTGTTTTGACTTCAGTGTTGATAGTCTGTTTTGATGGGAAGAATGTCATGCTATGCTGAAGAAAGCCTGGAAAAGACTAATCAACACTAATAGTGGACACTTTTTTAGAAATAAAACAATAGCCCATACTTGTTAAAGCACTATGGACTTTTATGTAGGCTGGGTTATTTCCTGTGAATGTTCTCTGTTGTTCTTAGACATCACAGCCTGAGAGAGATGTGGTGTGTTCAAAGGATCCGTGAGTGCACTGGAGCTCATTTGCATTGTAATGAAGTAGGATTTGCCTTCTAAAATTCTAGCAGTTCTGTCAGAAATTACTGTGATGAACTGATGATGGTTTGGAAGCTGGCATTTTGATACAGCTTCACAGTGAAAAGACAAAGCACAGTCTCAGCATCCAAAGGCTGAGTTTCTCATTGAATAATCAATTTTATGAAGGACTCTAGGATGGATGTATTGATACATGGTATATTACTGTGTGAAAAGAAATGAGGGAGGATTCTGCTCTAATGAAGAGTAGATGTATTTTAAGTAAGGGGATTCTATGGCCGTTTCTCTGTTGTAAGTAAATTCAATTCAGAATTTGTTGAGGCAAACAGAGGTGAGACACCTTCACCTTCCCTTCTGCTTTGCTCCAGCCAAGTTTGTTTTGGCCAAGGGACAGAAAAAACTCTGCACTAAGTGTTCATGTGGGTTTTTGTGGAAGAGAAGTTACAAAAGCTTGTTTGCTTAAAACAAATCCACAAACTTTTAAGATTTTGGGGGAACATAAAAATGTGGAAATATGCAGAATACAGAGCCAATCACTTTGGGCTAGTTTGGTTTAGGTTTCAAGTGACTGAATTTATACCCCAAAAATTAGTCAGTCTTTCTGCAGTAAATAGGATGGTTTGCAGAGTAAGCTTAGTAAAAGTCAGAATCTGATCCTAAATAATTATGTTCTTGACTGGTTTATGTATTAGTAGTTGGGTGTTGCACAAGAACCTTGAGGTTCGGGGTGGGCAAGGAAGTCCATTAATATGTTAATGTAGGGTACAACATTAGGGTTGTATCCTAAGCCTAGCTTTTAGATTTTCTTTGACATCTAACAAAAACCTTATGATGTATTGTTGCAGCAAAACCTTTTAAGTAATTTCTCTCTCCTTTCCCTCCACCTCTTCCCATGCTTTTAGTTTACTCCTTTATTTGGAGAAGAGAATTGGAACCTCAGATCTGGAGAAGTTTTGATGAAGAAAAATCATTCAGCATGTCTTGCATTTGAAGAAAATCATCTGCACCTTGTAAATTATCCAACCTAGACATGAAGGAATGGGAGAAGAAACCCCTTGTCTTCAGTGCTTCAACACTTAATATGGTTTAAATATGAATGGACAAACCTGTGAATTGGTCCTTATACTAGTAATTGTGGATTAATGCCAATATTAATCAGTCTTTCAAAGATGAAAGAAAACAGAGACAGAACTTCTCTTAGCTGTGCACCACACAGCACTTGATTTCCATGGACCCCGCTGTTTTTATGTGAAATTCGAAATGGTTGTCACCTCTCTTTGTGGTGGTTTGAAGTGCCAGTGCCAGCTGCAGGGGAAGCAGGCCAGGTCTGAAACAGCAAGATGCTGCTGTGAATGAAGATACAGCAGTATTGGTGCTGAACTCTGCTGACTGGAGTATGCTTGCCTGTGGGCAGTGCCTGCAGCAGCTGTTACACCCCGTGTTGCATTGTCCTGTGTGCAGTAAGTGACCTTCTGCTTCATAAGGATCAGTCCAGTGGTGAAATGTTTTTGCAACAGTGGGGAACAAACATTACATCCCTGAAATGTTCGTTGTTCCTGTTCCTCCCTGTATTTATAATTCAGTCTGTCCCATTCTTATTATGTTACTTGTTGTAGGTATAGTTATTTATTGTTCAGTGCTTGCATGCTGAAACAGTGCCTGCAATTGTCTTCATGTTGCAAGGGCTTGTGTGAATTGTATGTTTTGCACATATTGTGATTGCTGACTTGCTCTGCTGCACAAAGAAAGAAAACTATTGGGTAACAGTTGGAGGTGGGAGGGAGGAGTGGCTTCCCGGTCGGAAATGGAAGGATTACAAGACAGGATTTTAAATTACACATGTGCTGAAGGAAGAAGCCACGGAGATCACTTTCTCAGGCCACCAGCTCCCCAGATTGCATGTGGTGTGTCTTATAGATGGTGTCCTTGCAACATTTCATTTGTTGGTCATGCCTTTCAATTTCTAACCTGGAAACAGCCGAAGTCTCTTGCAACACTCTCTTTGTGCAGCTTCCTGATTGCAACACAAATACTGTGGAAGAGCTTCTGGATACCAAGCCCGGATGAAGTCATTGTCCAAATTTATTTATTTATTTATTGGGTTGGAGGAGGGTTACCTACAATATAGCCACATTGTCCTGAAGGAGTGGAGAATGGTGATTCAAGAATAAAAACAGAAAAAACCACCTCAACATAGGTTAATGATGAAGTCTTAACAAAAAAAAAAAGAAAAAAAAAAGAAGAAAGAGCAGCAATTTTGCACTGACTGGATTGCCTCATCCATCTGGATTTCAGATGATCATCTGAGTGGCCAGATGTCAAAGACCCAAGTGCTCTAGAAAAATTCTTATGGGGATAGATAAAGAATTTCAAACCTCTTATCTTAAAAAAAAAAAAAAAGCCCTCAAACTCTGCTGCTTTTTATTTTTGTTATCCATGTGTGTCTTTAGTCACTTGGTTGCTCAGAAGCCTCAGATAATCCTGAGAAACCAAACTTTGATTTTTAAATAAAATTGTTTCTTACTATTTTGGTCTTTGGACAGAGATGAAGCTACCCTTTTTATTTGGAGTTTCAGAAGCTTGTGTTTCACAGGTACTTTCTTTGCCAGATCCTATCATGAAGCTTGTATTGTATTGTGTTTTTTCTTAAATGTCTCTGGAGCCCAACTTAACTGGCACATTCAGTAACATGGTTGGTGTGTGCTGTGGTGTAAGTAAACAGCTGCATGTGTGCATGCAAAACAAAAATAGTCACATTGGTGATGCTTGCCTTTCTCTGTGTGACAGTGATGTAGCTGTATTTGTGAAAGCTTTGTCATCTGAAAGTGTTGACGTTGGTCACTGGAAGTTTCTCTGCGCTGCCTTACATTTGATTTGCTGTTTGGAGTAGACTCTTTACGTTTCAGAAATAAGGTATTTGGAGTTCTGTGAATACAGAGAGAACGTTGATTAATCAGCAGTCATTTGCAGTTTTGGAAAGGGTGAGTTCCAGGTAGATGTGATAAAATGATAGTTTCACTGATTAAACTGATTTCTTGAAGTGATAGATTAAAAAAGTATTTAAACCCCCAACCTCTCTACCCCTGCCCCCTTAGATGGTCTTTAAGCAATAGGAAAACAGATTAGGATAGGTCTCCTTTCTATATCCCTGTACTTGCATAGGTTACCATGTTGAAGCAAACAGCCTTGAATTTTTGTTTCCTTTCATCTTGTGGATCGCTCTCAGGAGTGTGAAGGGAGCCATAAAATCAGACTTCCTGTGTTTTGCATGTCCTCTCCCCAGGCACTAGCAATTACATGAGGTACAAGGAAGTAAAGAACTGGGTCCCCAGGGGCCCCTGTGTTTGAATAAGGACATGTAGCTTTGAGACCTGTGTTCTCCATCAAGCTGATCAGAGTCCAGAGGTGAAGCTGCCTTGCATCTAACTATTTAGCTTATGACATCTGTTTTGTAGTGCCGTGCAGCTTCCAAAAGTGGGATGAATTTTCTGCAGCTGTTTCCAAAGTTGTGGTCTGCTTTCAAGTCCTCAATTAATTCCTGTGTGTAGGCTGAAGGAAGCTGAAGTCAGGGTGGGCCTCTGGCTCTGCAGGGAATACACTAGGCTCTTGCTCTGTGAATTGTGGGAATCCTGGCTGACTACTTGACCGTTCCAGTCCTGCAAAACACCCCACACTGAAGCAAATGCAGTTCACAGCAGAGTGCACACAAAAACCCTGGCATAAGATGGGAAGGTTCCTCTTATTTTGCAGGCTCGTTGCTGTAGAAACATGTAACAAAGGACAGCCTTCCTCTTCTGGTATAATTGTGCAGCCCCTTTTCTATATGTCTGACACCTGTCTGAATAAGAGTGATTAGAACAGAACAATGTTCCTGTTCCTGGCCATTGAAGACATGGTTCATGTGCTAAGAGAAAACTGTATAAGTGAAGAAGTAAAACTGACTATGTTGTTTGCTACTACGTCTTAAGATTTTGTAAAACTCACTTTTTTTTCACAATGTGAAACTGAAGGTCAATAAATTATTAGATATTTCCTCTCCATGGAATGTTTATTTGAAGTATTGTCTCTTCCTCCCCTCTTTCCTCACTCCTAAATGCTTTGAGTCCCTTATAATGCCTTTTTTATGTCCTCTTAAAAGAAGCACATCAGCAACATGCAATTAAATGCTTTGGTTTAAGCTTCTGCTTCAGTTGTGCTTTTCTTCCCTTTGTTCTGTTCTGCTGCTGTTACTATGATCTCTATCTCAAAGTTCAGCAGTTAAAACTCTGGAGAGCCTCAAAACGTTTAAGAACAGGAAATGCAAGTTTGTTGGTGCTTGCAGTACAGTTTAGTTAGTGCCTGATACCACTTGGAAGTGGAATTAGGCGTTTTGAATTCTTTCTAATTATTCTTAAGTCAGAAAACGCTGGTTTTGTATAAAACATTCCAGTTGTTCTATAAACTGTACTTGTGTAGTCAAACTCTTTGAACTTTTCATCTTATGTTTTTGTGTATACATGGTGGTGTGGTTTTTCTTAGTTTTGGGTGGGTTGTTTTTGTTTGACTGTTTGTTTAAATGCCATTTAAACACTATTGATTTTCTGCACTAGCTTAGCATCTCTCTGGCCTGAAAGTGTTGCTGAACTCAGTCCAGGTATAAAACAGCAAGTTTTCTGACAGCTTCTAAGTGACCTCTATTAAAACTCCTGCAGCTGCTCTGTGAAAAGTCACAGGTTTCTTCATGGTCTTTCTTTGCTCAAAAGAGTTGGGGCCATAGCATTAAAGTGACTTTCTGGCCTTGGCATGGCCTTTCTGGCCTTTCACAGGTTAACCTGTGTTTGAGATGTTTGCCATCAGTTTTAGCTGGGGGGGGTGAGACACTTAGAGAATCTTTGAATTTGAAGGCTACTGGAAGAAATCAGCCTTTCCACAGAACAAGGTAAGGTTAAATCAGTTTCAGTGCTTATTGCAAGCTCTTTGCTGGACAGTAACCTGGGTTGGTTTCCTTTATTTGGATTTTACCAGGGCATGGGATGCTTACAGCAGCACTGGGCATGAACAAGCTGCTGTAGAGTGATTCGCTGGTGTCATTTTAGGGCACTGGGTTAGTCACTCTATCTGGTCATGGGTTCAAACTCCTTTGCTTAGAAGTTTTCTCATACTGAAGGTTCTGATATTTATGGTGAGAGTGTAAAAAAGTAATGACATTTAGGTTTAAAACAACTGATAATCCAAACCAGACACCTGCAAGGCATGTGCTTTATTCATAGTAAGTATGAAAACAAAATGCCTTGAATGATTAGAAAGAAATCAGTTCATTTGCATTGACTATGTGTTCATCAAGCGTATTGAGGTGATCAGCCCTGGCCTGTGAAAGTCTCAAAGGCTGTGTTTATGCTAGTAAATTAAATAACCTGGGGATGGTCTTGCAGCTGGCATGAAACAGCCTCGAGCTCTTTGAGCAGCCCCTTGTCCTGGCAAGATAGGGTGGCTGCATGCAAACTGCTTGGGGTGGCTGCTGGAGTGGTCTGGCTCCTGAACCCTGCCCAGGAACATTTCAGAGAAGTGCAAGTTTGCGTGGGCCAAAACCACATTGGGGTGCTCAAATGATTGAGGAGAACTGACAGTCTGTTCTGTGCCTGGGAATGTTCCCGAATGCAGTTTGATATATTGCCATTGTCCCAGCCAGAACATAGGAGTAGCATCACGTTTAGGTCCTTGATAACTAGGCAGGCTGACAACTGATTGTCTGACCCGGCATCAATGACCTAAAAGCTGTTGAAGATGGAGGAAGGAATGCTGTCTCTGAGTGACACAGACCTTGGTAAGTGGGAAAGATGGGTCCCAAAGAGGAGTCATGCTGCTTCAGGTGCCATGACACAAAGCTGTGGAAGTGCAGAGCGAAAAGGAGTGTCCACACTGTAGGTGAAAAATGTTTGGTGTGCCCAAAGCCCTCCTGGTGGCAGTGCCCTGTGGGCTTTGCAGCAGGTGCATGGTGTCTCCTTGTTTCTAAAAAAGAAAATGGAGCAGAGGTCTATCAGAGACACAGCACAAGTGTGCGGATGGGAACAGCCCATAACCCTGGCTGGCAAACACCAGATGAGACAAGTCACTTCTGTTATAAAGGGTCATTAGTCCCCAGTTTTACCCAGCATGGCCTCATTTTTGGCCCTTACACGTCTTGCACCCACATAATTTACTCCCCACCACAATGTGAAAGGCTGTGATCTGAAATGGTCTGTCCTCTGTGTGTGTGTACGCATGTAAACCATACGCACACCTAGAAACATAAATATCATAGAGAAGTCATATGTTTATTGAAATGTTTGTTTCTGTGTGTGTGACAAGAAGCCAAGTACAAACTTGCTCAGTAGTAGCATATGCACATACACAATGTACACAGAGACTATCTGTCTTCTATGTGTCTTTAATAATGGTCTGTGAATTTTAAAGTGACACTATAGGTTAGAAACTGTAGATTTAAATATGAGAATTACTCTTAAAACGAAAAATGGTACATAAGCTGTGACAGTGAATTAAAATGAGTGGCTAAATAAATTACAAATCTCTTTTGTAATCATGTTTAGGCAATGCTTCTGGCCTGACAATGCTCTGACACTCTTAGGAAACCAAACTAGACAATGTGTCCTTTTGTGTGTGTGTGTGTGTCTAGTTACCCTAGAAACCATAATCTGTATCTCTGAAGCAGTGGGGAGCTATGAAGGAGGCAAAGCCACGGGAGTTTCTTCCAAGACCCCTCCTAATCCTTCTCTTCTGTTGTCAGACATTCAGTAAATTACTTAGTGCTTGGTATTAGATGAAGTTCATTTGATATTTTGTAATCACTCTGGAATTTGTGGGTCATAGTCCATGCTCTGATTCAAAGGTAAAGTTTATGGCTGACTGTGTTACTTAATTGCAATTATATATTTATATGAGCCAAAGTCACAAATACAAACTAAGATTTTATAAACTTGCAGCTCTTTTCCGGAGATTTTAACACACCTCATCATATTTCATCCCAACAACAAGTTCATTAGGGAGCAAAAACACTTAGTCCCAGCTTCAAGCTGAGAAGCTGGGGCATGGGGGATTTGTTGAAGGGTGCAACAGGAGTAGTAGCAGAGCCTCCTCTGTTCTCCCAGCACCTTCTGGAGTGCATTGCGCCAGTCAACAAGATATCAGGCTGCTTTGTGTGACTGGCTGTGAAAACTTGGCACCTCATTCATGTTGTTAATTGGCTTGAGAACTATTTACAGAGATATTGTCTCCCAAGACTAACAGAACTAGGTCTAAAAGAAATAGGAAGGACTTGCCATCAGATAAACACAAGCAACCTGGCTTTTTACATAGCAGTGAGAACAATAATTCTTTCAGGCAGATGGTTACTCTTTACCTAAAGAGCGCTGATAGGAAGCAGACAAGTTTAGGGAACTGCTGGTAGCAGAGTATTTACAAAGACTTAAAATGTTATCCTGCTCCTTGGCATCCCTCCCAGTATGAGCAAAAGAAAGATGCAGATTGGACCTTTTGTCTTAGAGGCAATAGGCTTTCTTTTCCATTCCAAGAATAGAAACCTCCTGTCTTGAAACACTTGGAAAGAGTCTTTTAAAGCCTGGGGTTCTCTGTAAAGGGACCCAATCAATCTGGACTTCCTCCTAGGGTGAATGGCTGGCTGGAGTGGTTTGGCTCTAGGTTTGGGAAGCAGCTGTGTGAGAGGAGGCTAGTCAGTCGGTGGAAGTGTCCCTTAGTACACAGGATAGTGGTCCACCTTTCATTTTCATGTGAGTGTGTCCTTTACTTTCCCTCACCCCATCTTTGCTGTTCCTGTCCATACCTGTGTAAATTCATCATAGACCAGTTTCCCCAGCCCATATAGTTAGACGGAGAGCAGTGAATGTTGCAGAACTGGGAGGAAGGGAGGTGAAAAACTTTTGAAGGCATTTTCTTACACATTGCCACTGAATATGGTCCCGGAGCTATATATCATGACCTGATAATCCTGCAGAGTATCTGCCCTTGTCCTGCTCTAGCTGTATGTCTCAGCCACACAGCTTGTAGCTTTTAGCTGTTTGCAGCTCTGTGTGGCACAGAACTGTGTTTAGCTGTTTCTGGTTAACTCGTCAAAATCCCTGAAAATAGTTGTGTCATAAGGTAGCACCTGATGTGATGTTCTTGCCAGGGCTTTATTGGCTATAGAAGGCTTAGCCATCAGTGCTGACTGTAAGTTCTAGCTGAAGTATGCCTTTCATCTTTGATCTTGCAAATGGGGTTCTGGAACATCTAGGTGGATGCAGATGCTCTCCCAAGGGATTGGCTCACCCTGCTCCTGGGCTCCAAACATTTTTCTGGTTAGCAGGGGTATTTTATGTCTGGATTTATTGGCTACTTTGCATTTTCAGTGAAGCAATTCACGTTGGTACAGGCAATTCCCTCTTCTCTACCTCCCACGAAGGTGAAAATACCACCCCTTTGGTCACAGAGTAGGAAAGTCTGTCTTTCATCACCCAGTGTTTTTTTGCAGTTTTAATTGCCAGTCTTCTTGTGATGGACATTCAGTTTACTTGATTTTCTATACAGAAGTGGAACATTTTTTTCAAAGTGAGACTTCAGAATGGATGGGGAACCCCGCTGGTCCTCCTGGCCACAGCATTGCAGTGAGCTGGGTACTGGGCGATGAAGGGACATTTGCTTTGCTTAAAAGCAACTGCCTGTGGGAGATACTTTGGTTCTGCCCAGGGATGGAGGTGTTGATAAAAAAAGTGTTGAGACTGGCATCTTGAGAAACATAGGAACTTTCTTCCAGTTGAAGCAGATCTAATAGCCTCCGAGATGCTAGAGGAAGAGTTTCCTAGCAGCCCAGAAATGAATTTGTGGGGTTTCTTCAGTGCTCCCAGTTGCTGGACTTGGGCAAGACTAGAGGCAAAAAAAGGAAAGATTTTTCCTGTCACGCACTTTTCCTCCAAGAAAATACAGTATTTGGGGTCAAGCCACTCTACTTTGTTAACCTCACAGTGCATTTGAGTTTCTACTTAAAAGTTGTTTTATCTGACAGATAAATATCTACAGTAGACTAAATAGGTATCTCCAGTAAAATACAAACTTCTTGATCAAAAGCCTGTGGACATCTATGGTCCATCTTGCTATCACAAAAGGGTAGAGCACATTCACCTCAAGCCCCATGCAGGTATGTGTTGAGCGGCTGCTTGGTGTTTCTTGTCTGAGACTGCAGGCAACAAATGGGAAAAATGACCAGAGCTGTTTGCCGCACCAAAAACTGGGGACGTGGCCCTGGATGCTGACTCTGCACTGAGGCTCAGCTTCAGATAATTACAGCTGCAGCTGCCAATAAGCTAAGGCACATTTTCTCACTCTTTGCAGCTATTAGAAGAAGAAGTAATTTCTTTCTCCTGCTTTAGTTAATTTCAAAGTTACAAGCAGGAAAATAATACTTGTGGTAAAAACCCCTCCAAACTATTAAAAACTGTGGTGTAGGTTTCATAAATTCAGAGGCAAACTAGCTGGCTGTTTAGACAACGGTACAATCAAGCCCCATAATAAGAATACCTAAATAAAAAGGTATAACAGTAATTTTTAACTTTGTTGGAATGGCAAACAATGAATTAATTTTGATCTCTAAAATAGACAAAACCTTTCTTTTTTTCCTATGTTTGTTAAGCTAATCTGGTTAAAAGCTGGCCTGTAAAATGCCTTAGCTTTCCCCCGTCATCTCAAATACAGTCTTTACCCTGCAAGCATGTCTGTGTGTGCTTAACTTCACATAGCCTGAGTACTCCCTTTGAGTTCAGTGGATTAATTCAGAGACCACAGTGTTAGCATGCATCACTTGCAGGATTGAGGCACATGCTAACAGGAAACAATTTCATGATGGGGCGCTGCAGAGTACTAAGATAAAGTGTTGAGAAAGAGCCAAACTGTGATATTTTACTGAGGCCATCAAAAGGATTGGTGCTTGGACAAACAGATTTTGCTTTCTCTTAGGAGTGCTTAAACAACACAATGGGCAGAAATCAACTACAATGACTTGGAAAATCCTATCTAAACAGTACAATTTTAGTAGTTTTACATTATCACTGTCAGAATTTATTTAGCATTTTTTTCTCATTATGCTGTATTAGTTTTTTTAATATGTTTCATTAGTTTCATAAAATGCAGAAACATAAGTGTTCACTGAATTTTCCCCTGTCTAGACAGTGATGTGTGCATTAAAAAAAAATTATAAAATGCTTTCCAGCAGTTTGCCAAGAACTGTATTGGAGGAGAGGGAAATGATGTTTCTTTTTTCTTCACTGAATAAATGGGAAGAGACTAGCTACTTAGCGATCTTGGCAGCCTAGTCTGAGAGCTCACAATATTTGTGGAGATTTAGATGCAAAAATACTAAATTTATTTCTTTCTGTTCTTATGGTGATGAGAACTAGTGATCCACCTGTTTTCTGCTGCTGTCGGACACCAGCAGTACCTCTGATGGAGGTGTGCTTGGTGAATGTGCTGTTAGCACTGAGCACATCTTGGAATCAGATGCTTGGATAAGGGCTACAGTCAGGCTAGGGAAGACAGTTCTGGTGCTCTAGTACAGCATCCTGCATGGATTAATCACCTGATAAAATGCATCAGAGTGATTGTGAGAAACCCTGCAGCAGGCACTTGTGACATAGCTAACCTTCCTGAGGAGTTTGTCTTGCTGGACTTGGGTATGAGAGAGTTTCCTTGAAGTCACTGAGACGGCATACTGCCTCTCCCAGAGCACTCTCCTACCAGTCTCAGAGTTACTATGACTGCCAGCAGCCACGGCTCAGGGAAATGCTCTTCCTCCACCTCATTTTTCACCTGAGCCTGCAGTAAGGGACAGAAGATCATGAACTAGGAAGTGGTGCACGTAATAATTTTGTAGTTTTATTGGTATGAAGACTGAAAATGAGCACCTATCCAGCATGCTCAAGCATCACACAATCACTGTATCCCAGGAAGGCTGAGATTGGAAAGGGCCTCTGAAAACGGTGCAGTCCAACCTCCACCCTAGCTTCTAGCAGGGTCAGTCACAGCAGGTTGCTCAGGGCCATGCCCAGTCAGGTTTGTGTCTCTCCAAGAAAGGAGATGCTACAACCCTTCTAGGCAACCTATGCCAGTGTTTTACCACCCTCACAGTAAAATACTTTTGCTTATGTAGAAGTGGAATTTGTTATATTTCAGTTTGTGCCCTGCTCTGCAGTCTGGATATGCCTCCATGCTCTCCAACAGGTCATATATCTCTTCAATTTAGCTATGTTTTAAAAATAGACAGATGTTTGTCTTCCTAAAATTATCTCCTGAAACGGCATGATAGTAGAAAGGATGTTTCAGTGCAGTTTGCAATGAATGTGCGTGGTTCACATCATCTGGTAGAGGCTACCTCTGACCCATATAACCAAGATCTGGTACTAAATTAAGAATGATGTATTATCATATACCTGCTGAATTTAGAGTCTGTTGTGGAGCGGGCACTATCTATCAAATCACAAAATCCATATATTGTGTCTTCTTAGTGGTTGGACTTGGTGATCTTAGAGGTCTTTTCCAACCTTAATGATTCTATGATTCTTTCACAAAGACTTTTACTCTATGAACCCTGAATATATGGATCACATATACAAGATATAATCTGCTTCTCCACCACATAATATGTATTTTCGTAGTACAATAAAGTGAGGATCAATGTTTTTGTGGTAAGGCGCCTAAAAATCAGTTTTATTTTACAGACAGTGTATATCTTTCCAATGGACAAGGTAGATAATCTCTGGGATGGGGGGAGTTGATTAGAAAATATATTAAAATCTGTAAGATTTGGAAGGAAAATATTTCCTGTTGTTATCCAGTAAGTGACACTTTTTGCCAGTAGCTGGATCTTGATTCTGAATCTTTTTGGTAACATGGTGATCACAAAGAAATTAGTAGGATATGGGTGGGTGAAACAGAGCAGGACTTACACAGACCTACAGGCAACAAAGTACAAATCTTGCTAATTGTGCATTCTTTTGGCACTGATATATTGTAGACAGAGGTGGTGTTGCTGAAAATTCTAAAATGACAGTGTGAGAGGCTTTTTTAGGAAGCATGAGTTCATCAGCAAGTGAGTAAATAGTGTATTGTGTTTGATACAGAGAGTAGAAGACATGGTTTATTCACCAGCTCAGTGTGTATAGTAAAGACCTCTGACATCCAGAAAGGCATCAGCCCTTATGAAAATAATGATTTCAGACCTAAACCTTCCTGTTGTGTTCCAGATCTCCATACCTCTGCTTCGGGCTCACTCGCAAAAAAATCACATGCACATTGCTGTGCAGCTAATGGGTGGAAAGAATGGTGCCCTTGGGATTTTTAAGATCAAAAGATTATTTTTTATTTAACTGGATTTTAGGCAAATATTTACAACAGTTTATTTAACTGGTTTGTAGTTGTAGGCAAATAGCTGGTATTTCTGTAAAATCTGAAAGGAGAAAATGCTGTGGAACCTCCATGTGTTACTAGATAAATCATCAAGCCAAAGTTGCAAAAGCAGTTTGCTGTGAAGGCAGGACAGGCAGCCAAAGAGTTTATTAGTACATTTAAAAATTGATTATTTAACCTGTGTAATAGGTTAAATACAGGTTATAGGTTAAATACAGAAAGAGAGAACTAGTTGCTTGTGTTTTATTTTGACACTCCTAAAACTACTCCTGAAAAAAAAAAAAAAGTAGGTGTTGCCTAGACTGTGGTTGACTTTGGCCATTGTCCACAAATATTCTCTCAAACAGGTAGGTAAAAAGATCTCCAGAACAGGGAGAATTTTGTAGAGAAGAGCCCTTGCACATTAAACACTTAGATTTATATTTGTTTCCTTTTTCCATGAATTTCAGCCACAATCTTTCACCTATTGTTTTCGAACCCCAACAGTTTACAAAAAAAAATATTTTCAACAAAAAGTTGAATGTTATTTGTCTAAGATATTTGCTATTTTAAAAATGCTTAAAATAGTTCAGATGTTCATTTCTTCCTCTTTGCATTAAAAAAGCGTGATCATAGTGCCACAGGCCTGAGCTACAAAGGGATTCATGAGCTGTAGGGCTATCAAATCAGTGCTAAATATCTGTATCTGAATTTCAGTTTCCAGCCTCCCTCAGCTATCACTTAGTGTGATTCAGATATTCATATCTAATCCTGCTTTCATCTGATAATGCATAATCTCTCTGCAGCCTTCTTAGCAGGGCGCCTTTTGTAAATAAAGCCTGCCAGAGGTGTTCAGGAACTGGAATCTCTCTGCCTCCTGTGGAGGAATATCAAACTTGCTGGCAACATTGAATTTGGCATTTGAATTAGTGCAAAACTTGGTATTTATTAGCTTGAGAAACTCAAAAAATCTCTGATGCTGCTATTTCTACATAAAATACATACATTTTTAAATCTACAGGAGTGTCTGTACACTGTGAAAGTGTACAATTATATAAGCACATGTTCTCTGCAGGACATGTTCCTGACTGCAAAGCCAATGAGACTCAAGTCTAACTGTTATTGCTAAGAATCGTACATGTACATCTGGTTGAATAATCAAATGAAAACTTCAATTTTGTTTATGTAGACTAAATGAGTGGAAGCAACACATTGTTCTACCATATAATGTGTGAAGAATAAGAAATTGTGTCTCCCATCTGGAGGCAATCATAACTGTATATAATTTAATTAAATTATCTTGTTTGTGTCATACTATTGTCTTTAAAGGTTAATTCCCGACAATGTTACAGGGAACAGATCTCAGGTATTTCTGCCGGTTTCTGGGAAGGTAAAGTTGTTTGGGAAACACTTAGTGACGGCTGAGTGAGGCTGAGAACTGAAATTCAGAGCTTAAGCTTAAGAGGCCCTCCCAACCAGTGAGATGCACAACTAACTTGAAAGGTCACAAAGGCTGAAAGAAGCAGTTTCCTTTTCTTTGGACCTCTTTATGTTTTGGAGGCAGTTTTCTGAGACAGCCTTCACAAACATTTCATTTTCCAAGACAGGGAATTTTTCTTTAGCTGGTGTCTCATGCCTGTCCTTCCTAAATGCTGAATACGTGTTCATATGCTTTGAATAGGCTCATATTTTGAGTTCAGTATTGGAGAGTTCGGACTAAGAGTTATGTACCGCACGACTGTTCCTGCTGTCAGTCAGGAGGAGATTGGGCTGTATGTGACTGCTGCTGAGGACATTGTGCAGAGGGGATGCTCAGTGACCTCTCTATGATCTTCCCTGTGAATATTGGAAGGCTGAGGTTTCATAACTCTTTCATCACCAGAAAGTGATGGGGAGCTCTGGTGTGCTCCAAAGGGGTTTTGTTAGGCACTGCTGGGAAACATAGTCTTTTGGAGAATTTGGAAGCTAAGCAAAAAAGCTTCTTGTTTCCCAGGGGGGAAAGAAAAGGTGGAGAAAGTGGTGGGATGAGGAAATGTTCATGAAAGGTGGCCTTTGTCAGCAACTTTCACCTCTTGATTGATGCTGGGCGTTGGAGTGACTTACACAAACAGAACAAGCTGCATGGGATTGCACTTTGCCGACTTTAACCACAGCAGGGTTTGTCTCTTGCAGGTTGTGATCAGTTTTTGATCAGTGAATTGAGACAGATCACTCCTGTTGAAAAGTATGCAATGAAGAGGTAAAAACATCCTGTTATGAGAACAGAATCTGCAACTCAGTCAATAGTATCTGTAAGTTAGTAAATTTAGGAGAAAGTAAATTTGCCCTGGCAGAAAGTATGCCTAGACCTGTTGTAACAGTTAAGCACAACAGATTAGTGGTTTAATTTACTGGCAAACGTGTAGCCCATGGGTTCTAGTTTGCTCAGCCGTGGGAAAAGCCTTGGTTTTCAGCTCTTCTTGCCAGGGGAGAAGTGACAAGAGCTGAAGATTTGTTTGTCTGTCACACTTCCCTCCTATGAATGAGGAAGGAGTCCAAAGGCGTGATTAAATAAGCGGAATTACCTAGAGGAGATATGTGAAAGGGGAGAGGAAACTGAGGCAGAGCTTTCCAGAAGCTAACCTAACTGGTGGAGATAGAAATGTCCCAACAGCGACAACTATGCAGAGAACAGGGAGCAGAGACAGGAGACTATTCTAATTGGAAAAGCAAATCACTACGAGATGGCAAGAGCTGGGAACAAGGCAGACAGTCCTCAGAAGACCAGGAGTGTAGTTTTCAGCTGAATTCAGGACTGTGAACACAACCGGTATCAGGAGGACCACCATACAACGACCCTGAGGTCTTTTATGCAGCCTATATTCCAAAATACTCGGCAAAATTTTATCATATGAAATAAAAGGCAGCTGATTTGGTACAAAATGCAAGCAGTTAAGATGTGTTTGTATCAGATTTTATCCTGTCTTCACACCTATCTGCTAAGTAGTATTACAGCTATTGCAGTAGTCGAAGGCTTTCTTCGTGGAGTTGAGTCATGGTGTGTGACTCTCGTGTGGTGTTCTGTCAGCTCGCTGAGCACCACAGGTACCTGGCTGGAGTCTGCTTCCCAAGCCCTTCCACAGGAAGGTTAGGACCACACAGGCAGGAAATGGTGCTTTTGTGGGAAGGGAGAACTGGTATGCAAGAGGGAATAAGCAAGAACAGGCTTTTTAGAAAACCCTGAAATTAACTTCCTTTGAATCAAAGACCAAACAAATTTCCTTTTTGCTCACATTCAGATGACTTCTCTGAATCAAAGCTTATCAGCATGTGTGTATGTACACATGTATAAAAGCAGGTGAAAACCTAGAAAGCACCCTTGCCCTCATACTCAGCTGTCCTTTGCAGCACCTATGTGTTCTCAGCATGCTGCTTGAATTCAGCCATTTGTATGCTGATAAGGATGGAGTAAGAAGTTGCACAGGGCAGAAGAGACATCTGCATTGGACTTGAATAAATCTTTCAAATCTAGGCTGTGAACTAGAGAAGTATTATCAAATTAAATATTATATTATGCAGTAAATTACTGCAAATGTTCAGAGTATTACTTTGAAGAGGAAGAGTGCAGCACCACTTTTTTGACAACAAACTGGGCACAATTTACAGCTAGTGCTATTTTCTGTGTCTAGACCATCATTTTTTCTGTTCATAGCCTGGGCTGACAGAAAGTTGTGTGGGAATAGATAACGTTACTATAAATCTGAGGAATTAAGCCTCGTAGAGGGTCAGACTATATCAGCTGAAGCACCAGCAACTCGTACTTGAAGTGTACCAACATGTACTCAGTACTACTTGTTGGCTTGGGACAGGAAGAAAACTCAATTTTGCCCAGCTGCATGACACCCAACACATAATTTCGCACTGAATCTGAAAGAACTTACCGTAATTGATTTGATGCCTTATCAAAATGCATTTAAAATCTTGCCTTTGGAAACTCTGATTTTGCAGTTTAACGTTAGGATCTAAGAGCAGCCCAAATATGCTCCCCTAGCTGATATACTGATTTTGTGCCCACTGACACAGATCCCTGGAACCAGGTGGTTTCTGATGTATTTGTTCTTACAATAAGTCCACAGTGGAAGGCTTTGTGCTACGCTTTGGCAAAGAGGGACAGAGAATCTTGTGTCAGTGATTTTACTGAGCAATCACTTGAGTAGAAGGAGTCACAGGGGTATAACCATGCAAACTGTAATTTTTACTGTTTTATCCTGTGATAGCAAGGGGTTACAAAAGCAGTTTGTGGTGTGGGACAAAAACAAGTTTTGATTTTCCAGGGCTTTAAATAGCATGCATTCTGGACTACCTTACTCTGAAAAATAATGAATTGGATGGCAAGAACGAAACACGGGAAAATCTGTCCTAAGTGAAATACTCTTGACATGGGTAGATACCACATACGTACTTTTTTTGTGATCGGTTTGACAGCCATTAAGTCATGCTAATATTGCAACTGTGCTCATCAGTCCCTTACTGCCCTTCCACCTCTCTTGCACAGTACCTCCCTGGGAGTACCTGGAGGAGGTTGATATCAACCTGCAGTGTTGATGCAGCCAGCACATTACGAGAGAGAGCCCAGGTGTACCACCACTGCTCGGGCATGGGGCTCTGGTAAGCTCAGTTGTGTCCATGAAGCTGTTAGGACACATGCACCTTTCTTCTCACCCTCAGCTCTATCAAAGGAAACAAGACATTTCAAAACAGAGGCACACATGAGCTAGTGGATAAATGTAAAATATCTTCTTTTGGTTAGAGCCTAACCAGTAATTTCAGCCCTGCATTCTCACTCTTCTTTTTTTTTAATGTCTCTTCTTCAAGAGCTTAAGAAAGAGTCTTTTAATTAACCAGTAAGTAGAGTCTCTTGCCACTAAGGAGTAGATTTAGAAGATCCCTTTAATTACTGGAACCAGATTGATTGCAAATTCCAGTTTGCTCCCTGTTCAAGTGAAGTGAGGTTCTTGTAAAGCACTACAAAAAGCTTTCATTTGCATCATCCCTCCACTCCAACCGACTTTGCTATTACGTAAACGGAGGACTTGTTTAAATCCATGTGTCCATGTAGTTCTGTTGTTTGAACTGGAAAGGCAGGTGAAATTGCAGTCACATGACAGCTCATGAAATTTCAAGTGGTATTCTCATGGCTTTCTTGTCATGTCATCATACATGATTTCTTGTCATGTGACTAATGTCCCACAGTATGTCTTGATGGTACAACTGAATAAGTCAGAAGTTGACCAAGAACCTGGTTATATTAAATGAATTCTCTAAGTCAAAGTTTATAAGTAATTTGGAGAACTTCCTTACTGACATTTTCCTAGAACTCCTACCTTGAGCTGGTTTTCCTGTCTAACAGAATTACAGAATCATTTATGTTAGTAAAGACCTCTGAGATCATTGAGTCCAAACTTGTCAACTAGACTATGATGCTAAGTGCCACATGCAGTCATTTCTTGAACACGAGTCTTCCAAGTAAGCACCGAAGGCTCTCAATATATTGCTGTTTTCCTCCTGTGCTTTGTCCTCACTACTTAGGTATATAAAATTATGTTATTTTGATTTCTCTTAATGCCCTTTATTTTTGCAATCATCTGGTTTAAATTTTGCTTACCTGCTTAGTATGAAACAAGTCTTCTCTACCTGACTGCATGAGGAAGTCACAAGTCATTAATAGCTTGTGTTAAACTACATGGTGGGAATATGCAATCTGCCTACAATAATATGTTTGGCTAAGGTGGGAAAAAAAAATGTACTGAATGCTGCAAACTAAGAATGATGATTGATATCGAGAGATAGCTGAAGGACTTTGCCCTGTCCCGAAAATCATTTGCAGTTGCCCGGAGAAAGTCCAAACTAATGTAAAGTACTTCCATTTGAAACAGCAGATCCCCTCCAGCAGCAGCTTCACTGGACCTGCTTGCTCTCAACGCCAGAAGCTGTTGTTAGAACAGGTTTGACCAGTTACTGCAATTCAGAGAACTGTTTAAATAGTTATATACTGGTGTTGCTGGGTTAATCTGTGTGAAAATACCCCTATTGCTTCAGTCACAACCACAGTGTTCTAAGACGAACCTTTACCTCTGATCCCAGAATTATTGAGCAGCATTGGTGCCTGGGTGTAGCCCAAACGCTGTGCCAGCAGCAGTAGTGCCCAAATTCCCAACTCTACAAGCATAGGATTGAGAAGAACTAAGGGAGCAGGAAGAAAATGTTAAACTGAAACAGCTGTGGAAGAATACAATGAGATCCTGTGACTCTTTCTACAGGAGAATTCTTTCCTTCTCTTTTTCTCTGTTGCTTCAGGGTGTATGTAAGCCAGCTCTGNTTACTGCCCTTCCACCTCTCTTGCACAGTACCTCCCTGGGAGTACCTGGAGGAGGTTGATATCAACCTGCAGTGTTGATGCAGCCAGCACATTACGAGAGAGAGCCCAGGTGTACCACCACTGCTCGGGCATGGGGCTCTGGTAAGCTCAGTTGTGTCCATGAAGCTGTTAGGACACATGCACCTTTCTTCTCACCCTCAGCTCTATCAAAGGAAACAAGACATTTCAAAACAGAGGCACACATGAGCTAGTGGATAAATGTAAAATATCTTCTTTTGGTTAGAGCCTAACCAGTAATTTCAGCCCTGCATTCTCACTCTTCTTTTTTTTTAATGTCTCTTCTTCAAGAGCTTAAGAAAGAGTCTTTTAATTAACCAGTAAATAGAGTCTCTTGCCACTAAGGAGTAGATTTAGAAGATCCCTTTAATTACTGGAACCAGATTGATTGCAAATTCCAGTTTGCTCCCTGTTCAAGTGAAGTGAGGTTCTTGTAAAGCACTACAAAAAGCTTTCATTTGCATCATCCCTCCACTCCAACCGACTTTGCTATTACGTAAACGGAGGACTTGTTTAAATCCATGTGTCCATGTAGTTCTGTTGTTTGAACTGGAAAGGCAGGTGAAATTGCAGTCACATGACAGCTCATGAAATTTCAAGTGGTATTCTCATGGCTTTCTTGTCATGTCATCATACATGATTTCTTGTCATGTGACTAATGTCCCACAGTATGTCTTGATGGTACAACTGAATAAGTCAGAAGTTGACCAAGAACCTGGTTATATTAAATGAATTCTCTAAGCCAAAGTTTGTAAGTAATTTGGAGAACTTCCTTACTGACATTTTCCTAGAACTCCTACCTTGAGCTGGTTTTCCTGTCTAACAGAATTACAGAATCATTTATGTTAGTAAAGACCTCTGAGATCATTGAGTCCAAACTTGCCAACTAGACTATGATGCTAAGTGCCACATGCAGTCATTTCTTGAACACGAGTCTTCCAAGTAAGCACCGAAGGCTCTCAATATATTGCTGTTTTCCTCCTGTGCTTTGTCCTCACTACTTAGGTATATAAAATTATGTTATTTTGATTTCTCTTAATGCCCTTTATTTTTGCAATCATCTGGTTTAAATTTTGCTTACCTGCTTAGTATGAAACAAGTCTTCTCTACCTGACTGCATGAGGAAGTCACAAGTCATTAATAGCTTGTGTTAAACTACATGGTGGGAATATGCAATCTGCCTACAATAATATGTTTGGCTAAGGTGGGAAAAAAAATGTACTGAATGCTGCAAACTAAGAATGATGATTGATATCGAGAGATAGCTGAAGGACTTTGCCCTGTCCCGAAAATCATTTGCAGTTGCCCGGAGAAAGTCCAAACTAATGTAAAGTACTTCCATTTGAAACAGCAGATCCCCTCCAGCAGCAGCTTCACTGGACCTGCTTGCTCTCAACGCCAGAAGCTGTTGTTAGAACAGGTTTGACCAGTTACTGCAATTCAGAGAACTGTTTAAATAGTTATATACTGGTGTTGCTGGGTTAATCTGTGTGAAAATACCCCTATTGCTTCAGTCACAACCACAGTGTTCTAAGACGAACCTTTACCTCTGATCCCAGAATTATTGAGCAGCATTGGTGCCTGGGTGTAGCCCAAACGCTGTGCCAGCAGCAGTAGTGCCCAAATTCCCAACTCTACAAGCATAGGATTGAGAAGAACTAAGGGAGCAGGAAGAAAATGTTAAACTGAAACAGCTGTGGAAGAATACAATGAGATCCTGTGACTCTTTCTACAGGAGAATTCTTTCCTTCTCTTTTTCTCTGTTGCTTCAGGGTGTATGTAAGCCAGCTCTGCTTTTGGGTGTAATTTCAAAACAGCTAGTAAATAATGAGCTGTGGAGGAGAAGACTTTCAGCTCTTAGTAATGGCCAAATTACAGAACGAAAGGATTGAGAGGATCAAGGGCTATTTATCAGGAACAATTCACAGACAGGGAAGGGAACAGAGTGGAGGCATTCACTACTAAGGGGAGAACATCACGAGCAGAAAAGACCCAGGCCTGCTGGGCTTAACAGTTGCAGTATCTCTGTCTGTTATTAAATACAACAAAAGCAAAATGTAATCTGTTATTGTTTTAATACCATACGCCAATATATCTCACCTCACAGCATGCAGACATTTCAACCTACCTCCAGATCAAGATGTCCAGGATAAGAAACAAGGAAACAACAAGTGTTTTCAGATGTCAGAGCATAGGAAAACAGTGGAAAGATCAAGTGGAGATACTTTTTGTGGGCTCTGCTGTTATACTGCTCTGGAGGAATTACAGACATCAGGCTATCACTATTGATTCTTAAATGCTTGCTGTGATGCCTACTGATACATTTCCAGTTCTTTTATTCCTTGTTTTGGGAGAATATGATGGGAATGTTCTGTTTTCCTTGTTTCTCCAAAATCTGTTCAGAATCAAATAGACTGAAAGCGTATCAGTGGATACATCAGCCTCTTATTTGGCCTACCAGCCGGGTGTTGGCAATGATATCTGCCACTGACTTTATCTCACGGATCTCTTCAGCAAGCACTTGAGGTCCTAATGTATTATTCCAGACTTCATATTGCAAATATTGATGTGCATTTTACTCTCAAAGGAATTATGATCAAGTTTTCACTAGAGGAAGAAAAGGGCTAACAGCTGAAACTGATTTTCTTAGATAAAACAATAGCAGGAGGGTTGGTAGCTTAGACTCTGGGTTCATAAATCTCTAGTTAGAACTGACTGAATTCTTGTTTCTCATATGTGAACTGAAAATGGATTTTCCAGTAGGGTAGTGTTAATGAAGCAGAACTGCATGAGAGTTCTTGAACAGTGGATATGTGAAGAAGTCACTGAAGATAACAGGTTACTGTGCATCATCTGATCTGCAGGTTCCCACGCCTGCTCCTCCTCCATGGTCTGGGTGAGCTAGTTTGAAATTGTGTGCCCTTTGATGAAAAATGGATGAACTAGTTTTCATTTGCACAGTGATATTGTGAGATGAAAACACCCATAAAGGGGCAGTTCCTGTGGGAAAAAATTGAAGGCTACTAGCTTACTATCCAATGGCTACATGTTATGTGTCCTTCTCCAAAGGATCATCCACTGGAGTACAAAGCAGAGTTCAGAAAATATCAATGCCTGTGGCAGCTGTGTTGTGTTGCATTTCTGTCTCATGTGAAGTGGTCCCTAGTAGTGGTTACTTCTTCAGATATATCCTCTCTTGACTAGTGGAAAGATGAATACTTCTGGGGATATTAACCCAGATGACTTTGAGAATATCACAAAAACAGCAGCCGCCACAGCGCCTGCCCTGTCTCATTTAGTATATTGGCTGCCAATGGTCTTTAAGCATGTACTTCATACAAACGAAAGCACAAAGGATTCCTCAGCTCTTTGAATCTTTTAAAATACTGCAACTATTTCCATTTTGTAAATTTGCTCTTGCTTAGTACTATCCTAATGGTGATCAGGCTGGCTAGGTAAGCTATTGGTCTTTCATCTATATAATATGATTTTGGCCTGAGGCAAAACTAGAATTGCTCAGTAATGTCAGAAGAACGAAACTAAAATAAACATCCACTTCTGATGTACTTTCTCCAAGGCTTTCCTTTCTGTGTAAAATATTCTATCTAGCTGAAAGCTGTGGTAACTTCTTCAGGCAGTGGCTTTTGCTTTCTTTTAGAAGAAGACTATTACAAGGATTATCAGTTGAAGGGACAAGGTGCTTATTCTGCTCTCATTTCCACCAGCCTGGATCAGGACTAATTCTATTGACTTCAAGGATTTAGTCGCTGTGAGGGAAGAATGTGGGTGAAAAGGTGCTCATAAAGCTGCAGCAGCATTTTGATGCCGATTAGCACTGTTAAGCACTAGCAATCTGCTGTTGCCAGCCAGTGGCTTTCTAGAATTAGCAAGAGTGCTCTGAGCACAGCCACAATCAAGAGTTCACTTGCACGAGGGCAGTGCTTTTAAAGGAGTATTTGATAAAATGTATACTAGAGTCATTCCCTCCATTTGTATTGCCTTTTGAAAATCCACTTCTTCTGTTCTGTTTTGTTTATATGTTTCTCAAGCATTGATCTTTACAGCGGAGTTTAACATTTCACTTCCTATCTTACTTCCATCCTGTCAAATAAAGTTTCAAATAACTGGAACCACTTGTCTTTCATGATCAAAGTGATAGAGAGACTTGTGTTCTCAAGCTTTCTTGGCAGCATGTCAAGAACAAACCCTTCTTGTGTGTAATATATAACAATACAGTTTGTTGCATGGATATATTTGTTTGAAGAAATGGTAACTGCATAGATTTTAGGAAGATCATGAGAAATATAATGTAAGAAATACAAGAAAAACTAATAAAGGGACTTAATTATGCTATAGGGAAACAACAGATTCATGGACTGTAAGGTCAGTGACCTGCAAAACCTTTATGATCCCTGTGTTGTGAGAAGAACTCAAGGGCTGAAGTCATGGTGCCCTCTGAGTCTCAAGAAAATCTACAGGTCAATAACCTTTTATTTCTGACCTTTTAACTGGCTCTAGTGGGCCATGAAGACCTAAATGCCAGCTCTTTCAGATTCCTGGGAAGCTTCAAGCGTCTTGAATCTAATTCTCTCTGAGAGTTTTGCTCTCATATATTCAGGTCACTTATATTGCAAAAGCAACTTGCAATCATGTGCAAGGGGGAAAATTTGGGGCATCCAGAGCTGGGTAGCTAGTGCTACACAGTGAACTCAAGGCAGTCGTGTAGCTCGGGAACCACTCCTCTGCCTCAAAATAACTCATAGCTTGGTCTCCCCTAACCAAGCCTTTCCAGGGAGAACAGGGATGAAGACTCCTGATGTATTTTATCTGGATGAGGCCAGTCAATCCACTGGTCTCAGGGTAGCTTCTCTCCCACTCTGCTGTGTTCTCCATTATAAACTCCACTACTTCCATTTTAGTCATTCTATCTTTTCCTTTCTTTCTAAGAATGGTTTGTCTAACTGCGCTACTGTGTCTGTTCTCCTAACTTTTCTAATAATTTCTATTTTGCAGGCTTCCAAATGTTATAAATTGTCTCAGGGCTGTTTTGAAGACAACTTCAAGACATGTTGACTTCAAGGGATTGAAGGTGAAACTCTAATTTTGTTCAACACCACCAACATTCAGCCACCCTACTGGTGGAGAGAAAGGCCACATAAAAGATGAACATAATATCCTTTTCATGGACAAAAATATCAGGGAACAAACTTTTCTATTCTGTTTTTTTTTTTCCCTTTTCTTTTCTTTCTTTCTCCCCACCTGAAAATCATTTTGAAATCAAATAGGACCCATGTTTTAGGATCTCTTCCACTCTACCTAGCAGAATTAAAACCAGGGGTTATTGTGAAGGCTGAAACCAGGAGTTGACCTCTTTGAGACTTGTGTCTTGTTCACTTTTTGAACACATGCATGCAGATGCACATACACATACATCCATGCTGAATGAGGAAATAACATCATGCAGGTCATATTCTTTTATTCTGCTTTTCCTTCACTACCAGTTGCAGAAACCACTGTCATACTGCAGGGTAATGGTATCCCTCCTGTCTCAGAGAGAAGGGAAGACCCCATGGAAACGGCAACTGATTGTTCCTGGTGTCTTCCCAAGCAAAATTATGAAGGAGTATGAAATCATAGGGCCTTGTCGGAGACCTCTGTCAAAACCCAATCCTATCAGGCACTGAGGCTGAAACTTTGCTGGTGTTGCAGCTGAAGAATGTTCTTCTGAGCACAGAGGGCCAATGCTCTTGTGTGCACTCAGCTGGATCACAGGTACTTTATAAGTGCCTGCAGCAGCATTGGTGTAGAGGAAATAGCATTCCAGAGTTATGGCTGTAATTTCGGAGCAGATCAACTGCTAACCTGCACTCCTTTGTTGGCTATTCTATAAGGCCTCCTCCTCTTTCAATATAAATATGTGAGGCTGTGCTGTCATTCCTGTATCCATGAAGCTTTCCTTAGAACTTAGAAGCTGAATCCTATTTGCGATTTAAAAACTGGCTTCCCCTTCATCTTTGTACTATGAGATAGTTGGAACATGTATTGAGCTGAGTTGTGAAAGATTAGGAAAAGTTATTTTTGCCTTTTAAGGAGACTGTGGCATGTCTGTCATGGGATGTTTTTCAGAACGGGTTAGACAAACATCTGTCAGGAATGGTTTAGGTGAGCTCAGCTTGCCTTGAGGCAGGGACACAGATGAGGTGACCCCTTCCAGCCCCTCCCAGCACTGTTTTGTACAATCCTCTGCTCCTTTATTGGAATGCATTCTGTGTCCGGTTTGTGCAGAACAATTCACATGTTCAATGTGGCAAAAGAGCCTGAATTCCCTGACTACTGGTCAGGCCTACAGGTCTGAGTGCACCGTGGGACTCCATGCTCAGTGCTGCTCTGGCAGGAGGTACGTTCGGTGTAGTTACTGCCTTCAGTGCAGTCATTCCTGATGGCTCGTAAGGAAAAAGGCAGTCAGCTTCACTAGAGCTGTCAGGAGCCTGGGGTCAGAATGACTGTTCCACATCCTGCAAAATTGCCTGCTGTGGCTATTTGGGGGCTCGCTAGCTGCCAGGTTCGAGTAGACTAAGTTTCTACGGTTGCAGTTCTGGGTCGTGGGTCACTGGAGAATGTTGTAAGAGTAATTAACTGATCTACTCAAGTTTGGCTCTCTGGGTCACTGAAAACCAATTAATTCCTAGGGAGTTTTTCATGGCCAAGGGATCCTAAAACATCTATGGCCCTTTTGTGATGCACTAAATGTCTGGAGGAGTCTCATCTATGACAACTCAGCCCTATGTTTCCTTCCTGTTCTGAACTGTGGGCAGCAGTCTGTCCAGGCTGATGGTTGCAGTTTTTGGCCCAACTCCAGCATGACTGAAGCATGACAGGACACTTGCCATCTTTATACACCACCTCCTTACGGGTACACAGAGCATGACATTTAATTTCATTGAGGAACGAATCTGTTTTGTTTTCAATGTTTTATCAAGGACTGGATCTTCTTTGGAATACTCCTGAAATAATCTGTGTCTCTTCAAGAGAGCTACACAACTGTCAAAGCAGGATAATCTCAAGGTGCCATTTGGTTTTGAGTTCTAATATGCTGTGATTTTTTAAATGGAGATACATGTATCTTGTCCTGGCCTAGCCTGCTGTTCATGCAGATAGAGTCTAAACCAGAGCCTCCTCAGACATATCACAGCTTTTCTACAGGCTTTGGTGGGATGCCAGGAGCATTGCTGCCTGAGACAAACTGCTGCTACATGGGGAAAAACCAGGGCTTGAACTTCAAGGACTTGCACGCAGAGTCATGGAGACTTTATTCGCATGACATGCTCAGTGGTATCAGGGAAATGTAAGGATAAACATCTACCTATCTCCTTTGTAAGGGAAAATTCTTAGAAAAATTGAGCTGGAAAATTTTTCTGTAATGGGAAACGTTATTGTAAAACTCTGATTTATTGAAAAGAAATCTTTCTTGAGAAACATAGCGACTCTGTTGAAGACACAGCTACAAAGGCTTCTCGTAAAGGATTCACAGAGGAGCTTCATGAGTGGGTGACAGAGAAAAGGGAGAGAAAGAAATGGAAGAGCACATACATCTGACTCTGCTGGATCAGATCAAAGATCCTATTTTTTGTCAGGTTGGATCTAGACGTCTATGGAGAGAAATTAAGAACATGGAACATATATGGTGAGCCTTCTTTGCATACTCCCCATTGAAAAGCAATGAGAAGAGAGAAAAAATGAGCACGTCCAAGTCAGACAGCAGCCCAGCAGTAGGGACTCTCAGCATCAGGTCCTGAGCCTGGCCTCAGATCAGGTATAGCAAAAGCGAGTGAGTGCAGTGAAGGGTGTCACTCACAGTGTGTAAGTGCATCTTTAGCCTTTCATCAAACATTCATCCTGATTCAGAAAGAAAACATTTTCCAAAACTGTTCAGTTCCCCAGGATGTAGAATTTGCATGCTGTGGCCAGTTCTGGGCTTGTTCCACCACAATTCTCCCCTGCAATCATGCTAGAGCCAGAAGTACCTTTCCCACTCAGGTGGCAGGGAACTTTTGGGAGTGCTGTCTCGATCATCTCCTTTGCTCTTCCCATCAGATCATCAGATAAGTTTCTTTCTCATGCTCTTGGGTGTGATGGTACTATATCAAAGAAGACCATTAGCACCTTTGATACAAAGGCAGTGCAGAAGTGTGATCTGTCTGGGTCAGAGAACACTACCTATTAGTAACAAGTAAATATTAAGAGCAACATCTATCACAGTCTGGGCAAATGATTTGCACAGCTCTTTAATAAGTGGGAACATATGAGGACTGGGAATTCTGGATTTCTGTTGCAAGCTCTGAGGCAGGTCCACTTGTGTTGCTACGTATTTTCACTGCTGGACCACCACACTGTTTCTCATCGCAGTGTTTGATCCCTTCCCCAGTGATTCAGGTAAGACATTTCATTGGCCTGGTGACATATGTTGAGTGTGACAGCAAGAAATCAAAAATTTTGTAATAAAGAATTCATGTGAAATTATAGCAATATCATTTTACTACGGTGGGCTACTTTTCTAATATCTTTGAGTATATGTTTTCCTCTATAATGCTTTTGTGCTACATTTTATATAAGTGAAGGACACAACAAGAAAAAAATTATCTCTTTTTCCAACCCCATTTAGCAGGGGTTTTTTTTGGTGCTAACTTGCGCTAAACTCTGATGTGTATTCAGCAGTAGAAAAACAGTTTGGAGTGCAAAACTGAAAAGTGATCATGCGACAGCATGGATCTATATGTCTTTAGTTTCTAGCTGGCTTTAGAGCGACATCTTGAAACACGATATTGTTGGGCCTGCATTTAATATATATAGCCTATAGTTAATATATATTGACTATAAACAGTCCCCAAATGCAATTCTTCTCCTGGTTTCAAATAATACCAGAAGAATACTGTAATGGGAAAGGTTGCAGGCAAAGGTATCCTTGATGCGTTTGTGCACATTTGTTTTCTTGATAAAATACTTTTGCTACCTAGGAGACTTCTTCATTGCTGCCGAAACGTGATACTCAGGTGTAACAGAAAGTGACAGGCAGACTGTCATGATGAAAATACATCATCAATACAAGAAAAGCCGTAAGAAATGCATATTCTTGCATTAGAGGTCTTACGTGTGATGTATATGTTCACATTGCACGGATGACTTGTCAGAGCAGTGCAGGCCTAGAGAAGGCTGAGGGGCAGAGGAGAGGTTAAAACAAGCTGGATGGAGCTGCTGCTTGGGTATGGTGCTTTGATGGTTTAGCATGACAAGGTTAGGAATTTAACACCAAGTTAAGTCCCACAAACTATGTTTGCCACATCAGGTCCAGGGAAAGCGAAACTGGGAAAAGAATGTGTGTGGAAGGAGGTGATGTGGGGTAGGAGAAAAGGAAATTACTTGCTAAGGTCTCTGAGCCATGGTTCCTGCCTGCTCTGGCTGCCCTGGCTAAGGGGTAACTGTTCCTGCCTTTCCAGCCACCCTCTTGCCAAAGGCTACCACATTGCATATCTCTGGCTGCTAATTTAAGCTACTATTGAATCACCTGGATTCAGCTTGTTGGGCAATCTTTTCTGTGATTTCTGCCTCTCGAAAAGGGATCAAATTTGAATGAGGGCTCACAGAGAATGGAAGTTTTAATCCATCTCAACCACTGCCGTTGAAACCAGCAGGAAATGCAAATAAAAGCCCAACACCCTGAAGCTATCAGAAAAATTAAAGCTTCCCGTTTTCTAATGAAAAAAACCCATAAGCAGAATAGCATAATTTTCCTCATAGCACTGAGTAATCACCGTTGGCACTTAGGAGGTCTACACACTTCTGAGCTGCTTTATTCTGCATGAGTAAACTTGAGAAATTCCAAGTGAAATTACTGACAGACTCTCCTGCAAGACTTACACTGTGGAGTCAGCAGAAGTGGCTTTGGATGGCCAATTATTTCTGTTGTTCTTGTGAAAAAACAGTATTTTACACAGCCTTCTCTTCTTCCAAATTGCCTAGGATAGTTTAATGTCACTCTGAAACTTTAGTGACAAAGGAAGTATCTGTCTATTATTGGTGGATTGCAGGAGTGCAATGACTAATCCTTTAGCCAGTTATTTCCCTGCACATTCTTTAAACCTGTAGCAATTTCACATTATGTAATTCTTAGTACGACGAAAGTGTCTGAGAGATAAGCCTTGGGGAAGAAGGTAAAGTTGCAAAACAATTTTGAATGAACAGACTAACCCATAAACATTGTCTCTTACTCCTGGGTTTTCTGATTTGTATATTGCAACTTCTGCATTAGATCCCAGTTATGCATTAGATCAAATATTCTGAAGACATGAGGAATGAAAGAAATGAAAACATCATTTGTTTCATATGCTTGTGAGTTACGTACTTTTAAGCAGATTCTGCTGTTCAGTGAAACCAGTTTCCTTTGACAGATTGCTCTGCTACTGTATTTGATTCAATTTCCTATTGAATAGCACCAAGTGAAATCTGTTATGGTTTAAGCTGTAGTATGACTTTCTCCAGCACTCTCCTCATATCAACCATCTTGAGCCTTTTATTTTTTAGCTAGATTTTTAAAAATAATATGAATCCTAAACCAGTATTTATACAGGCCAAACCCAGGTAAGTGCCCTTCTGCCCTCCATAAGCAGCAAGAGGAAGTGGAAACTAAGAATTAAAACAATTCCAACATAGGGATCCAATTTTTTTTGTGTATGGTAGAGGTACTCTGCTTGCTCCCAGTGAAAACTTAGTGAATCATCTTACAACAATCATCTCATTTTAACTGAGGTCCTGAGATCATCCTACGTTTAATAGAAAAAGCTATGTCTGGAGGAACTTGTAAATTGCTGGACTTTTTGCTTGTTCTCTTCCAACTTGTTTGTGCATCATCTGGGAGGGAGTTCAGATAACTTCTTGCTTGTAGGAAGCAGCAGGAAACTATCTCAATTTCTGAGAACCCAGCCTGCTAATAAGGCTTGTTTTCTCTCAGCTCCAGGGGTGCAGGATCAAGTGGTCATATGAGGTTTGTCTTGGCTGATGTCTGACTTTGTTCCCACTGAGAAATGGATAGGAGGGAGCTGTGAAGCGAGTGTAGCGGAGTCACCCTTGCAGATTTCCTTGCAGTGCAGGATGAGAACAAAACTAGAAGGAGACTCATAAGTATGTAGTCTCACACAGTGAGAAAGTGTCAATCAAAACTGCAGAGCTAAGAGTACGATATTTTTCTGAGCTCAGATGAACTTTAATTGCTGCAGTTCACCAGGATAATCCTGGGAAGAAACATGCCACAACCCACGTGATGCCTCTCTGCTTCTCCGCTGATTTTTGGTGACTCAAAGTATGCCCAGACTGGGCTTTCCTCTCTCCTGGGCTACATAAGAAGTGCTGCAGAATGTTCTTGTGCTCATATTAGTAGATATGTGGCTTCCCTGAGAGAAGGAAATATCTCTTTAAATGTGTATGCAAATGCAGAGGGCACTAGAGGTAGGGTTTTCCCATTGCAGGGTCAATATTGTTGCAGCTGGGCTAGTCATTTGACATTTCATTTAACAGTATTTATGCTTCCAAAATTTGCCCCGAAGTAAGTTCACAAGCTTACTGAAGCAAATGATTAAATATCTCTTGCTGTTTGGTGGCAATCACACTGACAATCTTATTTTTTTCTTGTGGTAGAACACTTTGTTTATGATTTCGAAGTATCTTTAAAAGGGCTTTGGTGTTTGAGTCGTTGGTTTGTTTGGGGCTTTTTAATGCATTTTGCTCCCTACTTTTCCTCAGCCTTTTCCTATGATGGACTATGCAATCTTTTGTCTATGGAACATCGTAAAGCTGCTACTGCCATCTTAAAATATTTCCTACAAGTGACTTTTCTCCTCAGCAGTCATTAGCTACAGCCATGTTTTTTTCTTTAGTCTTTCCATTACCATATATTTTTATTTTACAATATCTTGCCTGCTCGTTGTTGGTGTAACAATTGCTTACTTTGGAAAGGACTGCTGGCTATCTTGTATTTAGAATGAGTTAATGTAAAACTAATGTTCCACAGTTCCTTTGTTCCTCTTCTGGCAATATCTCTTCATTGTCATGTTTGTTTCCTGAATATTTGTTTTATCCGCATGGTTGCTTTCCCTGAAATTTTCTTGGAAAAACTTGTTCTTTCTATTCTGTCTCCTGCTGTTTTATCATTTAAATGTGAGTACCTTCCTCCCTTGTATTGATCTAGTAAATGCCTTGTATCTTGAGATACTCTTTTTCTTATTTGTGCAGTTTGTGTACAAGCAGGCAGACTTCATTAATCCATGGTAATCTTGGTTCTACAAAGAGCTAATTGAGAGCTAGAGGCTGAAAACAATTGTGCTCTCACATTTATATCACTATGCTATCTCAGCTCCTTTTGATATGTAACAGATCTGTTGAAATGTCCTCATCAATTCCTGCCACAATAGAGGAGTCTTACTGGGCATTTTTTACTCTGTGAATGGTGGTTTTTCGTTGTTCTGGGTTTGGTTTCGGTTTTGGTTTTTCGATGCAGCTTTATCGTACTTACGTATTACCCACCAGTAAACACGTGGTTCAGCAGGATTATGGATTATGCAAGTGAAAGAAGGGTAAGTTTATTCTAATGATAATTTTGTTCTGTTTTTCTGGTATGCAAGTCTTTTACCTATATAAGTTCTGCAATGCATGGGTTGTGTGCACAGAAAAACACGAAATCTTTGAGAGTTTTCCACTTTAGATGGCTATTCTGTTTGATTCTGTTCTATCCTTAACTCGTTTGTCCCACCATCTTTTGTATCACATAACTTTTGGTCAAAACAGAGTCTACAGAAGACCAAACTGGTTTTGATTACTGGATTGCATCTGGGCTCCATTAGAATCATAGGAGTTTTGCCATTGATTCCCTGGAATTAACTGAGCTATGCACTTAATAGTAATGTAGCTGATTGAAATATAACTGTTCTCTTATATAATTTCTGCCTAAAGGATGAAAAAATCAATTTTATTCTCTTCCTACAAATTTTTCTTTCTCCAGTAATCAGATCAAGAGATCACGGTACTTAGGAAACAATACTAATTCATGTGGGCTCTGCAATCCTCATAGTCTCTTGCTGGCCCATGTTCGTAACTTGCATTGTTTGCTCTTCTAGAAAACATGAAGCTACCTGGAAACAACTGGATTACCCTGCCCATGGCTAGAAGAATGAATAGACGTAGTCAAACAGAGGCAGCACATAGTGTGGTTGCACTGAAGTTGAACAGTTTCTGCCTTTCAGCTGATTTTTCTTTAGCAGTGGATGGGGCTAGGGGAAAGCTGGGGCAGAGGCTCTTTCATGTGACCCATATTTCTGTGTGGTAGCTCCAGGTAGGGACACTGGGATACCTGAATCTGCTATTGGTATTGCACATGCCCTGCACAGTTTGTTAATGCGAGCATAGTAAATTTAACGTGTTTAGGAGGTGGAAATTCTGTACCTACCCAAATGCACTGCACAGCACATCTGCTAGAGTCCCAATGCCTTCTGGATGTACTGCAGAGTCTTAGGTACATAAACTGCGTGTTCAAATGGACTTTCATGTGGAACTTCAGGGCATGGGCTGAGGAATGTGTGGTGGTTCTGGTCTGTACCTGTTTTTCAACCTGATTTAGATGGCCACTAGCCGATTCTGAATTAATCTAGTGATAGCAGCTAAGTGGGTTTTGTCATGTTGGTAACATTTCCTTGTGTAGAACACCACTAATGCATCACCTGGGTGTGACGTTAGAGCGTTGTTTGAAAGTAGGTGCAAAAGCTCTTTTTCTCAAAAAGTCAGTGTTCTAACTACGTGCTTGGCAACATTACTCTGGAGAAGCTGCATAATCTCCCATCTTACCAAATAGATTTCCTAAGAACTGATCTGATCTTAGGCCTCTCACAACAGCTAAACTGATTACTCTGTGATATCCTACATGTTTGTGTAGCTGTGCTGGCTCATGTTATGGATATGGGAGGGATGATAATTGGCAGGAAGACAGACAAGAAAAATCTTTTCCATCTGAGGATGTCATTCCATGTTTTCTTCAACAACAGAGTCAGCTTGAGAAATTGCTCTTCCTCCTCAGCTCTTCATTCATTCTTTCTTTCCCACCCTCCTCCATTAGATAATGCAGCCACCACCCTTCCAGTGGTGGTGATAGAAGTGCTCATGGAACATGCTGCAAACCAGGTTGCAGACGCGAGTGCAAAGCATTACCGAGGGCATGCAAGGCTGTGGCATAGCAAAGCTAAGGGGAGGGGGGAACTGTAGCTTATAAACCATCTTCTCGAAGTGGAAAATGTGTTGAGAACTGCATCCTTCAACATTGCTAATGTAGCTATTCTCCTATGTACATGACTGCATGAGCCATGGAAACCGTTGCCCAAGAAGTGCGCAGTATACAAGAGAGGTATTTTGAACAGACAACAGAAACAAAGCAAGATGCATATGGCCTTGGAGAGTGTGGCAAGGCAGAACACTGGTTAGTATATCTGGTTGCTTGGCATGGCCAGGGCTTGGGATTTATGCGGGGGAAAGAAAAAGAAAGGAGGACCTGTCAGTAACTTGGTTAATTAGAAAGCCTTTTTTGGCGTCTTGCCCGTGTATCGGCACATGGATTGAAAGGAGTCACTGAATTGGCATGATAGGAGGGATAAGAGAGCTGTTGTGGTCAATCAGGCAGCATTAGTAAGTACACGTGTGACGTGCTGTGAAACAGGTGCAGTACTGAAATCCATCATGATCCTGAAATATTTGCATGGTAAGATGCGAGATCCTATGCAGATATGGTGGGTTACAGATGGCCTCAAAGACGAAAAGTTTTAAGATGTGTGCTGATGGCTATCCCAATAACACAGTATTTACCCTAATGAAGTCACTTTAAGTACCTCCTCTTCAGAGTTCATATGCAAACCTCTGAGGTGTGTGTTGCTTGCCTCTCAGCTCTTGGAAGTATATTGGGCAACAGGCTCTCCAGCTTGCAGTTTGGCAGGTAATCTTTTCTCATGGGTACCTGAGCTACTTTTAGATAATGCAGCTGGCACCTCTCTAGAAGTCTGATAATGGCTTAGGATGCTGATCTCAAGCATGTGTATTCGTTCCTTCTTCAAGACAAGCAAAACTGTCAGGGATCAACAGGGAGATTTATGAGCCTCGCTGGAAGCAGTGGGTTTTCCTGGCATTGTATTCAGCAGGAACAGTGGGTGTAGGAAGGGACATGCTCCCTGCTTACATGAGCCCCAAGGGGAAAACTTTTGCAGATAGTGTCTATGGGAACCAGTCCTCTAGTTCTTGCTTGGCAATAAAATATTAAATATCCCCTCTGGAATGTGCCTGCAGACTGTTCCCGGAGATTTAGAAGTGCAGAAGATGATAACAGGAAATAAAAGAAGCCACCTCATTTTAGCAAGACCAGCATGAATTCACCTTTGTGAAGATTAAAGGGCTTCCCCAAGTGCTCTATTGGAGGTTTTGAACCAAGACTACTTGTCAACAGCTGG
This sequence comes from Oreocharis arfaki, assembly GCA_013398015.1. NCBI lineage: Eukaryota > Metazoa > Chordata > Aves > Passeriformes > Paramythiidae > Oreocharis > Oreocharis arfaki. Next base: position 157,065 of record VZRR01008226.1, read on the forward strand.
AAAAAGGGCTCCCTCCCCAATGTCACCAGATGGCCTTTCTTCACTGTAAGCAATTCTCCCAAAGGAAAAGTAAACTTTCAGTTGAGCTTTCGACAGCAAATCCTCTCCTTTCTAATTTCAGGCGTTTTGTTTGTAAACAAAATGTCTGGTAAGACTTTACTGGAATGCTAATGACACAATTTTGGTGACAGTGATCCTGGGCAGGAGATCAGGATGTATTTGATGCTGTACAGGAGCAGAAAGAAAAGACAGTCGGCGTCCCCAAAAAGCTTGTGCGCTCTGGATGTTAGAGAGATATTAGTGGCATGCAGATGAGCAAATGAGCGCAGTGCCTTGTGGAAGCACACTCAGAATGACAGGGGACTCAGCCTCTCTGCATCCCAACCTCCAGGCTCAGACTCTTGTTTGCATCCTGACAAGGAAGACTTCTCCAAAGACATTGAAGAAGGAGCACTGTAGTTGTGCTTGGTGCACCTTCCAAGGATGAGGGCACCAGAGTAGAGCCAGGAGGTGGCAGCTGTAAGGGTGCAGTCAGGCTATAAGCAAGCTATGCAAAGGTAACATAGCAGAAAAGGGAGGCTGATGCCCATTCTGTTCTTCAGGATCCAATCCCACTTTCCATGCAAACAGCTGGCAAAACTCCTAGTGAGCCAAATGGGACCTGTCAGGAGCAGCAGAGGCCTGGGAGCCAGATGCCATCCTTGACATGCCATTTGTTGGATCTGCCAGGCATCTGATAGGCAGGTTTTAACACTGACTTCCTGAGAGGCATCAGCTGCCAGGCATGTTGGCACACACCTTGTTCTCTGAATTCCTGGACTCCTGGGTGGTCGGGCCTATTGCCATATGCATACCAGCTAGTGCCTGGGTGGCTCCACACTGGCTGCGGTGCATGCAGACTGCTCCTTGGCAAATACCAATGTGCAGCTGAGGCTGGGGTTGTAGGACGATAGTGTGGAAGGATACTGAAGATGCAGTAGGGAGCAGAGGAGAGAGAGGGATAGCTGAGACAGTCACTGCAGGAGACTAGGGGCATGAGGAAGAACTGAGGGGGTTTGCTGCGGTGTAGCCAGGGAAGTTGTGCTAGTGGAATCCTGCAGTGGCAATGTAGGTGAGATAGATTAACTGCAGCCTGAGTGTGACCTATATTTGGGATCTGTGGCATTGTGTAGGAAAATTCAGTAAAGCAAGGACATTGCAACAAAGTGGGAAGGGACATAAGCAATGTGTAGAAAAAGATGGGGAGGTGCTGATGGAGGATATGAGAACACTGCGGTGTGTAGGAGGTATGGAGTAAAAGCGTATTTTATGTAAAGAATCTCATGTTGAGAAGTAATGCCTTTTGTGGCCTACTGTTCATCCTGAATTGTGGAATTCTTCAAGCATTGCCCGTACAGACTATATCCAGTCTTGCACTGGATGCTGCCTTTGAAATAAAATAGGGTTTCTTTCCTTATTCTGAAATAGCACTATGCAGACTAATAGCCATGGAACAAGCCACAGACTTTCAGAGATTGGACGAAGTAAGCCACTCAGAAATAATCCAATTATAATTTAATTTTTAGAGATTTGTTCTGATTTACCATATGGCATAAATTACAGTAAGTTTACAGCTCTATTCTTTTCACTTGTCTTTTACAAGAAGTGCTGAGTTGCCATGATGGCAGCTGGAAGTACCAGGACGCTCAAAAAGAGACAGCCTGTCCTTGCAGATTTTCAGTTGCAGATTTCTAGGCATATGTCCCTGAAAAGATCAACACTAGATGATTGGTTTTTAATGTTTTAAAATTTTAATTATGTTAGTACTTTTTGAGGAAAAGTGGCTTGAGGTACTGAGTTGCTTCTTCAGCTGAGAAATGGAAGACTAGAAGATCACAGAGGGGCAGTTTCCTGAGATATTAGCCGTGCCTGTCACTGTGGTGTCTAAGTGACACATAGTGCAACAGCACTGCAAGAAATTTGAATGCATTATCAGTGCCTTTGCAACTGGTTATGCCTTTGTTTACTGTTGGCTTTGACCAGAATTTTGCTCCAGATTAACTTAGGAGACATCAGTAATTAAACCTAAGGATTTTTCTTTTACTAAGAAGCATCTTTGCTGGTTAAGACTGAAAATCCTGCGAAGAAGGCTGAGAATAGGGTCTGGCTCAAGTGTGCGTTTGGTTCTGAACAAACCCCAGATGAGGATTGTTTTCTCGGAACCTTTGTGAGTGACACTAAAGTACTGTTCACCCTCTTTGAGCCTTAGTTTCCTGCCTCAGCCTCAAATTCCTACCTTTGTGTATGTCCTGGCAGGATGAACCTACTGGGGGCTGTGAGATTCTTTACCATGCTGCTGGCAGCCTTAAAACATATGGTTCCCTTGCATTGTTTTTATTAATTAGGGTAAATCAAGAAAAGAAGCTGAGGATGAAGCCTTAGTATCTTAGAAGCCGTTTTTCTCAGCGAAGAAAGCCATCTGATGCTAAGCCTCAGGCATGACTAAAATTCTTTGCTAACTTTGACTTTGACACAGTTAAAACAGCAAAAAACTTGTCTCAGTCATTTTCATTCTACTCCAGGTAATCGTAAAGTTTTAATTTCCCTCCCCGCATCTTCATGCTGTAATACGAGCTGTGGGCTTCAAGCACATACCATGAAGTGCCCAGGTGAGAAAAAAATGCTGTGATCGACTTTTTGCAGACACTTAACTTGTAAGGGGATGTTTATGTAAGATACAGTAGGGACCTGCTTTCCCAGCTAAGAATTGCACTTCGAAAACAAAGGTATTAAACTTCAGCCGGTCACCTGTCACAGCAAGAATTTTACTCTTTTTTACTGTCCAGACTCATTGCTAAACCTACATAATCCTGAAATGTAACTTTTAAACGTGATTTATGGTTCTGATTAGATTTGTGGTATCAAGTTTCTCTTGTAAACCCCCTTGTTTTCCTAGGAAGGTGGAGTTATAAATATCCTGGGAGCAGGAAAACTGGGATGATATTGCTCAGTTTATTCAAAAAGCTTTTTCATTTCAAAGCAAATTAGAAGAAACAACACCAAAAAAACCCCACCAACAACCGCTGAAACAAACGAACAAAAAAAACCCAATCCAACAACTACCACATGATAAAATTGCATGTGATGTTTAACTATCAAACGACATTAAAAAATCCCAAACAAAAAACCAAACAAAAACCCGAAAAAAGTAGTTGAGAATGAAACAGCCTGTAGGAGATAGAAAAAACAAGGCACAGATTCAAACTCATAACTGTGAGGACAAAAACATGTTCAGAGTGACTGTCAGCTTCCCCAGGTGTAAAATGCAAAGGCTGTAAGCTGTAACGTCGCTAGGAAGTCAGACAGATCTTTTTCCCCTCCCCTCACTCACAGGGAACATTGTGACAAAATGAGAATTACTGCAGATATTTTGGAAACTAAATTTGTCTGTGCCTCAGACTGTAGCTTGCAGCTGCCAAGGGTCTGGATTGTATTCAGGAGATTCTAGAGAGTCATGCAAAACAAACATGAAAAAGAAAAACAAATGTTTTTCTGACATAAACCTTTTTAGTGGTGTTTTCGTTTCAGGGCTGCATTTCACTACAGCCTGAGTTAGTGGTTTGCAACTGAGTGTGCACACAGGTGTTTAACAACTCACAAAGGCCTTTACCGATACAAACGTGTCAGTAAGTGATCCTGGTCCGGATATGTGAGATCACTGCTTGCAGCACAGCAAGAAAAAATACTTCCTTTCCTTCGGCCTGGATCCTGGACATAGGTCATGCCCTTCCCATCAAGCTTGCTGGATGCGGCTTCCTCTCTCACAACCAGTATTCCCTTTCTGAATTCCCATGCTTGTGAGGCAGTTTGAAGTACGTCATGATGATACAATTTTTCTGCTCATCCACAGGCTTAGGGAGATTTTCCATGCAGGAAATGTGGAGGCATTGTACAACATGGATCATCTACCAAAATAATTTGTGGAATTCAGGTGTACCTTTCTTCCGTACAGGAGAGAGAGGAAGGGCAGCTTTTGGCTGGGGAGGAAGGGCCATTCTTGAGGACAGAACCCTCTCCATGTGGGCTGGGGAGGGTGGGCAGGCTCTCAGAAGGGAGGCTGTGCAGGTTTTCAAGAGTGCTCTTGCGGGGATGTACCTTGGCAGCAATCATGCCACAGTAAATCTGCATCTCTATACACCAGGAGAAATTGGGACTTCAGTCAGGGTTCAGTCAGTGAGCCGGGGCTGGCTCTCCTGGTGTTTGACTCCGAAGTATTGTAATCACAGGAAGAGAATGAAAGGAAAGCTCACCTCGGGAGAGCTGGTCAGTGGGAAGAGAAGTAGTAAGTGAAAACATTTTGATTGCCTGTGAGAATATCAAATGGAAAAGTGAGAGGTAGAGCTGGCAGTTTCCTCATCATTGAGATGGTTGAAATGTCCATAGGAAGTCAGAATAGCAAGATTGAATGTCGGTGTCCTGCACCATTTCATGTTTATCTCATGGGTAACCTTTTGATGAACAGCAGACTCGTGTGCACTCCACAAATACGCAGTCTAAGCAGTGAAGTTGCTGTTCTGTCTGGTTCTTTTGTCATTGCACTGAGAACACTGAAGAAACAGCCAGAGGGCTTGAAAAGATCAGTTTCAGTGTCTTCACTCAAAAATGTCACTTTTTTTTTTTTGAGAGAGAGAGAGGTAGTGTACCTGAATCTGACCAAAATTCAGTGGTTACATTAAAAGTAAGGACCTTGTTTGTGTAAGAAAAAACCAAAAAATGTTTTGAAAATCCATCAGTGCAGTCCAGAATGTCAGAATGGTGAGCTACTTTCTTTAATTTGAGCTATTTAAGCATTTTCTTTGTGCTGAGCAGGATGAGATGGATTTGAAAATGAAGCAGAATAATGCTCCTCCCCAGCTTTATGATTTCTCTATCAGGGCTGAAGGTTCAAATGTATTATACGAAGAAACAGCTTTTATCTCATACAGAAGCCCTATTGTGCTTCAGAAGGAGTTTTGGAGTTATTTAAATTTTTACTTCTGCTTGAGTAGGCAGTCTCTGATGGCTGACTGCAAAGCTGCTACTCTACAGTCTCATCAGACTGGGCCAGCACTGCTCCTGCGACTGATAGGTATTTGGGTTTTGCCCTAAATCTCGAGCTGACGTACCATGAGCTTGCCTGAAAGGTTATCAGATCTAGTGCACTTTTACTGGGATGAGGAGGAAATACAGCGGTGGTAAACAAATATAAGAACTTATTGTGACTGCGGCTTAGAATCACCAGGAGACCAATTAACACCTTTTTGTTAGGATTAACTACTATGATGTTTTCAGCAAGAGCCTTAAATTGGTACTTTCTTGTAGTTCAAAGTGTGACTACATTGCAGTTACAAGGGAAGTGGAGATCAAAGCTCCCAGAACAAATAATTACATGAGGGTAAATTCCATCTGATGTCGGAAACAGCAGAAGCCTCCAAAGAACAGCAAACAGCCCGGCCGGGAGCAGCCCATCGGGGTGAGCCGCACAAAAGGCGGCTTTCAAAGGGGGAAACGTCTCTCGGGCTGGCTTGGGTTGGGGGTGAACCGGCCCCTCCGAAACCACACCGTTGTGCGGGGATGCTCTCTGCTCTGTCAGCAGCTCCACTGGAAAGCGTTTTATTTTCTGAGGTCCATCGCTCAGCTGAACGGGTGCTACCATATAGCATAGAAATCCTGTGCGAGGTCTGTGTGCTCGGCTGGGAATTTTAAACATATTTGAGGAGGAAAAAGCCCATTGTGCTATTTTTGGTGACTGGTTTATTTTCTTGGTGTTGATCCTGTGCCCGGGAGAACAGGTTGTGGTGGGGGGGGAATAATGGAATTCCCAGCGTTGCCTCCATGTTCCTCTCGAGGCCTTTCAGCCGTAGCTTGCCAATGAAAAACTTGTATTTAAATAAATAACTCTGGAATTAATTGAAGCCTCATCTTTGATATAGTCTGCAGTTAGAAGATATTGTCTCTAATTCAGACTTTGAGCCTAAAATAGAGGGGACTTTCTTTTTCTTACCTAAAATACCAGAAAAAGACTCCAGGTCATGAGTGAATGGTTAGAGTGTTTTAGTGGTACTCTGAAGGAATTACTGGTGTATTTATTTCTCTTTTTTTGTTGAAAAGCACCAATGAAATGGGTAAATGAAAGCTGAAAAAGTAAGTCTGCACGTCTTCGAAGAATAACACATTATGTAAGGAGGAAGAAAACCCAAACAAAGAAAACATGGAAAATTCCAAAACATCTGAAATTTTCCATTTTGTCACTTTCAAAGTTTAATATTTCTTTGTTAGTTATTTTTTATCCCAGATGGATTCAATAGAGGGTTAAAATGAAAGAAAATATGTAGCACAGGCAATGAAAAAAATGTCCTGTTTTGGTTGGCATATGAGTGAAAATTATACAGCACAAATATACTTGTCTTGAAAATGAAATAAATTATTAAGATCCCTACAAATGACACTGCAATTATTCTCTTTCTAATTAGAAGCTGGGAACTTTTAATTCCATGAGCAGTCTCCTCGTTATTCTCATAGGTTATAAAAGAAGTATTCCTTCAAAGACTGGCCATCATGGAATAATAAGGTAACACTTCAGCGTGAGGTTGACTCACCTGTTTTCTCTCAGAATGCGCTCAGCTGACCACCTGTACTTCTGTCAGCCTCCTGAGTCAGATAAAATACATGTCATGCAATTAAATATTTATTGTGACCTCAGGGTATTCTGTATGAGATCTGCACTCATTTAGGAGATGGTGTGTGCTTGCTGAACCGGTCCTAAAAGCCCCACCAACAGCCTAAGCACAGCTGGATTCAACCTCTTTTCAATTTAACTTGAACTGACAGGAATTAATATCAATACAACTATGTACACTGTGGTTTTAATTATATGAGGTTTGAAGCCATTTAATTAACCTAGTTTAAATCAAATACTAGTTATGATACTGAAACTTTTTTTTCCCAAATGTGTTGCTTAAAAGGAAAGGATTTAGGCCAAGGTATTTTTCCTCCCCTCTCATGGGCAATGCAGAGATTAGTTGCCACCTTCTTGATCTAGAAAAAATTCCAGACCCCACTGATTTTACACATACCCACACAAGAACAAGAAAAACTATTCCTACAAAACTGAAACTATTTCTAGGTAAGTTCCCATCCCCCTCAGTTTTTCTTTTTGCCTACTGGGAAAACCTGCCACAATATTGACTGTCAAGTCAATATTCATCAAAGTAGCTTAACTTTTTGGATTAAATGAACATTTATCAGGCCACTCACCCTTTTCCTGCCTCCTTGAGCTACTGGCAAACTGCTGGAGCACTTGTGGGGCTAAGCTGGTACCTCTAGCCAGCTAGGGACAGGCTTTCTGAGCCCACAGGAATGCACTGCAGAGCTGTGCTCTAGAGTGAGGGATGGTGTGTTCCCAAGTGCCTCCTGCTAGCGAAGAACAGGGCATCTTGTTACTTGTGCTACACCAGCGCCTCTAAAGGGGTTCAAGTGTGCCTCGTGCTAGCCCTGGCAGACCCTTTGGCCTGTCAAGCCCATTTTCCCCTAGGCAGCATAGCAGCATAGTCCTTCAATCCAGCCTGCAGACCTGCCTTCCATCGGAAACAGCTTGTGATGCTCATGAGGTGAAGACATAGAGAATTTTGGCATGCCTGTGATAAAGATCTTGATTTTTTTTTTTTTCTCTGTGAGGACAAACCACAGAGAAACGAGACTGTTCGCTACCCAGGGGACACCCCTCAGTGCGTGCGCTGTGAGATGTTCATCCTGGGAGTCGCTGGGGTCACCACTGGTTCATTCTCTCTGTCCCTGGGGGCCAGGGCAGGCCTTGTGGTCATGTGCCATCCCTCCCTGAAGCCTGGGAAGCGACAACAGGAACGTTGGTGTGCCTTCCCCTCTTCCCTGCACGAAAGGCTCTTTTTAAACATGCACATCTAATGTTTAGGTCAGGTTGATGTTTTGACATTGTCTGACAAAAGCCAGGAAATGCACACTCTGCATTCACCCTGGGCACCTTGCTAACTCCCGTGTATTTTCTTTCACAACAGTCCTAGCTAAGGGTTGGATTTGGCTTATGAATTTCCTGGCTTGTGTCAGTTTGCCTTACAGCCATAACCTAGTTTGAACATATTTCTTTCTGTATTTAATATTAATGCTGGAATTGCTATTTACAATAGCCATTTTCTAATGAGTGGGAAAGAGTACAAAGCCTTTCTGGAGGGAGAACATAAAGTGTTTGAAATTGGTAACAGGCAGAGGGGCTGTTGGCATAGGATCACTTATAATAAATGACCTTTTCGTTTTTACTGTTCAAGAGGTCAGTTCCATAAAAAAGAACACTTCCCACACTTTTAGTTGCTCTTATCACAGAAAGGGCTATTCTTTTATTTACAGCCTTGCAGTAATTAAGAAAAGGAATTATTTGTATCAAAGAGTGATCAAAGAATGATTGTGAAACATGTCATACAAGACCATGTCAAAATAAAGAATGTGTTTGTTGGGACATATAAGAGAGGAACTCTTGCTTAGCTCACTGATGGATTTGACTGCAAGGGCTCTGATAGCTTTTTTTTCTAACTTATTTTCTATCCTGAGGTCTAAGTACAAAAATTTTCAATCCTTTTGGAAGTCAATAGGAGGTTCCTTCTTACATGAATTGGCCAAAATTGATGCTTCCATTGAAACCAATAGCATTGATCACTGGAGATGACTTCCCACTAATGTATTTTCACAGAACTCAAGTTCCATTTAGACCAGCATATTATAAGCAGTAGTTGACACAAACATCTCTCATTGCTTCTTCTGCGATTGTTCTCTTCCATTACAAATACAGTTTTCCAGAAATTAAAAAAATTAAAGGGAGCAGGTAGAAGAAAAACGTCATTAGAAAAATGCTGAAAGAAGACTTCTCGGGATGACTCCGAATTATGCTCCTCAGAGAAAGTCCTGAATGTCACAGGTGCAGAGACTTTCCCCTATGCTTCTGAAAAAGGCCTTGGTATGTCTATCAGCTGGGCACATTCAATTCTCAACAATCTTTTTGATCATGTGTAATATGCCCATAGGGTGCAGGAAGGCACATGTATCAGAATATACATTCTCTGGAATTCCTCCACCTTGTGATTTAGCTAGCTAGTTTTTATTTCTCTTTTCCTTTTTCTGCTTTTTCTATGAGAAAAGATTCCTCCTGGCCTTTGCAGAGACAGCTTTAATAGAACTGCTTTGCACAGAAATGATTTTTCCTCTCTCCTCTCAGTCAGGCAAGAGGAGTTGCCTAGAAAGCTTAGAGAAAGAGCTCCCTGCAGCTGGCTTAGTTTCTGATGCTAAATGACTTGCCTTAGTGGAGCCATCATCCTTGGTCTTCTCTGGGGTTGTAACACACAGGATAAATTCAAGTCACGTTTTTGTCTGCCGCAGACCTTACATAATTTTACAGTGTAGTGACTATTAATGGTGGACATTAAATGGTAAACAGAGTCCACATGACATGTACTTATGCTCTGCTTCTGCCATTATTGGTACTTGATTGTTTCAACACAGCTGTAATTTGCTGTTATTTAGGCCATCAGCCAGCCTCACGGCTGTGGAGGGGTGATAGGCTGAATGGCCCCTGTCAGGGAACATCATGCCTGGGAGCTAGCTGAGCTGGTTTTCTGGAGAAGGAAGGTTTTATTCTTCCAGGCAGATATCATGATCTATTGTGGAAGGCTGTCAGGGCAGGAAACTGACACAGGGCTTGACACTGCCTGCAGAGGCTGTTCTCAGACCCTAGAAATACAGAAATTGTCATTTACTTGTTAGCCTCCTGCTGGCAGAAGCACTATTTCCCTTTGTTTTGAGCTAAAGGCTCCCTTTCCCTCACTCAGCTCTTAAAGGTTTCTCCATAAGACCAAAATAAGGGGTTTCTCCGTAGAAGAAAAGAGTTTTGGACAATGGGTAGCGTTACAAAGGAGTGAATGACAGGCTTCTTCTGCCTGACAAGCAGCTGGAGTGGAGGAGCCTTTGCGGGTGCAAATAGAAATCATTGTGCTGGGCATTTGTGGAGTCACTTATTCATTAGATCTCTTTTCACTAAGTTAATGAACTTATGCATCCTGATCCTGTTTCCAATTCATTTGGTGTCAGCCACAGTTCTGCAGAGTTTGGGACAGATCACTGGATCACTAAGCTAATCCCACTCAGGCCATTGAATTTCACTTGCAGACTGGTGCTTGGCCGGGGTGAATATCTTTCAGAGTTCACTTCAGAAAGGCATTCAGACTTGATTCAAAAGCACAGGGAGAGGACAGTCTACCTTTCACTTGGTAGCTTATTCCAGAGTTCAGCAAATGACGTTGTTAGACTATTCTGCATATATCTGTCTTTACCTTTTCCCTATTGCTTCTTGCTGTGTTTTCTCCAACTAGATAAAAAAAGCGGTTTGGCACTACTCACTCTTTTAGAGTTGTTCACAATTGTACTTACATCTTGCTACTTTGTTTCCTGCTCTTCAGTTTCCCAACATCCCTTGAAAATAGAGTGGAACATGGGTGTTGCACACAGCAGCACTTCATGTCTAAGGAAAACTTCCTACTTTTTAAAAAAAATTTTCTTTTCTTTTTTAAAGAATCCCTTGTTTATAGGAATACAGTGCATCAAGCAAGAAGATCAAAATAAGAATTCTTTTATCCAATTTCACGGAAGAATAAACTGGGTTTTGACATTCAGAAGTTTCCATAGTGTTGAAACAACCTGGATATTTATATACCTCTGCGCTAAAGACTTGTGTGATTGTAAAGTGCTGCTAGTTTTAAGAAGGCAAAATTTCCGGTTAGTCTACTTTTCCCTAGTGTTCACCTAGGGGCTTCTACTTGATACCGGAAGAGAAAGCTGTTAGAGCAACTTTGTGCACACTGGGAAGTCTTACTGATTGCACTTTGATGGGTAGATTTCTGTAGTCATATGAGTTTAAGAAGTAGCTCCCTCCATCCCAATAATTACTGATAGTATATTTCCAAAATAATAGAAACTAAAACTAGAAGAAATACGTTTGTATGAGAAAACAGTTATATGGCAGGAGCCTGTATCAGTCTGTATTAAAAATCAACATACATTGACAAAAAATTCCAGCATAGACAAACCAACTGAGTTGTTTTACAAAAGCTGCTGGAAAACAATTGCCAAAGATGATGATCAGTTCTTTGTTCTACATCCTTAATATTTCAGATATGGAGAAGTACAGCAAAATATTCACTTTGGAATTAGAGAAAACACAAAAGTCTCCCTGAAATAACACAACAGTAATAACATCAATCTGTTTTTGACAGGTCAGCACACTACGTATAAACTTTTCTCAGTACTAGAAATATCCAAGCTATATTGCTTGGATTCCTGTACTTTTTAATATCAATTGATACATTAACTGAGCTGAGAAGGTTTTGATGCCTGTGGGTTTTGATTACTAAGGGGAGTGATTTTTAAGGTAGATGACAGAAAGGCTATAACATCTAAAGTTATTGTGTGTACAAAACCTGTGCTGAACGGGGGAGGGTCACCGAAAGTTGGTACATGAGATGTGAAATGCAGCTCAGCTGAGGACAAACTGAGATGGTGGATAGGCCATCCTATCACTGCTGGTGGGAGAAGTTGAAGCAGGCTGTGTTTTATTACGATCTCTCTGTAGCAACATAGTTCTGAAGCACGTGAATCTTGTTTGCTGGTGCTGTGTGATAGAGTTTCTAGTTGTAAAATGCTCTAAAAGGTAGGAGGGTTGAGGTAACTGGGCTGAAGCGGAGCGTTACTAGTGACCCAATGTGAAAGCTACTGAAGGAGAAGGACTTCCTCTTTATAACTGTTGTGGTTATGTATTTTTTGTCTTCAGTTTGGTTTTGTCCATTTTGTCTCTGAGTTGGTTTAATTCACCTGTTCTATGGAACATTAGCTCAGTCATCCCTCACCTACCTCAAGAAAAGAAAGAAGTTTTCCACTGGGTTAGCAATGTGAATCAGCTCAGGAAGGATTTTAACATGTGCTGAGGGAGTGGGAACCAGCAAACAAAGGCAAGAGTGAAAAAAGGAAGGAGGAGAAAGAAAGTAGGTTGACATAAGATGCTGAGAGTCACCTAACTGGATAGCTTGACAGTCCTGGTAAGTGCTTCTGAGAAGTGCATGTGTTGATCAAGACAAGGTCCAACTCTGAATTCAACTATGTTTTATTTCAGGAGTTGGCGACTGAAAGTTCTTAACCAGAGACCTGCATCGGCTGACGTGGTTACTATTGGCTATGTAGCAGAAAAACTGAAGTAGTGGCTGAATAACTTTAAAATACTTTAAAATACAATTAGAGGATCGTTCCTAATACCTAGATGCACTGAAATGTTTGGTGTTGAATATCCAGCATCCGAATTATGTGCTTTTTGTGGCTGATCTGTGTGTAGGTATATTTGCATATTACAGTTTTGAGAAGCTCCCATCTGGTTCCGTGAGCTGAAAGTCCATTGAAGCTTAAAGAGTATTAGCTGTGCTCTCAGAGTGTAATCAAAATAATTTTTGATTTTATTCTCTGAGACCACATGCAGTACAAATCAAAATACTGTTAATAGGGACTAATTGTGAAATTGGTTCCAGAACTGTGTCTCTCATCCAAAGTAAAATGCTAGTGTAGGCACTCTTGATGGTGAAGAACTTTGATGTAACTATGAGCATCAAAATACATGGTTGGAATAAAACTGCTTTCTTTTCCTGATGGACTACAATGCCTTGTTTTGGAAACTGCTAGGACTCCTGGGTCTGGGTATGTAGGTCATGGCAGTAGAAGACTATTATTTGCTCCTACAAACTTCAGGCAATATTTGGGATTTATTCAGGTACATGCTAACTAACCACATGTAAGAAGATCTCTGGGTTTGGCTCCCAACAGATAAACTAGACTGAGCAGAGGCAAAATTGAGTTAAATCATCCCATTAAACACAACGAAATGAAAAACATCTCTGAAAGTGCTTCTCTAAAATGAGCTAGGAAGCATGCAGCAGAGCTGATGAATTCTCTTAAGAATCTGGACCAATTTTCCTGTTACCATGCAATACTGTATATTTCTATAATTGTACAATCCCTAACAGAACACACAGGGACACATTGCCATGACTTGTATGAGAGTATGAGCTGGCTAGCAAGCCTGGAGTCAAAAGGGACCTCCTGTGGAAGGAGTTCCAGTCAGAGAACCCTGTTTATAGGGTTTATAGTAACTTTACAATGATTTAAAGCAACTACAAGTAAATGCTCCTTTTCCTTTTAAAGTCTCTACAGATGAAACAGAGGGCATTACGAGAACTTGAGGTTACTAAAATCAGGGTGTAGGCTGCCCGTTCTTGATTATATCACTCTGGACTTCACTGCTTGTACAGAAGATGCGTTTGGATAAGCAAACTTCAATATAAACCTCAATTTATTTTTTGTCTAGGACAATAACATAACAATACAATGATAAAATCAGCTTACCATCCTGGCATAAACAGCTAGCTTTCCAGAGTTTAGTTTTCCTACAGTATGACACGCTATTGTCTTCAGGGTATCTTTAAATTCATCATCATTGGCATTAGTGCAACTAACCGAGCTTAATTTTGTTGTTTTCTGTTCTGGTTCTAAGTGCTACACTGTTTTCTTTCCTCATAGGCTGACATTAATCACTTCAGGAAACACTTTGCCTTGTAGCCGGAGGCTCCCAGTCTTGCAAATGTTCAGTCTGTAGTGATCTGATAAGCTCAGTGCTGAAAGTACTTTGTGAAAAGGGATTTCATTTATCTTGAATATTGGGTAGCAAACTGTCAAGATTTCTCTTCCTTTTTAATACGTCATTTCTATACAATTTAGACATCAGACAGAACAAATATCCAGCCCAGGAAAGTGAAAAAATGCACTTGAGTGAAATACACTACTGAACTCTCATTATTTTTTTGCCTGAAAAAGGCAACGGAAATTCTGTATAATTAGGTTATCATATCTGGCTCACACCGCACAGTTTGTACATCAAATTGTCCAAACCATGCATTAATATATGACTTCTTTCATTTGAAGTTCTCTGTACCAGCGTAATGCTAGAAAGAAGCTCAGTTGTTAGTTGTGGTATCAAAGCAGGGATAAGTTTGGTTATATAAAACAAACAAACAAACAAAACCAAACCAAACCAAACCTGAAAAAGACAGCATGACTTGCATTCTTGACGGCTTCAACATAGATAAAACTAAAAAGGCTCAAGGAAAAAATTTAACAGAAAACAGATTACAAAAGGATTAAAAAGCCAAGTATCCTTTGCCAAACACACATATGAAAATTTATGAATTTTAATGAGTTGTGTTTCCGAAGCCTGAAGCTGTTTAAAAGGCTCAGACTTGGAGGCAGTGGCTGCTTTTTTGAGGAATTCCAAAACAAGCAGATGAAGCTTTGTTTTCTTTAATTTAAAGACATCTCCTGTTTTCTTTCGCTTTTATTTCAGTTTTACATTAAATGTACTCATTGGCTGATACCTGACTAATTTTTGGAGCCCTGTACTTGACCAAGAGAGCCTATATTGGGTATGAGTGGAAGGGATGTTGTGTGACTCAACCTAGAGGTGTGGGGAGCTCAGAGCTGTAATTCTGCCTTAGTCAGAGCTGTTCCCATGAAGCATAGTTTCATTAATTAACTAGACTACTCTTTAAATGGGATTAATTGAATGGGTCTAACTTGTAAAATTTGCAGAATGTGAGAAATGACAAAATAGGTTATGGGAAATGCATCAGTGGGGAGTAGATTAGGATACTCATGAACCTTTTTCTGGGTTGCAAAGCACCCACATCTGAGAAATACTGACACAGCTCTGACTGTTCAGCTCTGACTATAAATGGGCTGCCTTGTTCTTACCTTTGTTCTCTGCCTGGAGCCTGAAATGGAGTATTTGTGTATCAGTGGGAATATTAGAAAACATTAATTGTGGAATTGGCAGGATTAAAGGTGGAAATAATGGAAATGCAAATATAAGGCACAAAATGGCAGCTATATGGTGTACTTCGAAAACAAAGCCTCAGCTTGAGGACTGTGGAAGGGATTAATTTTGTGGACTTTCTATGTCATTAACGGAAGTTATTCTACAAATATATTCTGTGTTATTCTGGACTTTATTACTGGAAATTTCTATTGAAAGGCATTTAGATAACCAGGCTGTCATTAAGGCATGTATAAATCAGTGTGCTAGTAAGTCTCTTTGGGGTGTTTAACAACTCTTGTGCCATGCTATCAGATTTAACTCATTTAAAGTACACACTTCCTGTGGTGATCTATCCTTGACTCGCATTGTGGCAATTAACTGGTTGTTGTTCAATTAGTATCCCTTCCTGTTTTGACCATAACTAATGCATAAATTGTAAATCAAGAGGAGCATAAACCAAACAGCATCATAAACCTGATCATCATATTCTTACTTAGTCTTTTTGCTGGTTGCAAAAAGGCTTAGTTGCACTTAGGCTTAGTGCTGGTTGCAACTGACGGTTCAAAGCTACAGTTTAGTCCTCTGATGATACCAAAAACTGAGAAGGGTATAGCAAAGGTAGTTGGGCTAGGGATGATGGAACTGAAGGAGTTTGTTTGGATTTTCCACACAAAATACCTTACTTGGGAAAAGAATTTTTGTAATGAACAGTATTGTCATCCTGATTCAATTTTAGTTCTGCAATTGCTATTGACATTGGGGAGGTACATAGATAACACAGAAAAAGTGTGAGAGCCTTATTATTTATTGATCTCTGCTTCTAGTTCCTCTTACCGTAAGATATTTTTGTGGGTGTAGATTCCAGTTTGTTCTTAAATGAGCTGTCTTTGCCATGCATGAGAAAATGCAGTATTTAGACAAGCAGGTCCTATTCCCTAGATGGTACCTTTAAGTGTTACTGCATTACAAACAAACAATACCGCTGGGCACAGAGCTCACAAATCTTTCTCTCAGCTGAGCCAGCTGGGGGATTGCTCGACTACTGATGCTGAAAGAGCTATGTATTGCAGTGTCTTAAGAAAAGCTTTCTTCACTTTGTAAAGAAATCTCTGTGCAACTGGTTCATGATCTTGCAAAGCAGGCAGCTGGCTCACAGTGTTTCATTGAGCTTCAATGGAGAAAACCCAGGTCCGAAAAAAAAAGGGTGTAGTAGTCTCAAATGTTTTAATAAGATATAGACTTTCTATGAGCTCAATCTTACCAAAACTTCTTTTTAAAAAGAAATGCCAAGGAAAACTTTCAACAGTCTGGTAAAAATCTCCTGAGTGAAGAAGGCTATAGCCTTGTTTTAGTCTTAAGTCGAGTAAGTCACAGTTTAGGAAGTTACTTACTGAGACCAAACAGCCAAAAAGCTGAAGAATATGGAATATGCTGCTAGTGCTAGTACTTTCTATTGATTTCTTTAAGGGAATAAAAATACATGTTCCACTAGTCACAACAATCCATCAGTCTTCTGCAAGCCTACTGCCTTTGCAGTCATTTAGTGCTACATCATCTAGATACCAGACTTGCTCTAAGGCATATGCTCTTCTTTTGAATTAATAAAATCTGACCAGTCTTTATTTGATTATCATTAAGCTGAAACTGGGCAATTATTCTTTACCTGTATTTATCTTGACATTTTACTGCTTCTGTTTCAGACCTGAAAAATGATTTTTGTTTAATGTTTGTCTATTTTCTTCCCATAGCAGTAGCAGTTAGGCTAGTACATTATTGCTTCTTCTTATAAATCTTGCTGGACTTTATTTGTAAAATATTTGATTTAGGAATATAAGATTATTACAATATTGAATTTAGAAACTATTTTTGAAGTATTGTTTGGGAATAGAATGCTTAGGTTTAATGTTTTCATTATTTGATTTGAGCTAGAGAAAACGGATTAGCTATAAAGTAAATCTTGCCTACCAAAGAAGCTGTTAGTTTTCAGTTTTTCAGAGCACCATCCCCAAACTTTGAACATTAAGACCTATGTAATGGCCTTGGGGAAAGTTGCTTTTCTCCGAACTTCTGTGCTATGCTTTGTTTTGTTCAGTATTGTGTTCAGTGTATAAGAAAGGCATGAATGGATGGGTTGGACTGAGGTCTGGATGTGCTTGCCTAGGTTTTGAACTATTAGAAACCTTGCAAGTCCCCAGCTTGCAAGTCAATGAAACCACAAATAAGTTCTGAATGCTATTGGTTCCTGCAAGTTTAATATCTATAATTCATAAATACATCTATTTAGCTCTGAGTAAACCACTTTTTAGTTTAGGGAGGAGTTATTTGTCTCACGCAGCCTGGCACTGTTTGAAGCTGGCGGTTGTCATGTCACCTTACAATGCACAGATGAGGCACAGGCAGCAGAAGGTCAGACTGCCTCAGGAAAGAAGATGCCAAAAATGTGATGTGCTTGAAATCACTGGTAAGGAGAAAGAAAAACACTATTTGAAAGAATGATGGGAGGAATGAGTTTACTGTGAGCATGTTATGGAATAGCACACATGTAAATTACAAGCTAGTTTAACTTCCCTGATCTGTTTATGTACTTTTTCTAGAGCTCAGCTCTACCTGGATCTAGCTGAAGGCAGTGTCACTGACACCTCCCAGAATTATCCATCTTGGGCAGGATTTCACTTCAGCTGTGGCTTTACAAAACTGGAAGATAATAGTAATCTCTATATTATGTTGTTATTGAATCTTGCAGCCCACAATATTAAGGCTTTCAGTTAGTAGTGATGTTTGCAAGCATCTTTGTAAGGGAGTGACCAGAACCACTGCTTGGAGCCTGAACAGCCTTTGTACATGGGTCAGTTTGTCTTGATTTTAATGAGCTTCTGTCTTACACAACTTGTAGTTTTAACATATACTTTTGTCTTATCAAGGGCTGCATTTTATCGTGCCTTTTTGAATGATAGAATATCTGAATTGGAAGATATTCACAGAGATAACTGAGTCCAACTCCTAGCCCTGCTCAGGACATCCCTCAGAGTCACACCACGTGCCTGAGGACGATGTCCAAATGCTTTTTGAACTCTCTCAGACTGGGGCTATGACCACTTCCCTGTGGAGCGCATTCCAGTGCCCAACAACCCTCTAGGTGAAGAACATTCTTCTGACGTCTAGCCTGAACCTCCCTGACACAACTTCATGTCATTCCCTCAGGTGCTATCACTTGTCACCAGAGAGAAGAGATCAATAGACTATTAGTCGTTATCTAGCAAAAAAAATTCATCAAGGAAAATGTCAAAAGCATGCATACAACTTCCATTGCCTTTCTCCATCTATCTTTATATTTCTGTAGGGTAGCAAGATGCTTATGTTCCCCATGTAGCCAAGGGCCAATGAGTGAGAGACTTGTCCCAGGTGGCCCATGATGGTTTTAGGTGGTGAACCTGCACCTTCCAAAGCTATTGCCTTTACTGCTGCTTTTTACCATTAACAGTAACTCAGCTCTGGGGATTGGCCATCTTTGTCTTGTGATATAATCAAGAGAACTACTCCTTTTAGTTCTCTGAACCAGTTCCTTTAATCTTTTAAACCTATTCAAACTAGGCTTAATGCATAAGGTGCTAGGAACAGCTCTGGGAGTCAGAATTATGCCTGTGGGAACATGGGGTCCTTCTGTACAATGGTGAAATTGAAAATGGTCACTATGAACCCTGGATTAAGATGCTTCCCTTCTTATCCCCTGCTGTCATGCTTGTATTTACATTTTTGGGGTAAAAGCTAGGTATTCAGTGCTGTCATTTGTCCTGCCTGTGCGCATTAGGTTATATCTTGATTTTATAGAATAAGTTGGCTATGACTTCATTCTATTATTTGTGTTTGTCCTAGTTTTGGCTGGGGTAGGGTTAACGTCCTTCCTATTAGCTAGTACAGTTCTATGGTTTAGATTCAGCGAGAGAATAATGTTGATAATACACTGATGTTTTAGTTGTTGCTGAGCAGGGCTCACACTAAGTCAAGGATTTTCCTTCTTCTCCTGTCCTGCCAGAGAGGAAGCTGGAGGTGTACAAGAAGTTGGAGGAGAGGCAGCCAGGACAGCTAACCCCGACTACCCAAAGGGATGTTTCACACCATATGGCATCATGCTGAACAATAAAACTGTTTTGGGTAGTAAGTGAGGACCTACTGCTCGGGCATCGACTGGACATTTGTCAGCAGGTGGTGAGCAGTTGCACTGTGCATTACTCGTTTTGCATGTTCTTTTATTAATTATTATTACTCCTTCCTTATCTGTCCTATTAAACTGTCTTTATCTCAACCCATGAGTTTTATGTTTTTCCTGATTCTCTCTCCTGTCCTGCTGTGAGAGAGTGAGTGAATGATTGTGTGATGTCTAGCTGCCTACAGAATTAAACCACTGTGGTAGTATTACAGGTTGTAGTTTATAGAGAGTAGGCAAGACACTTCTTGGTCTTTCCAAACATGTCATCACCTGAGTCACAAACATTCCAGAAAGTCCTTGCCCACAACAACAAATGAAGAGCTAGTGCACAATGCAGAAGCATAAAGAGGATCTTCTTCAACGAGACCATTTGGATTTTCAGCAATGTGTTTCCAGAATGCTGGAGTATCGTTCTATGGTACTACTGGATGTAACTTAGACTTCAATTAAATGCTGGCAGACATGTATTCTCTAACTGCAGATAAATACAGCTCCTTTTCTAAAAACGTTGAACTACCAGGCCATGCCACACTTTAAAAAATTTGGTCAGGATGATGGCTTTACTTTGAAAACTGAAATTAGGTGCAAAGTTTGGATCCAGGTTTTCCAAGGCTGACAGGTGTCTTACTGCAGAAAATGCAGAAATTATACCGATAGGACTTTGTCCAGATTACAGGAGACAGTAGTATTTTGAATTATGCCAGTCATGCCAAGTACAAGAAGCACGCTTCACAGAAATTAGTTTTAATAGATCTACGCTAATATTTGGCATTTCATAAAATCGTAGGTTACTATCCATACTTTTCCTGACATTTTTTGACAGAGGTTACGTGTTTCCCCAGCTAAATATCTTGAAAGAGAAAAGCATATAACTCTCTTGGACAGGGTAGTTAAAGTGGGGGAGAGTGTTATTTTAAAGCTTAGAGAATATCTGAAAATGTGGTGGTGTGAACGGGATACAGAACTTTGAACTCTTCTATACACATGAAGGTTCTCCTTCATAAAGCTGTCTAGACTAAGGCTGCTGGAGTGATGGACTCTTACCTACTTTCAAACCAGGCATAAACTTCATTCAGATATTGACTTGATACTGTCCCCTGTATTCCTGGAGAAGATCCTCCATTTCTAAGCAATCTACAGGGCATTAGTAGTAGGCTACTGATGGCACACAGTGCTTGGCTGCTCTAATGGTTGGCTTTTGGATGAGCAAATTCTGATCGAAAAATTAGCTGTAACTTTTACCCTGATTGAGGTCAGTGGTGCTGCACACTTGACATCCAGTGTGGATCTTCTCTAGTCAATAAAACTACAGTGACTGAGAGCCTATAGCTTGTGAGAAAGATTTTTTAAGAATTCAGGCTCCAGAGATCCTGAGTTCTTGCTAATTTGGAAGATAGTATTGACTTCCTGTTGCAGAGAATGGGGCGCTGTTCACTATCAACTCAGACATTTGAATGATCCAGTTACAAAGTTTGCCTGTGTGTTGTGAAAGGCGTCATTAAATCGTTGTCTGACGGTGGTGCCTTCTTTAATGAGCTAAGTCTGCTCAGACGTCTAGACCAAGACTATTTCCATAGGACGACATGACTTTGTGCTTTGATCAGTATTTGTAGTGTCACTTCTTTTTAATATGGCACAGAGTTAAAATGTATTTCTATTGCATCAGTGTACCACAAAGCGTTTGTTTTGCATTCCTCCCTACTGTCTCTGCTTATATGTGTCATACTAAAATCCTTTGAAAAAAAAAGTCTGATTTCCTGTAGGATTTGTGTTATGTGTGCTCAGAACACTACTAACCCTCTCTTCGTAGCATCTCGTCATCTTACCATGACCTTGAAGTTGCTCTCTGAAGTGCCATTCTCCCACCCCAGTACCTTCCCAATTCCTCTCACACTGGTCCCGTTGAGTACAGGTGTACGTTGCTACTACCAGAAAGACAGGTATGAGCAGAGCAGTTGGACAGCATTTGTGTGCTTATGGGCCGTGCAGATCAAGCTTCTCTGGTCTGTTAAGGAACAGGTGGCTTTAAATCACCCTCTCAGAAGGTGATTTAATCAGTCTTCCATACAAACATGAATTATCACAGAATTTCTTAGAGATTTTTATTTCTGAGTCTTCAACCATATTTGACAGGCAGCTAAAATATGGACAAAATTGAAGAAGCTTTTAGAGGTGAAGGAGAGAGACGGATAGATTGACAATTTAAGGGTATGAATAGGTCTCAATTCCCCAGGAAACAAGGGAGTGAGGAAGCCAAAAGCTAGTTTGCTGTATGTGTTCCTCGAACGACTCGTTACTGCAGGCTATTAAAGTTTCATGATGGGAGTGGGATGGGCCAGTGAAGGGTGACCTCCGACTAGGGCAACCACTATTCGAACAATAAGCAGTGCTATATGGTCATGACAGAGGATTTGGAAATCAAAGAGTGCTCCTCTCTGAGCCCACAAGTATCTGATGCTGGCAAAAAGAGGGGTGGTGTAATGTTTGAAACAGTTCTTGGTTACTTTCTCTAATTACCGTCTTTTGTGTTATTGGAGAAATTTGAGAACTGTATTTTTTCCCAGGTGAAATTTAAGAAATATGACTTTAGATACAGTGCTGGGAAAACCCTGATATCTTCTCTGTGGTCACCAGTGACAGGATCTGAGGGAATGGCCTGTAATTGTGTCAGGGGAGGTTTAGGTTGGATATCAGGAAAAGGTTCTTCACCCAGTGGGTGGTTGGGCACCAGGACTGGCTCCTCAGGAAACTGGTCACAGCACCAGCCTCACAGAGTTCAAGAAGCATTTGGACAACGCTCTCAGCCACATGGTGCGCTTCTTGATGTCCTGAGAAGGGCCAGGAGTTGGACTCGATCGTCCTTGTGGGTTCCTTCCAATTCAAAATATCCTGTGATTTTTAAAATTTGTTGCATTTTTTTATTTGGTGTCCACCCATCACTGCCATGCCACCCTCCCCCTCTCAAATTGCATTGTAAGGATAAGTAATAGTTCAGTCTGTTTATTTAGTTTCCTGAAAGCATACAACCTGAATGCCTGCACTCTAGGAACTTAATGGAAACAAACATATTGCCTACCTTTAGACTGTACTTAAATCTTGGCCTAATTTTGTGATAAAAGGTTACTGTTCACAAACTCTACGTCAGGCTGATGTTGAAGTAACTTTGAAATGCCTCCTGAGAGAAGAACTAGTCTTACCTTGTTTTGTGTTTAAATCCATCAAGAAAAATGTCAGATACATTTGCAAAGAGCACTGTATTCTTTAAGAAAGTGACCTGTCAGGTAAAAGGATGTAACACTCAGTACTAATACAGGTCTCAACACTGCTTAGCTCATCACTGGCATTCTGATTATGGCTAATGTAATTTCAAATTCATGACATAAAATTTTTATTTTATGATTCTTTTATATCACACTATGTAGCATATAATTTATTGCATACACTTCCATGTTTGACAGCAGTGTGAGTATAATCAGAACTGCTTGCAATTTCCCATCAAGTCAGAAAGTAATTTTCTTCTCTTGAAATAAACAGATGCAAACAGACATAAACAGAATCCTGAATTTATTGTAGCCAGCAAGATTTAAAGTCTTTCACTTTGGAAACACTGAAACTTACTAAGGCTTTTCCTAAAGAAGATATTTATTTTTTTCCACTTAAAAATTATTTAATCTAAAATGCTGAATGTCTCCCTAAAAAACATAACTTGTGCGATCATGTAAAACATGGTGATTTATAGCACAGTGAATTAACCTTTATAATTAATCTTTCAGCATCTATATGACTGTTAGATTAATATACGTAATTCCCATGGAGGTTGCACCTGTCTAGGTCCAACAGTACAAAAACTCCTACAACTGGTCTCACTTTTTCCTGCCAAAAAAAGACCATCTTGTTAACCTAGAAGACAGAGAGAGTTGATGTTAAGGTACCATTTGGCCACTTACCTGAATTAGGTGGGGATGTGCCTTGAATTCTAAAGATAACAGTGTAACATTAGATGGTAAAAAACCAAGCCCAGGGTTTTTTTAATTGCCAACCTATTCTCAATGGAATTAATGTGAATTTCAGAGGAGCATAATAGTCTCTAGCTATAAGCAATGCCCAGAACAGCAAAGAATTGCACCACAAAGCTAAAAAAAAATAATGGTGGTATATATAGGTACACAGCTCTGTGAGAACCTCAGGCTGTTACAGGCAAAACTGATGTGACAGTCAATAGTCAGCTCTGAAAAATGCCGTGCTATCTTTGCATGCCAGCAACAACCATGACAGAGATAAGCTTTCTGCTGCTGCTCTTTACTAAATGTAGCTGTAGTGGGTTTGCATGGCAAGGTTTTGGTTACGGGGGTGGCTTCTTTGAAAAGCT
Organism: Oreocharis arfaki; assembly: GCA_013398015.1. NCBI lineage: Eukaryota > Metazoa > Chordata > Aves > Passeriformes > Paramythiidae > Oreocharis > Oreocharis arfaki. The sequence goes on from VZRR01008226.1 coordinate 180,585, forward strand.
GCCAGGAGCCCTCTCCATGTCCGACAGACCCAGTGCCAGCTGGCTCCAAGACCGACCCAGTGCTGCCCAAGGTGAAGCCCATCAGTGACTGTGGCAACACCTCTGAGATAAAGTATCTAAGAAGTGGGGGAAAGAAGTTATTGGCCAGAAGCAAATTACAGCCAGAGAAGAGAGGAGCGAGAATATGTGAGAGAAACAGCTTTGCACACCCCCAGGTCAGTGCAGAAGGAGGTGGAGGAGGTGCTCCTGGTGCCAGAGCAGAGATTCTCCAGCAGCCCCTGGTGAAGACCATGATGAGACTGCTGTGCCCATGTGGCATCATGGAGGATGATGGCGGAGACAATATCCACCTACAGGTCATGGAGAACCCCATTCCAAAACATATGAATGTGTCAAAATGAGGTTGTGACCCCCTGGAAAGCCCACACTGGGGCATGGTCTTGGCAGGGCCTGTGGCATCACTGAGAGAGGAGCTCATGCTGGAGAAGGTTTGCTAGCATGACTTGTGACCTCACTGGGACCCATGCTGGAGCAACGCAGTCCCAAAGAACTGCAACCCACGGAAAGTGCCCATGCTGGAGCAGTTTGTGAAGAACTGCAGACTCTGGGAAGGACTGGCACTGGGGAAGTTCACGGAGGACTGGCTTCTGTGGAATCATGCTGAGGAATCTCATGCTGAAGCAGGGAAAAGACGACTCCTCCTGAGGAGGAAGGAGCGACAGAAATGTGTGATGAACTGACCACAACCCCCATTTCTCATCCCCCTGCACTGCTGTGGGGAAGGAAGTAGAGAAACTGAAATAAAGTTAAACCCATGAAGGAGGGAGTGGTGGGGAAAGGTGTATTTGGAGACTTGGTTTTACTTCTGTTTTTCCTATTCTGATTGAATTGGCAAGAAAATAAATCAATTTCTCCAAGCTGAGCCCCATTCTTGTCTGTGATGGTTAATTGCTGAGCATAACAGCCTGTCTGTTCTCCACTGATCAGCTTTTTGTCACCTTATCTCTCCCCTGTTCAGCTGAGGAGGGGAGTGACAGAGCAGCTTTGGTGGACGTCTGTCATTTAGGCAGGTCAGACTACCACAATATTTTTTGATGCCTAACGTGGAGCATGAGGAATTTGAGATGAGGGTGGTACTGGGGAGCCCTAATGGGCAAAACATGGGCTGAACAATGGGAGAGAGTGGAATGCTCGTGAAAAATTTCTGTTGTTGTAATTGTGATGAAGGAACAAGAGGTGAATTGTGTGTAAATTGTCCACTTTCACTCAGTGTTGTGATAATGGTTTTTGTTTGTTTGTTTTGTTGGTTTATTTGTTGGGTTTTTTTGGTGTTTGCTGTTGACGTGAGTGAAGGTTGTGTGATGAATGTGGATTTTAATGATAATTTTAAAGGTGTGATTCACAGAGGCAGGGGTGAAAGGAGTAGTACTTAGCTAGATATGTCACACTTGCTGTGACCTGGACAAAGACTGTTGGTGGGGGAGGCTACCAGGAGCCCAGCAGGGTGTCAGCCTGGTATGCTGACGAGCTGCTGAAGATGGAGAACAGGACTGGGAAAATTCTGTGAGAGAAATATTTCAGAGAAGCTGAAAGCCCTTTGCTAGTATATTCACTCATTCCCATTTCTATGGCTTCCATTCCCTTAAGGCAACAGACAGTGCCACGCACTTCTCTCAAGTAAGTCAAATTTAAGACCTTTCAAATACTAATATTTCTAGGGACCTCTGGGTAGGTTCACCATCTGGTACCTCGTAGAGCAGCTGTCTAAAGCAGTTTTAGTCACTTTTTCTGTTTTAAGCCCTAGGCTGTACCAGTGGATATACTTCATATGACCTGTGAACAGCCTTCAACTGGACAGTTAAGCACAATGCATCTGCACAAGGGCAATGGGATCCCAGGTTATGTTGCAATGGCACACCTGATCCAGTTCTTTCTATCTGTTTTTAAAACACCCACACTGGGTTCCTTTTTTCCACACAGGCAAGGTAGTCTGGCAGCTCTCAAATTATGGAAAGCTGGACACCAGCAAAATGCAACTAGTGACCAAGTGTATTGTACGAGTCCGTATAGCTCAATTTTGTGAAGATTTGTCCCCTTGCATTGACTTCCCTGACTTAATCATTGTAAGGCTGTTAGTGGTGAGAACTCTGTAAGTGCCATTCAGACTGTGAATAAACCTGCATAACGAGCTAAATAACACTGTCCAAATTGCAGAGGCTTTGGTTTGTCTGTTGCTTCCCATGTATTTCTCACTATACGAAGTTATCTATTATTGCACACATAGCTATCAATTTAAAATGGCATCTTTGCTTCTCAAAAGTTACCACAAGAAGAGAGATTTTTCTTGGACATAAGCTTTTGACTTGCTGAAGATCCTATAGGAAGAACAGAGCACAAAAGAGAAGTCCATGGACTTTTGCTCTTAAAAAAGAACTGGTGGGGCTTCATGGTCATAGAAAATAGTGTTAGAAATCATATGTGTGCAGCACAGCATGGCTTTGAAATACTGAGGGTGGTCTGGAGAGGCTCTCATGGCTTTGAAATACTGAGGGTGGTCTGGAGAAGCTCTCACCAATGCCTAACTTTCCTTCCATGTCACAAGGACTTATCACCAGCATTAACTGTGATAATACTGAAAGGTGTAAGTGCAAAACCACTTACCGAAAGACCAATAAAAAGGACAAATCACTACACTAACGTCACTGTGTTCTGTGAATGTCAGAACACACTGTGAAAGTGAAAGTCAATGGAGCCTTTCAGAACACCATGTGAAATCACAGGCGAGTCTTTCTAAAGTGTCACAGGTGGTTCCTCCCTAGAAACATGGGAAATCCTTGCCGCTAGTACACTTCAGTCCGTTCAGGGAAAAAAACAAGCTGGCACCCCTTATGCCACAGTGCATTAATACCCTTTGATAAAATGCCTGCCGAAACTCCATTCAGTTCAGGGATTTACCACAATTAGTCAAAAATATTTATCCATTATTCTGAATGCTGTCTCTGACTTCGTTGGATAAGTGGTTTTACTGCAGCCTCGAGATGTGGTCTCAGCTAAGTGATCTGGGGTATTGGATGAGAACCCATAAACGAAACCATTGCTTTCTTTTATAACATTTCACTGGTCTTTCTCTGTAGTGACTGTGAAGGTGTGTGCCTGCCAGTATAAAGCATCACTTGTTACTTCTTATGATAGCTTCAAATGAAAGTCTGAATATCCCTGCTTACTGGAACACAGCTTCCTAATGTTGGCTTGATGCATCTTATCTTTGTTTCAAATTATTGCTTTGCTTAACATAAGTACACTCAAGGTATCTAAACTCATTCATGACTAAAATAATTGCATTTGTGAAAGGTGAAAACCAATCCTTTGAGCTTAGTACAAAGCCTTCTCTAAAGGCAGAAAGATACTCTGTGTGTGGGGTGTTGGTGTTTGGTGGTTGTTGTTGTTTTTCTCTTTTTTTCTTCTATACTGTCTCTGTACTTTGAATTTATAAACAAAGTTATATTAAAAATTTAGTTTTCAACTGACACTTCCCAGCTCCAACGAAAATAGTAGGGAAGAGAGGAAACTTAAGTTTCAGCATATTCTTACAATGTCATTTAAGAATAACAAAATTACCCCCGAAATCTGAAACGTCTTGGATTATAGTGTCAGTCAGAGATTAATGATAGAACACAAATGCTGAGATATTTGGATTCAGAGTCAACTCTTGATTGTAGGAGTATGTTCAGAGACCTAGGTCTTGGCTATAGGCTTGCCCTTTGTATGCAGGAAATAGAAATACAAACCTTTTATTCCTTTAGAAATTGTTATGGGAGTTTTTTGCTTTACAATACATTTTTCATTATGCCATATAATGATAGAATAGTTAGTGTGGAACAGGACCTTTAAACATAGTCCAGACCAATCCCCCTGCAGTGAGCAGGGATATTTTCAGCTAGGTCAGGTTGCTCAAAGTCCTGTCCCACCTGACACTGAATGTTTCCAGGGATGGGGCATCCACCACCTCTCTGGGCAATCTGTCCAAGTGTCTCACCAACCTCACTTAATAATTTACCACCTTCATATCTTTTGCTATTGGAAGAAGAAAATGTATTCTTGGACAGCCAGTTACGGGGGGAAGATGATCTATCTAACTGTAATTTAGTATGATATGTTCCAGGCACACCGAAATCTCTGTTCTTTCCATTACTTTTGACCTTAAGGATCTTCCAAGACTGCAGCACACTTTATAATCAAATGAATGTCAGAATACCAGAGACAGCTAGACAAGACAAAAGCAATTCACGCACATTTTGTGCTCATAGCCAGTTTTTTCTTCAGAACTTCCTCAGGCACTGATTTGTTTTCCAAACTTCTGAATAAGAACTGCATTTTAAGATAAAAGTAAGATACATGGTGAACAGTTGCAGAGTAGTATATTGAAGCTGTCTAGGTGACACCTAGGCTAGATTAACTGATACCTCTCGTCACTGCCAATTATCTGATTGTATACTATCCATTTAAAGGTCATCTTTGCTGGAATGCTGAAGAGAGGGTCTATTTTGAGTTGGATTTAGGTGACATTTTCTCTTTACTGGTTAATGCAGATGATATAGCTAACAAGCCTCTACGTCTCTGCTTTTTAAAATATTGTATGATGGATGTAGGTGACTGAGAAGGATGCATTTACTTTCCTGTGGCCCTGAATTAAGGTGTAGAGGCAGGTTGGAAAGGTGTCAGGAGGTTTAACAAGAAGGACAGAAACCCTGCACAAGTCTAGTGCTACTCATAAAAAAGAAGCAAGACAAAGAATTCTTCTAATATTTTCTAAGGGGTAATTCAAGAGATTTTTTTTAATAAAGACTGCACTCTTCCTATGAGGTGTCAAGTAACATCACTCCTTATGAATAATATCCTTCATCCTACTGCCTGTGAGAATAATACTTTGAAGTTTGTTTTCATCAGTCTGTTTCAGCTACAAAAATACAAAAGCTATCTGAGCAAAACAATTATAGGCAGTATTAAATGTTATTATATAATAATAAATTATATTATTGTAATACTAACAGATATTAACAGTATTCAACACCAAACAGCAGCAAAGCTATTAAGAAAATCAATGCTGGGATTTTTCCCTCTGCATCTCTGCAAAGCATCAACTGATCACCTAATCTAAGATGGCAGGAATTCAACAGCAGGAATAATTGCATTACTAATAGAAATTTTCACACTTAGATCTTTTATTAGATTTACTTTTGTTGGGGAAAAAACCTTCACAGTGAAAGGGAAGCAAACTGAAAACCGAGACTTGTGAAACTGAGGACTTTTAAACCTTTTTCAATCAAGAGAGGTGCATGACTTTGGAAAGCTGATTGGCTGGGTAATTGATGCTTTCTGTGAAAGAGAAGATTCAGATCAAGCTGAAATGGAAAAAAACCACACAGTGAACTTCTGCTGTGTTATACAATGTGAGTGGGGTTCTGGGGTTCTACGTAGACTTGAGAAGATGAGATTATTTCCCGGTTCCTGGTCGCATTTTTACGCTAAGGGTTTTTTTTCCCAACACTGTATCAGAGTGAAATCCAGCATGCATCAGGGTGCACGCATCAGGCCCGGCACACATCAGCATGCAGGCTCATCCCACTCCTTCTACAGTGTGGTTTCCATAGGCGCATCTGGAGTGCTTCAGGCCAGAGTCTGTTATGCTCCAAAAGGGGACCCTCCCCGGACCGCCGAGGAGGAAGGGTGCCACAATGTGCTGTGGTGTCTGGGCACAGAGCAGAGGTACAGGCTGAGTCTCTAAGATGGAAGGCAGAGTGTGGTTCCCTTAAATAGACTGAAAGAGACCACCACTGCAATTGCTCGTGGACCAGGAGCAGGAGAGCAGGGACATCAGAGGCTGCTGATTCTGCAGTAATATTTATGCAGAGGAACCAGAATAAGCAGACTCAGAATGACAATCAGAAGTCACACTCCAGCTGTGCTGCAAGAGAGAATATTGAAAATGTTTTCAGAGGGTGAATAATGTGGAGGGAAAAAAAGGCAATGACAGAAATAAGTGTAGGTTAAGCAGCAGATATAGCAAAGCGGGCTGCTACCACCAGATTATTAACAGCCCTCAGTGATGCTGAGGACACTTTAATAAACCCATTCAGGGAGGATTACTGCTATTAGGAATAATGATCAGTGGCAGCACTGTGTTTTATACGAATAATGAGGTCTATATCCTCCAGCAACAATCTCTGCTAGAGCTATTTTATGTCTGCTGATACATATGACATTTTTCTTTGATCATAGCAAAGTGGGTAGTTTGATACTTATATTTTCATCATTATAAAAAGCCCAAAATCAACCAATGAAATTATCAGAGCTCTGAAAATTAGTGTTACAGAAAAGATGGGCAAGCATCCAACGACAGAAAATATTTCAAATGTGATAGAATCTGCAAAGTTAGAGTTTGAAAAAAGCTTATTTTTATTCCTTTGACCTGCCTCTGTCCTCTCAGAGTCATAGCCAGGAATTTCTGCACAAAATCTTTCCTGCTTTCCTATGAGGAATGACATATGAAAATGAGCTGAATTGCACATCTTTTTGCAGGGTCTCTTCAGGAGCACTCTCAATCTGCTGCCTGGGGTCCATCGCTAAGTGGCCTGAGACCTGGGACTGCCCTAATGTCATGCAGAACTGCTTCAAACAATGGAGCGGATTACTTCCACAAATGGTAATTTGCAGTAGGTTCTCTTCTTGAGATAAATATTTCTGTATAAGAAGAAACTTCTCTACCAGTTTAATGTAGATGTGGCTAGGGCTTGGTTATGTTATAGAGTTTGGGAGTGTTTTTGCTGCTGATTCAGTAAATGGAAAGTCCTTTCTTGCCTATCAAAAGATATTAACTCTAAATCTAAAAGTGTCTTTGACTGGCAGTTAGGAGGGACTGTATTTAATCTGGGGCCACCGAAGCTTATGGAAAAACGAACATGTAAACAATTTCTGCAGAGTGGATTCTCTGCATTAAGAGAAATTCTCACTGATCAGAAAAAATCCAAACATTAGCGTACATGAAAAAGAAAATGGAAGAAAATACCGGACAAAGGACAGGAAAAAACAGGGAACAATTCCCACCTCTCCTTCTTGTGGTGTATGTCAGTTCTTCTGACAGGCATCATGTTCCAGCAGTTAAGCCTTTGTCTAGCAAAACTTCCACACAGAAGAAATTTCCAGGCAAAGTGTGAAGAGTGAACAAAATGGCTTTAAATTTCATTCATATTCATTTATATTTCACAGGTCTTTCTGCAGTATCACTTTTTCAATAAACCTATAAAAAGCCAACAAACTATAAATAGTAAGACGTAATTGACCTCTGGTATTTTGCATTAATAGTGAGGATCTGACTTTTGCTCAAAGAAAATATGCAAACCTCTCAATGCAAAACAGTGACAAAAGCTAAGCAGGCACTGTTTTGTATCCAGAGGACTGTCTTGCACTTACAGGCATTGGTAATTTTCATTTTCACTGAATCTCACTGACCTAACTCTGCTGCCACTGGGAATTACACTTACTGATTTCAAAACCAGCCAAGTTAAGGCAGTGGTCTGGAAATCTCATTTCTGTCTCTGATAGAAATCTAGTCCCTGCTTGCATGGAGAGAATGTTTCTTTTCTGAGCCCTGTCAGGAGACAAGAGCCCTGCCACAACATCCAGTTGTACCCTGACCACTCTGGACTTCAGAGTGGCAACTGCTGCTACCCTCTGAAAGAGATATTACAGATTTAAACCAGATATCTGATGGGCTTTACAGTGCAGTCACTGTATTGAAGTCCTGATGGTATTTCTCCTGCCTCAAATCCACTTTTTGTCATTATCAGGCATGCAGTACCTTTAAAGCTGGAATCTAATCTTCTGTGTGGAAAAATGGAGGGATGTGCTTAGACTACATTAGGACACAAGCATGTCAATGAAGAAACTGTGGGAACTAGATATCACATCAAATTGCTATTTTTTTGAAATGCAGCTTCTCTTCAGTGACTGTCTCATTTCAATTTTTTTTTTTTTGCTGTAGGCACACACTGTGACATCTCCCAATTTGCCTTTGTCCTGCAAGTAACCATGCAAAGCAGCTTCTAGAAATGATATGTCATGAGCACTGAGGTACATTAGCTACCACAAGATCTGATCTCTGTGCCTTGTAAGTATGTTCTGATTTCATGAGAGCCTGGGCGTTTTTCAGAAATGTTGATGTAAATGTAGTTTGTTTTGCCTGGTGATTATATTTTTCCATGCCTGTCACCACATGCTGTTGTTGTGACCCCTGAGCCACTCATGTTTTGCTCCTCTTCACACTCATTCTCTTACTGCACCACAAGGGATGCGGCTGTGTATGGAGCTAATTTTAGGTACTTTGGTGGAGACTACCCACCTGAAACAACAACAGGCAGATTGCCATACCATCAAATAAACAATGTAGGAAAGAAGCTTTTTTTTAAACAGAAGCTTATTTTGTTTTAGAAATTATCTGGGCTGCTCCCCTCTGCCATCTCTTCTGTATTATCTGGCATGACATGGTATAACCATTAACTCAACTTGCAGTTTCACATTCCAAAGTGTACTTCAATGGAAAATAATCCAGAGTTATAACCAGTCAAAGCTCTGTATTATTTTGTTTTTCAATTTGTTGGACAAGAAAATAGAAAATTCGATAAAGTGTAGTGTTCTGGGTGATAAGAGTGTCCCTCTTGTAACACAAAATGAATGCCATTAGTCATGAGGAAATATTACGAGGCAACTTTCCTTTGCATGCTTGACGAATCCTCTATTCAATGCCTACTACAGGTTACTTATGAGAAGACATTGGAACACCTTTTTTTTTGGTGAAAGCATGCAAAACATGCCTGAGTAACTAGAGCCAATACAAGTCCATGGCTTTGCTACCAGTGAAAAGCCCAGGTTACTTAGGAAACATTGTGCAGCAATTTTATATGGAAAGCCAGAAGTCACTTGGATAATTTATTGAATAGCTTCTAACCTCTCCTGTCTTTGTATGAAAAGATACTGTTGATGATTTGGCAAAAGCAGGTATCTGAATTTCTCTACTGTTCTTGCTGGGGTCATGGCAGTAAGGTACTGACAGAGCAGCACCCTAAGTCACACCATAGATGGGGCTGTCATTGCCAGGTCCATGTGCTAGAAGCTCAGCCTGTCATGGAAATTTCAATGTTACATGAAGTCACAGGTCAGCTACCGCCAAAAGCTGCCACTGCTTGTCTGCCTAGGAGTCATTGTATTCTGAATGGATGTCTTTGTCCGCTACAAGAGAGGACATAAACGAAACTGCTTGAAAAAAAATGTGAAGGGAAAACACAGCACTTTGTGACACAGTGAAAAACCTACCAAAAAATCAGGTGTGTGACCCCCTCCCTGGCCAGTGAGGATGGTTAGCTGATCTGATGTGACGACCAGCCCACCAGAGCTGCTGACGTGCCTTCAGCTTTGCTGAAGGGGGTGTGGTGCCTGTCAGGCTGCCACCCCGGTGCTACACTGTCCATTAAAATTCATATCAGGCAGAGCTGCTTCATGCACTGTAGCTACTGTATGACATGGCTCAGTTAGAAAAGGTGGAGAGAGGTTTATTCCCACAGTGAAATGTCCTGCCTCTGCCTGTTAAATGGGGAGCCTGCCAGCTTTCACTGTACTGCACACTGACAGACCCCACACTTGATGAAATGGTATCCACATCAAAGGACAGAGGCAAAAAATGCATTGCAATAAGGAAAAGAAAAAAAGAAAAAAGGAAAAGGAAAAGAAAAAAAAAAGAAAAGAAAAAAAGGAAAAGAAAAATAAAAAGAGAAAATTATTTTGGGACAGAGTAACTATCTCTGGCCAGCAAGAAAGAATAATCATTGGCCACGATAGAAAAGGTGGTTGTAAATCATACTTGCTCTCTGTTGCTGCTAGCCAGGGATAGATAAGACCTTGAAATAAATAAAATCTATTCCAAGGCAGTTCTTGGATTTATCCCAGCTGTTCATGGCCTCAACCAGAAACTACTGGGTGTCCCAGTATTTTCCCTAACAACAACAGTGTTGAGCCAGGATGCCTTATTCTGTCCCTGTCTTTGGAGGAGCAAAATTCTTTGGTGGTAATGACTGTGTCTTTTGAGGGAGCAGGCTGAGGGCTGAGACAGGGAATGAAGTAGAAGAGACTGTTGCTGAAGAGGAGGAATGAAGAAGAATCCGTGGAGGCTTTTGAGGGGAGTGGGATGGTGACATCTTCTGTGTTTCTCTCACCAAGCCTTCCTTTATTTGAGCTAATCCTATAATGTGTAACTTCCAGGCTCTTTCCACTCCTCTCTCTTCAACTGTAGCTTTTCTGCTTTCCCCTTCACTTGCTGTAACTGCAACCTGCTCACTCTCCTAGGATCTGCAGATGAATGTAGAGAAATGGGTCCAGGACATGAAGACAGACTCATCACTTTTCTGTAACCAGTGCACAAGGGCAGCAAATGCCCTCAGGAACACTTCACTTCTTTTCCTGCAACACTGCAGTGGTGGTCTCCACCTCCCACCAACCAGTCCCAGCATATGTGACTGTCCATAGTCCTGGCAGGGACAGAATACTCAATGGATTTCGATCTGTCACTGACTGGGATGCCTTGGTTGCTCTGGCCAGTGGTCCTTGTGTCTCCACTTCAAGTAGCTCTCACGCAGTTTGCTCTTTGCCTATGTGCTATACGTGTGTGTGTATACACCAACACAAGTACACATTATCCCAGAGAGTGGAGCACAGCCAAGGTGTCAACACATAGGTTAAAATTTTGATTCATTTGCTGCACCATTTTCATGGCTCTTTAGTTTTGCCCCTGACATAAAGTAGATAACAATGCAGGTCAGACAGAGCATCTCACTGTCCTTCCTCTACCAGAAAGGAGAAGGAATTACTCTCCTGGTGTTAGAAAGACTTACACTATCCATAGTATGGATTTCCTGGGGGAGCTTGAAAACCTCATATATAAGCGACTTCCGGAAGATCTTTGACCTCAAAACTCTGAATCCGAACTTGCCGTATCTGCTGAGGCTGGAGTATGCAAACTCCAGCAATACCCTTCCCACCCAGTATGGAAATTCCTGTGTTGAAGGAGGTGGTGTTTTGTTTCACACAGGTAGCCAGGCTGTCCTGAGGCAGAGACATGTTTTCTAACAAGACTGTGATCATAAACCGGTTAAAGAAACCTAGGCAAGGTATACAGGTCAGAAGAACCTTACCTGGAGAAAGTCTGTGCTGGGCTGATTTTTTTTGCATATTTAATTTTGGAAAGAGCAGCATTGTAGTTACGGATATGCAGAATCACCTTTTTTTAATTTTTTTTTTTTTTTTTTTACTTTCTACAAAGTATGCAAAGGGTACAAAGGGAGGGATTATGTGTCATAATAACTTTGTGATGTTTCAGTCAATGAGCATGGATAATATAGTAGGGTCATCCTTTGGAGACACTTCCTCTCATAGTTTACATTACTCGGTTGCTGTTTTGTAAAGATATTTCAGAAAGCTAACATTTATTTACTTTCAAAGACAATATTACTGAGTCTGGAGTTAACCTGGTAGAGAAACACAGAGTTCCTGTCTTGCTAAACTTATGCTGATGAATTACCAGAGCCAACAGTAACCTCAAAGAACTCTCTTTTCACAGACCTGAAAATGTTTGAAAAGCTTATAAAATGTGTGGAACAGCTTAAAGCACACGTGAGCAAGGCTGGCCTGGACCCAGTGTTAGCGTCTCATTATCAGAACCAGTGCTGGCTTTTAGTGTATGTGACAAAGTGGGAAGGAAAATGAGGGAAAGACTGAACAGTGAAGGGATAAAAGGAGAACAAGGTTCAAAGGAGGGCTGGATGTGCTGTGTATGCTTGTGACACCCTTTTTTAGCCAGAAAGAGAGAGGAGAGACCTGAGCTTGCAGACCTCCACTGCTGCCGATGAAGAGGCATCAGCTGCAAATCGAGCTGGTAGTACCAGACACATGCTCACATCTGTGCTGGCCAGCCTGTAACAGTGACGTCGTGATGTCCTGCAGGTGGCTGGGAGAAAGGATGATGGAACAAAGTAGCGATTCATTCCTTGCCCTCTAGAGGTATTCTCACAGTCTCATCCAAGTGTATAAATTGTAAGGACAAATACACACTGTATTTTCTGTCTGGAAATTCAGACAGAAAATGTCTGTAAAACACTTCTCTACCACTCTGGAGAGTTACAATGGTGTCTATCAACTATTTGCTAAATTGTGGTGAAATTCCAGTTTCCTGTGTGACTTTCAAGGGAGGTAGGTGCAGGGTGGGAAAGCTGTGCTGTAAAGAATGGAGAGCAAATGCTCTGTCTAGGGTCTGCATTTCTTCCTGTAATACCACTCTTATGTCCTGACATAAAAAATCCCAAATGGCCCTGGTTTTAAAGAAGGTGGGAGCAAGTCTGAAATACCAACAGTATCCATACTACAAAAAAACTTTTTAAAACTTGGTCCTTCTTCTAAATAAGGCTTCTATGTCCTTATTTGCCTGTCCTGTTTCCTCAGTAAATAGATGACAGATAGAAAGAAATGTAGTGGGAGTAAATAATTCACAGTATCTAGGAGGTTTTATTGCTCAAAGGAATTAATATTTCTATGGATCCACTGAATGAGATGCTCTGCAATGAAATTACATCACCGATGTTTCTTCTGTCCTTAAATATTATTTTATTAAGTTCAAATACACGTATTTTTTTCTTCTTTACAATGCAGAAGAAACACATAAAGATGGAAACAGGACACAGGCAGCTAAGGAAATTATTTTCCTATACCAGATGCTTCCACGACATTATAGTGTCCATAAATTAATAATCTGCTTGGTGGGAAAAAAGGATTCTATGCAGTAGTTACTGTCTAGCATGTGAATAAAAGTACTGCCTGTGTTTAGAAATAGGGCAGAACATAGTTCAACCAATCAAAATATGGTGACAGAAGTTCTTGCTCATGTAATTCCAAATTCTGCAACTGCCTTTCACTCTGCTTTGGCCTCAGTGCTGGAAAACACCTAGTGTTCCACCTCGACCATATTCTCTGAGTTTTTTATCCAAGAGCAATAATTCCAACTTTTAAATAAACAAAATACATGTTGGACCTACATACATATATATAAAGATACATATAATTTCAGAACTTTCTTTCAAGTTATTGGACTGTTTTCTTTGTATTTGCACCGTTCTTTCTGTCCTGTTGCTTTTTTTCTTCGTTATCTCCGATGTGGAATCTCTATGTTGCTCACTTGCACTACCTGAAAGGTCTCTCCTGTCTTTGACTCTGTTGAAAGTCGCTGAGTTGGGCTGATTCCTTGGTGGCGAGAACAAGGTAGACACAGAGAGTTGGTTCCAGCATTCAAAATCCAGAGAAAGTCACTGAAAGTTTGCAAGGAGGATATGGAGCTGTATCCATTGGTTGGTTGACTTCAGATTGTATTAAAATAACCTCTTGTAAGTTACTGCTTTTTGGTTGGCATTTTTTTTTAATACCTTAAAATGCTTTAAGAGTATCTTAAGTTTGAGGATGTTCTTTTATTAAAGCACAAGGCTGTGACAGAAGACTGGTTTCTGACAATGCTGCTGTTGCAAATCTGTGCAGTTTTCAGTGAATGGTTGAAAGATCACTTTCACTCTTTTTGGTTTCTTAAGGGTTTATTCTCAGCAAAGAAAATCACAACTAGGTTAAATTCCTCACTTTGTAAAACGGCTCGATGCCTGTAAGTATAGTGATGAACTTAAAAGGGGATAAAGGAGCTGATATGAACCTATTGCCAATTACATTTCTTGGCTATAGACTCACACTCTGAAATCTGAGGACTTTTCACATCTTGAAGTATTATAGAGCAGATGTCATGGTATTTCTCACTACTGTCCTTGACTGCAGAAGACAATTTTTATAAATCAGTCACCTTCATCTTGAATAATACTTTAAATATAGATTTTTTTTCAGTTTCTTCTGTGGCTTGCAAACCACTTGTGTATGTAGAAGTCCAGGCACACTGTTCTGTTTTGAATGTCAATAGTTGTGAGGCACTGCACATTTGCAGAAAGACAGTACTGGGGGAAAAGCATCAGGATGGATAACACGACAGTCTATATGGATGCTCATAGTTTCTGACAGCTCCATTTTCTTCTGCCATCTGTGTCCTCAGTCTTTCTGGAGATTATGGTGCATCAGCAGTTCTGTTTTATTACCCAAAGCTAAATCAATTTAGAAGGATATTCGATATGGCAGCAATTTCTTGAGTTACCACAGAAAAACTAGAATATTTAACACTCAAGTAAAAGAAGTTGTACATTGTGGACTTATAATTACTCATATGTGCCAATTTAGTATCAGAAAATAATTTCCATATTTCTGAGCCTTCAAATCTTTCCCCCAAATTACTCTGACTGATTAGAAGGCTTTTAGGCAAAAAAAACCCCCGCAAAACCAAACCAAAACAAAAACCCAAAACAACCAAAAACCTCACACTCAAATTCTGTCTGTTTTTTCCTAAGAGACAAAAACCATAGAGCCGTGTTTAAACCTTCCAATGTCCTAGAAAAATCCTTGGAACTCCTTGCAAAGTCCTGGGGGAGCAACCTCAGCCCTGCTGTTTCCTGCTGCGTTGTGCCAACAGCACCTCCTGCTTAGGCACAGGCTTATCCCATCATCTGGCACCATGGATTTTCTCCATGAGTCATGAGAAAATCTGCCTTGGTGGGTAGGTCAGAAATAAATACAGCAGTATCTGTGGACAGGGCACTTTTACTGGGTTATGCAGACCACTGTTTATTCAATATTCAAGCGTTTGCAGTGTGGGGAACTAGAAATGCCTTTCATGGTTAAGTCCTAGGTATAATAATGCAAGTTCTTGTGTATCTTGTGCAGGGATTAAGTTTGGAGTAGGTCAGGATTTGTATGCATTCAAATCAGAGGGAGATTTTGTCACTGGTTTCAGTGGGGCCACTTCAAGCAAGCTGCAATCTGGGATCCACAATGCTGTTTTAAACAGTCCCAAGCTCTCTTCTAAAGGATATCTGTACTTGTTTCACCTCTGCAGTTTTACAATATTCCCATTACATCTTTCGTTCTTCACAAGCGATCATGTTTTTCCAGTTACGGGGCTGAAAGGCGGAAAACTTCTCTCCTATTTCTCTTCATTTAATTAAAATCAATACAAACCAGTCTCTGGCACAATATTCTTGGATCATCTGCAGACAAACACTTTGTGACCCTTCCTCCCTTTGTTTCTGATTCCTGAATGCTTTAGTTCCATTTTCAGTGTCGGGATCTTGAAAACACTCTGAAATGCAACATTGATGGTGGATTCCAGCACGTAAAAAAAGCAGAGAACAGATCCTTGGGGTTCATAGGTCAACAATACTCCATTGACTTTCACTACCCGAACAGATGAGTCAGGAATGGAAAGCTAACATTTCAAGATTTGAGTTTTTTGGCGTTTTGAGGGTTTTTTTCCCCAGTTTATGGAATATAGTGAAACATAAATAAAAGAAATGTGCTTTTCTAGCTCATTTTTCCAACTGAATGATTTTTATCTCTTTATGATCTTCATACAAAAATACATACTGTATTTTTCTTGCTTCTAAGTACTATAAATATTTGTTAGATGTGCCCACCAAAGCTGTTTCAAAACTCATTGTATCCATACAAAATTAGAATAAAGTATAGTCCCTCCTTCCACTTTTTCATGAATTTTACATCTGCTTTCAACTACAGCTGGTAACACATCTTTATGATAGAAGTGGGATCTAGTAGCATGTAGGTACCGTCAGCCTAGCTCTGCTGATGAAATACGTACTATGTGCTGGAACATTTGCTGATATAACTCATCTGTCTGTTTCTGTGAGTGATTGGGCTATCCAAAAAGTGCCTGCTTCTCTCAGCCCAGTGACCTGGGTGACAGACCTGGGTGTGGGAAAGCAAAGGTTGGAAGTTCTTCCTTAGATGAAAATTGGCCCGAGAGAGTCAAGTGGGAAGATCCTACAGATTTTATGAGGGCAGGTGGAAATTCAGTGCTTGAAGATGAATTTGGGATTTCAAATCATTGTAATTTTTTATGGTATCCATGGGAGGCCTGGTGGCCTATGCACCAGTACAGATGTGGATTCTTTTCCAGCTGGCACTCCTTGTTTCTGCTAACTTTTCCCATGTCCTCTTCTGGGATCTGTAATCAGCCTCACAGTTGCAAAGGGACTGTCTTATAGTACTTTTCACTTGCTGCAGTTCTCTCATCTGGCTTATCAGTTTCCTTTGCTGCTTTCTCATTGCTGAGGAGATGGTACAGTCTTTCAGTAATTCCAGCAGTATTTACCAGTACCCCATTATACATCATGCTGGTTGGAAGCAGTTCCATAGTCCTTACTGCCCAAAAAAAATGCTTTTGCTGTCTGTCTGTGTGGTCACATTAAGGTTGTTCCGACAGTAGATGAAAAGATTGTTCTCTTTGGAGTTGACTGACTCATTTGAGGAAGTTTTTGTGCTCCTCGACTTTATTTGACCCTTGGATTTTATGAAATTGGGGAAAATTAGATTGATCAGCTAGAGGACATTTGTGGAACAGGGACTGCTTTGAATTGGAATCTTTCTTTAAAAGTTTGGGAACTATATAAAATGCTACAAGTTCTACAAGAAATTTCTACAGGTCAGAAGTAATAAGGGACAAAACACATGTTTTATAGCCAATAGAGTAGACAACTGATTTTTTTTTCTTCAAGACAGAAAAATCTGAGAAAGGGCTGACTCTGCAGTAAAGGCAGCTAAGTCTATATCGATGTTTTTATAACAAATTTTTATTAACTTCTTTTAAAGGATGCAACTTTTTGATGTGACTCTGGAGAGTTACAGAGTGATCTCATGATACTGAAATAAAAACTGACACATAACATTCAGTATACTAAGCACAAAAGACATGCATGTAGGACAGATTGAGAAAGAGGGCATTATTTATGTACAAATACGTATTTTATATATATACACCTTCATGATAAGAAGCCCTGAAAATGCCAACACAATAATTGGATGTGGCCAGAAGAGAAAAGAAGAGCATTTGTAATCCTTATGGGAGTTGTAAGGAACAAGCCAGAAAACGCCATTAGTATGTGACATACAGCTCTAGCATATCAGCAGCTCAGAGGTCTGTGCTATTGTGAAGGCACACGAGACAGACACGGAGTGCTCTGGCACTTGTGTAGTTGTAGGGCATTGCAAACAAGGAGCTCTGGCTGAGGGACTGAGGGGTACCTGCACAGTTGTGCCAGCAAAGCAGTGTAGTCATGTTTTCAAGGTAAAAATCTATTCAGTTTTGATTTTTCACCATATTTTCACTTTTGGAACATTCTGGATTTTTGGCAAACCTCTTGTTTTCTTTCAACACTTTTTTTTCTGTGCTAAAGAAGTATATAATTTTTGCATTACATAATCACCGCTTTCCTGTGTTCATCCCCTTCTTTCTGGACTGGTGAATTTTGCCTCAATACTTGAGAATGGAGTTTGAAGCCCTCTTGACTGTAATTTTAACAGGGTATTTTGGAATAGCTTTGTTCCGTTTAGTGACCATAGTGAGCTCTAATTTTATGAAGACACAACATATGTGATGAGATGGTTTAATAATATTTGCTAGGAAGCTTTGCAGCAGTCATTTAACAGTAATTTAAGGCAATACTTGGGTAAATTAAAGTATTCTCCATAGTCTCCTCATATGTCCTAATGCTGACAAACAGTTCTGTACATGCTTGGTTTTGTTCGCCCTTTAACACCCATCCATAAAAGAACAAGGGATATACACCCTGCTCATAGGAGGGTGTATTTTGCCCTGTATTTTGCAGGACATTGACTCTGGCAGGCTCAAGTGTTGTGGTGGATAATCAACACAGCATGAATTTGTAGTGTGAGAGTGCATGGAAAGGAGCTTGTTCATTGAATGTGTGATCAGAATGACAAATAGTAGGAAGACGGGATCAACAGACCTTGTCTATGGCATTAGTCAGGCTATTTGGAAAGTGCTCTGTCCAATATTTTTAAAAATTAGGTGGACAAATGAAGAGAAAACCTAATTTGGACACTGTCATTCCAGACCACCTTCTGCGGCCTATGAGCATTATTCACTTGCCCACGGAGCATTGTCAGACTCACTATCCTTTGTCATCCAGCTGCAGGCAGACAAGTTTGGCAGCCACAGCATCCTCGTGCTTCTACCCCTTAGATGGGGGCAGAAGGTGGCATGTCCAGCACAGGTGCGGACTGTGAGTGCTCAGCAAAACCAGCACACTCAGGGGTCACTCTGCATTGCTGACCACACACCCCCTGCATTCAGCCAGATTGGGCTGTACAGCCAGCAGTTGCTTGAGCAACTTGCTGCTACAGTGATACTCAGACCACAAGACCTAAAAGCATGGAAGACAGTGTTTGTGATTGCAGAGGACTTTAATTTAGCAGTAAGAGAGGCTGATGCTAGATTAGACATAACTATTATTATCCAGTAAAACATGCACTCAGACATGTTGTGGGTTCGGCATTATTTCGTGTTTTCAAATCAAGGCTGGATATCTTTTGACAGAACAATACTCCAACCCAACCAGGAGACACTTTATTAAACAAAACAACTGTTTAATGACATTCTAGAGTCTGTGTTGTCGGACAAAGTCAGGCTGGATGCTTAGAGTAGTTCTTAAAATTTGAGACTCTCATGAGGTGCTTTGTCTTCACAGCCAATTATTTTAGTTATTCACACACCAGAACAAAATTAGATACTTTTGAGACACTACAAAGGAAATAGTATCCTTTTATTGCTAATTCTGATATGCAGTGTGCCAAACTTGAACCATGTCTTTCGGTGTGTGTTGTAAGACCATGCCTATAGCAACAGCCAAAAGTAACAGCTTTCTTTCTATCAGCATTTATTCAATTGTGAATTGTTTATGGCCAGGCTTCGTTGCAGGTTGACTGTCAGCAGCAGCAGCACTTACTTCTTTGTTCAAAGAAATACTACATTTCCATGCCTAATTGAATTCCCTTGCCACTAGAGTACATTATGTGAAGCCCCTCCACTGCTTTCAGCAGCATTACCTGGTCTAAAACGGGCATCCACATGGACACATTGCAACTTGTATTTTTACACTCGGCTAGACATACTGATTTTCTCTAATTCCAGAAGAAATTTCTCTAGTGCCAGAAGAAAGCTGGCAGTTGGATGAAGGGCTTCAAGGGCTTTAAGGGCTTCGAGGGCTACTGCTTTGATGGAATGATCTGTTTTGCAAAAGTACTCATCCTTGCACTCATCATTTTGTAGAGAGAAATCTAAGCAGATCTACTTATAGAAGAGCCATTTGGGGCCCAGTGTCTGAATTATCTGTACTTTGATGCAAATGTTTTGGAACTGACCTGTGCTCTGAATGAAAATTGGTTCAGACTTATCTAGAGACAGAAGTCAAAGAAGTGCCTCAGACACACAGCAAAAGGAGGGGATGTTTAGGCATTTTAATGGCTCCTCTATAATACTTTCCTGCCTGAACAGAAAATGGAAACTACTTATCCTTTCATGCACTATTCTCCTGTTTTGTCCCTGCCCCTATTTTTGGTCCCAGCCACTCTGGCTCTCCAGATCATTATTCCTAAATATCTGAAGACTGATCCTTCATTTTGCAATATTGTAACAAAGCACTAATTCCTTTCCTTCTCTCATATCTTGATCTTGATGTTATTGATGTCATGTTGACATTGTAATCAACATTTATAGAACAGAATTGAGCACTGCTCTCCAGAGTGAGAAACTGTGGAAGCAAGTCATGCCCCATCAGGGTTGTCATATGTAAGTACACGGTATTTGACCAAGATTTTGCTTTTTTTATGTTCATCTGAGGGATAAAGTACAGGAAATAAAAGGAACAGGAAATAAGATTTAAGATCAGAGAGTTGTTTAAAGTTTTCTCCAGAAAAGCTTCTGAATAAACCAATTCAAGATAGCCAGAACTCTCATAGGAACAACTTTCAAACTTTTAGAATATGTGAGTATGTATACTCTGATCTACAGAGGATTTGATCTATAGAGATTTTTTTGAAACTTTCTGATGCATTTGAAATTCAGTGTGTTTCAAACCAGTTCTGACTCTGCAGGATTCCAAAAAGTAGTTTTTTGGGGGCTTTTTTTGGTTGGTTGGTTGGTTGGATGGTTGGTTGGTTGGTTGGTTGATTTGTTGGTTGGTCTGTTGCTTCGTTGGTTTTTTTAGCTGTTTTTTGTGGACATAATTCACAGACTCACAGAATATTCTGGGTTGGAAGGGACCCACAAGGATCATCAAGTCCAACTGTTAAGTGAATGGCCTGTACAGGGATTAAACCCATGACCTTGGTGTTATTAGCAGCATGGTCTAACCAACAGAGCTAATCTCAGGGTCATTAACTGAGAATAATATCCTTTAAACACAATTTAAAAACAAATTAATTTTTTTCATATATAACATTTTTTTACTATTGGTGTGAACTGCCATGATTTCATTGAAACACTACTTAAAATTTCTAAAGTACAAATATTCCAACCAAACCAAAGGAATAACTGTAGTTAGTTTTGTGATATGATCCAAATATTTTGTTTGATTAGTTTTTTGAACCTCTGCTTGAACATCCTGCTACATAACAGTGGTCAGAGTTCTGCTTTGGACCATCACACCAGCTTATTGTGTAGATTTGTGTGAAGTCTTTCATGAACCAGTGAAAAGAGTACACAGATGCCCTTCCTGTTCTAGTCATTACAATTTCAGGCTGCTTCTGTCCTTAACTAGATCTGGACAGTGAGATCATACTTTGAAAACAGAGAAGAGAATTACAGCCCTCTCCTTTTTACAAGAAAAATTCCATGGGAATATAACACAAGCCATTGTTTAACAAAATTGACGTGGAAAATTTAGTGGTTTTAACACTTGTTTTGTAGAAGCTTCTACAAAGCATCTCTAACTTAAGTGGTGGGGTTTTTTCACCTCTCCTTGACCTAACAAATCCCTCTATTGGGAAGATTTTGCAACAGCTGGATTGCTCATTAATCAACGGTAAATTAAGAAAATGACCTAGGACTGGTTATCAGCTGGATTTTCAGTATGTTGAAGAAGTTACATCAGCCTCCAGACACTGTAACATGAGGTAGTATAACACAGACATCCCCAATTAGGGATCTCCTGGGGTGAGGAACGGAACGGAGAAGAGAGATTGATGGCACCATGTTTTGCTGAACGTCATCTGTGAGGAGTCTCTACGGCAGAAATTCTATTCATGGCTATATAGCTGTTAAGTTAATTCCCATGCTAGTACCCGAGTAGCTGTACCACACTGACATTGTAAACTTGTGCTGGTGGGAAGAATCTCACATTGTTCACTAGAATAATAAAAACCCAGCCCCACAAAATACACTGTGAGATGATGTGTCTCACCAGTTTTTACAAAATATAAGTGTGCAGTTCTCTCCATTAAACCCTCAATGACTTCTTTCCTGATGATTCAAAGTACCTGAAAGAGGTGGTCCAGGAAACCTTTCCTATGAATTCCTACAGTGGTGCTTATATCAGAATTGCTTTAAATAAAGTAAAATACCTTTGGTTTATAATTTTTCCTTTAAGCTTCAACTGTGGATCATGTATCTTCCAAGTGCTGTGTTTTTTTTCAGTAACTGTTGTGCTTGTATATCAATTTTTAGCCAGGTTTCCTAAGGAACTGAGTTTTCTGTGATAACACAGTCAGTCTCTCCAGTTGTGTATCAGTTCCCTCTGTCACGGTAACTCTGTAACCTGCTAGCCAATTTGAACTGATTTTGAAGGAGATGATGGAAATCTTAACATGAAGTAAGTCTCCATGGGGTTTTGTTTGAAATATTTAAAAAAAAAAATGGAGGGCAGAAAGAGATCTGAATTAGTACCCCAGAGAAAACAGTAGGTGTAAGTCAGTTGTATGACAATCTGTTCGGTAGCAGTCAGCCACTCTTCATGCATGAAGACAACTGGCCATAGCATATTGATGACATGAAGGAATAGAGTAACTGAGGTTACTGCACTGGGAAGGCAGAAGAGGGTATAAATCTGTAAGAAACCCAAACAATTTTTCTGTTGACTAAAGAACATGCTAGTTTTAGTTGCTGATTGTGCTTCTACCTGCCATACTGTAACTGCCTGTGGAACTTAACTTCACCCCACACAGGAAATTTTTGCAATTTTCAATTTAGAACTAATTGATAATAGCTATCAGCACTAGATTTCATGGTTTCTTTTCTCCTTTTGTCATCCTAAGACCTGCTTTTCTTAAAAAAAACCAACAAAGATAAAAGTAAAAGAACTTATTGGGGTGGTTCATTAATGGATAGAGGAGTTCTTCATCACTTTATGTCTCGGACTGGAGATCTAAGAGACTTTTTAAAGGATATAGACTTTGGGTTTCTGACTTTCAGTCTGGTTTTGATCTGCAAATGCCTGAATTTTTGATAGATGTAATGAAGAATTTATGCTAACTGATGATGAGTTTGTTTTTATCACTTGACTTAAAGGCCACTTAGAACCAGCCCACAGATCTCCAGAAGTCTGTGCACAAAATACCAGAAATCTGTGCTTAGGTCAGCAGCTAGTGTTAGGGCACCACAGATCCTTACTGGATAAGGCGGCATGGGCAGTGTTACCTGGGAGCTCTGAGCAGGACTGCCGTTGTCCTTAATATTGTTTGCGTTTATTTTTGTTATTTATGTCTAAATCCCTAGCTGCTGTATTCCTTGAATGGCTCCTCCCTTCTTGCTTATCTATTGATATCCAAAAAGCATTTGAAGAAATGTCAGAAATTTCACCAACAGACAAGGCTTTGGTGTAGGAGAAAGTGCTGGAGCAAGACAGCAGGAAAAACTGGGTCTCACAGAAAAGTAAAGTAGCATAGTCAGGCTCCTTGTTGGGGTTAAATGGCTGATAAGGCATTTGCTCCTCACTGAAGGCAGAGTATTTGGAAGAGGTTTGTTCCAGTGGTGCTCTGGCAGCTGCAGCTAGCAGAACTGCATGGGAGTAACTGGCTGGGCAGCAGAGCCCACAGCGGACAGAACAGTGGGCAGTGTGGCTGCAGGGCAGTACAGGCAGGGGAGGCTCTGTCATGGGGAAGTCAGCAGCTGAAATTGTCTCCACAAAATCACCCCACTGCCAGCAGCAGGGCTGTTTCGGGCCATTGTCAGTCGGCAGCCTGTTGTGTCCTCTCTGGCTGTCAGGTGTTGGGAAGGCTGAGGGCTGGTGCTGTGGGTGGCAGGTGAGCATACCTGGAGAAGAAGTGCAGAGGACACATATATTCCTCGTGCATGTCCTTGGGGAAACTGGAGTGCAACCTGCAAGCCAACGTGTTCTAGTCTGGCCCTGAATAGAGTGCACAAGTTTAAATAAATAAATCCTGTTCCCTGAGGAAATGCTCAAGCCTTTGTGTGGAGCTTTGTGATAGCAGAGAAAGCTATTGGAAGGAAAAGTAATACTGCATAATTTGCTTGTTCATCCAAGTTCAATAACCTCCTTTGTGTACAGTTATTGCCTTTATGCAAAATAAACATCTCTGACAATGAAACAGGTTACTGGAGACTAATCTACTTTCTTTGGTGGTTCCTTAGCAACCACAATTGTGAATTAGTTGCCAAGCAGCCTGGTTCAATGCTTTGCAATGAAGCAAGCAGAGAAAAAAGTAAAATAAGAAGGTGCAAGACAGAATTGTGGCGTTAAGTGAAGACTAATAAGCAAGTATTTTTGCTTTGTTTTTAAGGTCATCAGCCATTAGTTTTTCTCTGCTCTTCCAAAAATACACATATTTGTGATTCAAAGCTTCGCTGTGGTCTCCTGGGAGTGAGGTGCAGGGTTGTGCTGGCTAGCATGGTGGTGGTGCCGTTGGGCTGTGAGCTTCCCCTGTACAGGCAAGGTTGGCAACCTGAGCAGAAAATTGGGACACAGAGGACCCTCTGAGAAACTCACCCAGGCAGCACATGCTGGAGGTGCCACCAGAGGTTATCAATGGTTTCTTGGTACTGATGAAGGGCAGAATCTGTATGATGGCCAGTGATAAATACAGGCCGGAAACAAAAGTCCTACCTTTATCTACAGTGAAAAGGTTTCACCTACATCCATACTCTCCTCCTGACTGGAACAGAGGTTGTTTTCCAGGTAGGTAAAAGAAAGAGGTCCCTGGAGGAAGATGGGGATTAAAATCTGGGGAGGTGTAGGCAGGAGAACAACCAGGGATGAGAAATTATGGGGTTAACCTAGGAGAGTTCACAAAAAGAAAGGAAGTGCAAAAGGGTTGCTGGCCACTGATCTGATTCTGAGATAACCTCCACTGAGACCACTCTTGCTGAGCTGAGGTGGTGCCACGAGAATACACTGTGTGGCTTCAGGATGGGTAATCAGGGCTTTTCCTGCCAGTGAGGGGCCTTGGCAGGAGCCTGCTGGCAGGGTGGGCAGTATCTCTAACCACTCTGGGTCCCAGGGGATCACACAGACATGCCTGGCACAGTCGAGAACCAGGACCACCAAAGGAGGGAGGAACTGGGAAAGCTATTGGGGAGCTGACAATTCATCCCCATCTGCAGGGGCCATCCGTATGGCCACACTAATATCGAATGTCTGGGGTCTGGGTCTTAACATAAATTGGTTTATGTCAATGCCTTCCTCAGGGCATTAGGCTCCACAGTCCAGATGGCAGAGTGCCCTTGGTACAGAAGCCATATGGTAGGACACAGGAGAGGTTCAGGAGGAGAGAAGAAATACATTGTGCTGTACATTTCTCATAACAATAGGGTCAATGACATTTATGTCATCATTAGTTGATGGCACAAATGACACTAAAGTCATGTGTGGGCATAATTAATGATGACAAAACATAGGTACAGCACACATAGACTGCAAAAATTAGGCTTCATCACAAGATTTAAATTGGATCTGAATTTTAATCGTTTAAAATCCAAAGGCTTTAACAAGTCAAAGATTTTTAAAGCTTTCGTGGCAGGGCACAGTACCCAGAAACTGTGGAGTGAGCAGTACTATTGCAATGTACAGCACTTAGAGAATAGTAAAGTCTTGGAGACCCGAAGTACTAGACCTGAGCAGCATTGGGAACAGCAAAGTCTCTGTGGTAGCACTGAGACAGAGGGAGTGTGAGTCTGTCTGCTGGGAATGAGGGGCCACAGGAAGCAGGGTAGGAATGGCCTCAGAAACTGTCAGATCAGTACTGTATTTTTCTTTTCCTGTCCTAAACTCCCAGATATTGAATACAGTGTTTAAAGCTCAGTCTACAAAATGTGTTTTTATTTTACACTGCCTACCCTCCCATCCCCCCCCACCCAAAAGAGGCATTTTTGTTATCTGACCTCACCAGAGCTGCATCCTTTTGCTGCTGCTGCTTTTTAATGATCATTTAAAAATGATTAACAATGCCTGGAGCCATGACAGCCTGACTTCCTGTGCTGAACTGCGTGTCTGGATTTGCAGGACGGAGTTCCTGACAAGAGAGTCTCCTATAAAACAAGGACACTTGGGTCATTGTTGAGAAAAAATGACTGCATGCAAGAGGTATAAGTCACAGGCTATTACAGATGCTCTGGCAGAGATATTTTTTTCTTGTTTAGGGTTTCTTTTTTTTAGCACCGGAAACACATTTGTTTGCGATTCCTAAAGGCATCAGAGCAACAGAATGACTAGCTGTAACTGGCTGTTATTGAATCTAATCTTCAGTTCTATCTTCTTTTTTTTTAAAAAAAGCAAAGTACTGGGAAAATCTTCTTTAGAACCAGGTGGGATTACTGAAAGATTTCATGCAGGGAGAAGTATGACAAAAGTTCACTTACACCATGGGGAAGTGGAGACTTTGTAGGGTTTAGGTTCTGAAATGCTGTCCTCAGTATGTGGTTACCTACCGTCTCAGAAACAAAAACTCCAGCTTTTGCTCTCTGGACCTACAAGTAGAGGCCTAGTTTTGAATGATTGCAGGACTCCTTCACTGTCCGAATCCCTTGTGGTCCCTGGTCATGTCAGGGACATTAAAGCTTATTTCAAGGGCTGTGTTAAGGTTTGGTCATCTAGGCTTGTTTCTAAATGAATTTGCTCATCTTGAGAATGAATTTTTTTTGGATGAAAAAATATTCATATGTATAGATGGGAAAGAGGGAGAAATGCGGTTGCTACACATTTTTGGGCACTTTTAACTCTCCTCTCCAGCTGACATTTGCTTTTCTCTGCTGGGGCACTAGATAATGGAGAGCTGAATACTCACCTGCCTGCAGGAACACACGTGCAATTGTATCAGGCACTATCCACTGGGAGAACAAGGATGATACAGGAAGTTTTTTCTGAACAGGGAAGTTATTTCTATAAAATCCTATTTTTATGTTTTCTGGATGGCAGAGCAGATGGAACAAAGAAGACCTCCCTTCTTGGCTCCAAGGAAACAAGCTCATGAGAACAGCTCATATCCAACAGCAGAAGTGGTACTGCCATGCTGGGGTTCAGCCATCCACATGTTACCTGGCCAGAGTCTCTGGAGACACAAGAGGGGTATCACATCTGGCTAGCTTGCACCACTCCATAAGTCCATGGGTCCCCTTTAAGTTTCTTGTTCATCAAGATCATAGAATCAGAATCATTTAGAAAAGACCTACTGAGTACAACCATAAATCTTACACTGCCAAGTTTACCACTAAATCATGTATCTATGTGCCATGTCTACAGATCTTTTAAATTCCTTCAGGCGTTTAATCACAGATTCACAGAATCTTAGAATGGTTAACGCTGGAAGGGATCACTGGACATGCTATCACTAGAGGTGATCTAGTCCAACCTCCCTATTCAAGCAGGATCCCCCGGTACTCAGGATTGTGTCCAAATGCTTCTTGAGTATCTTGAGGGAAGGAGACTCCACACCTTCTCTGGGCAACCTGTTCCAGCGCTTGGTGACCCACACAGTTTAGAAGTTCTTCCTCATATTCAGGGAGAATTTCTTGTGCATCAGCTTCTGTCCACTGCCTCTTGTCCTATTCCTCGGCATGAGAAGACCCTGGATTCATCCTCTTGATACGCTCCCTCAAGGTTCTTACATAGATTGATACAATCCCCTCTCAGTCACCTCTTCTTGAGGCTAAACAGGTTCTGCCATCTCAGCTTTCCCTAACAAGAGTGATGCTCCAGTTCCTTAATCCTTTTGGTTGCCCTCTGTTGAACTCCCTCCAGGAGCTCCATGTCTCTCTTGTCCTGAGGAACCCAGAACTGTACACAGCACTCCAGGTGAGGCCTCACCAGGGCTAAGCAAAGGGGCAGGATCACCTCTCTCAAATCACTTCCCAGGGCAGTGTGGTGGTGTGACCCTGGCTGGATGCCAAGTGCCCACAAAAACCACTCTGTCACTCTTCTCCTCAGCTGGATAGGGGAGAGAGATGATAGTGAAAGACTTATTAATTGAGATGAGGACAGGTAGAGGTCACTCACTGACTATTGCTGTGGGCAAAACTCGGGAAACTTAATAGAATTTATTACCAGTCACAATTAGAGTAGGATAATGAGAAATAAAACAAATCTAAAAAACACCTCTTCCTCCTTTCCAGGCTTAGCTTTATTCACTGTTCTCTACCTCCTCCCACAAAGTGGTGCAGAGAGATGGGACCCTTTCTTCCCATGGATTGCTGTCCTTCAGAAACAGGCTTCTCCAACTTGGGTCGCCCAGAGGACCACAGGTCCTGCCAGGACTCTGCTCCAGTGCAGGCTTCCCACAGGGACACAGCCTCCTTTGAGCATCCACCTGCTCTGGTGTGGGGTTCTGCATGGGCTGCAGGTGGATGTCTGCTCCCCCATGGAGCTCAGTGGGCTGCAGGGGCACAGCTGTCTCACCATGGTCTGCACCACAGGCTGCAGGGGAATCTCTGCTCTGGTACCTCCTATCCCTCCTTCTCCACTGACCTCAGTGTCTGCAGAACTGCTTCACTCACATGTTCTCACTCCTTTCTTCTCCAGCTGCAATTGCTTCTGCCCAATAATTTTTTCTCACCTTCTTAAACACATCACAGAGGTGCTACTGCTATCACTGATGGGCTCAGCCCTGGCCAGTGGCAGGTCCATCCTGGAGCTGGCTGGCATTGGCTCTGTCAGACATGGGAGAAACTTCTGTCAGCTTCTCACAGAAACCAGACCTGCAGCCACCGCCACCCCACTACCAAAACCTTGCTGCACAAACTCAATACGTTCCACCCATCACCTCTATGAATCACATGTTTAAGAAATATCATTAAAATCTATATACATCACACAGACTTCAGTCACGTCAACAAAGAAAAAGAAATTTGCACACGTGAAAATCAAAATAACATCATCACTGCACCATGGAGGACATTTTCAATCTGAATTAAAACAGAAGAGAAATGGTGTGGAGGGCTTGTTGGTGCAACCTGCTATGCGTAGAAATACAAGTGTGAAATGCTTCAGTAGGACAGTACAGAAATTAGGCTTGCTGAAGCTCTTATTCACTGAAATTCTTACTGAATTCACCTAAATCCAAAGCAACAAAACAGTCAAAGAGATTATGGAATGGATGATCCAGAATTTAAACATGCTACATAATGAATGTTTGCCAAGAAATATTTGTATTCGTTTCTTAGTCTGGAGTTGATGAAGATTACTAGGTTTAAAACAAAACTGGTAGCATCTGTGAAACTGCACAATGGTCAGCACTATATTCTGAGCAGCAAGTATCTGCAGTAAACTGGGAATTGAGTTTTGGAAACCATTACACATCATTCATGAGGACAAAGGCAAGTTTCTCATGTAAAATCAATTTCTTGATGACAAAACTTAAAAAATCTACTACTACTAAACCTGGAATGGAAAGCAGCCAATTTGGCAGAAACAGATCTCCCAACAGGTTTCAGTGGAGTATTTTTCGGTTTAGACAGAGCATACCAGTGAAAACTATGAATCAGTCACAGCTTCCCTAACCTTCAATGTTGAACTGAAGCTCCATCACAAACATCTTTCAACTGCATATTCCATTTGCTGCTGGGCGTAAGCTTACCTACAAGATTAGAAAAGCCATTTTCATTTTCATCTTCATTCCTCAATTGCATCATGTATCTCTTTTTCATCAATAAATGGACAAAATATGTGCATTTCATACAAAAAAAGTTTTTCTCACCGAACAAGGAAGTGTCACCATGATAAATATAATAGTTATTGCAAAACTACCTTTCCACAAGGACTATTGTAGATAAACAAAGTTTATGGATATAAAAGTCTTGAATATGTCATTACATTTTCCCTGCTGATACCAACAGCTGAAAGTTCTGACCTTGGCTCATTGATGATACAGATATCATTCTATATCTTTCTCTCTTTTTCTGAAGTATTTCATAGCTTAGATAACAGCAGCTGAGGCTCACCTGTGTGGCCTGTAGCCAGCATAAGTAGGGGGAACTGGCCAAAAAGGAAATGTTCCCAGTTCTTGTGTGCACCTGGTAAACGAATTCCCAGGAGATAAATACTTAAAACGGAGCTGTTTTGGAATTTCCCTATAGAAGTTTTTATTTTTAAAATCAAACAACATTTTTTTGAGACCAAAACTTTGTGTGAAGTTACATCCCTCTGTTGACAGGCAAGTTATCTGTAAGAGAAATGCATTTTTCCCACATCCATGTGGCACATGAACCTCCTTTTCCCACAGTCCATTTGTGGCTTGATTATGAGGCTATAATGTATTTGGTATTGGCATTCTTGTTGTAGTGCCTGCTAGAGGTGTTCCATTTCGTAAAAATATAATTCTTCTGGATGGAGGACTTGATCTTTCTCAATCCATGTGACTGCTGTTGAATAATTTTCCCCATTCCAGTGACACCATGTCTTTTTTTTTTCTTATTTAAATCACAACCTGTTTCCAATGATCTTGGCTTCTTTCCAAAGGCAGTAGAAAGATTGGACTTGCTCACAGGGTTAATTCACTGACTTTCAGCCACAGGACATGGGAACCATTTCACAAGCATTCAAAATTTAACTGCAGAGCATTAAGCTGATGGCTGAGATATCCTGATGACAATGCCTTTCAGCAGTTCGTAGCAGGAACCCACAGTATGCACGTAGGGTTTCTCTGAAAAGCTAATGAGGTACTGTATATCCTTTTTTTAAGAGTCACCTGTGCCCTCTTCGTGGTGTGTTTTATCCTACCAGCTAGGCAGAGTAAGTGCTAGACCATATGGTAAGCACAAAGGGACATGAAGTTAGTCCTGATGAGATACAAAGGCTGTCTGAGTTCAGGGAGAGAGGTCCAAGGAGAAGAGGATTAGAGTGAAGGCCCATTACTTCCAGGCAGATGGCCTGGGACTACCATCCCCCAGGGGATGAGGGGTGGGAGGAGAAAGTGTACAGCAGGGAGCAGGTCACTGATTTTGTGTGGAACTGATCCTCACCTGCTTTTAAGGGGAATTCCATTCCTGCATCAAAGGTACCATACTTCAGTGGGCACTGGTAATCCTTTGGTCCTGCAGCCAGGATACTGATTTACAAACTTGGCTATCTGCATCCTGTTCTGGGTCATTTTTATTCTGAATGCATGTCAGACGTCAACAATCTGTACCTCCTTTGTCTGTGAATTTTGCCTGAGCAGATTTTTCTCAGGATTTTTTCAACTTTTCTATGATTGATCCATATTGGAGATGTTTCTTCTGACAGAATAAGAAAGTGCAGAAAGATGTGAAATATGAAGAGTTAGCAGAAAATGCCAAACTCTTTCCACTTTGAAGACTGACAACTTCTGTAGATTTGTATTGTATATTAACATTTGCTTTTAATGTTTTACTAAAGTCAGTTACGAGACGAAATCAATAATGGTTTTGATATAAAATGTCGTTTTGCTTCTGGGCAGAACAGCTGTCACACATGCTTTCAGAGCAGGGCAAATGGATTACATTTATAGGAGGATATGTGTGCAGTATAGCGTATTGTCCTTATCCAACAAACGAAGGTTTTCCCATGAGATATGTAACTGATTCTCAGTGACACCATCACTTCTGCTTATACATCTGTTCTGCTTTTAACTGCAATATAACTCAATCATTCTGGACAGATCCTCCTTTCAGATATATATTTCCTCTAAACCTATCAAGTCACAGGCATGACAACATCTGAACCCGTGCCAAGGCCTATAATTAATTGGAGACCCACCTCTTCCCTCCCTAAACAGAGCCTTGGCCACCAAAGGTCCGTCACCATCTTCCCATGGCAGGGCTGAGCTTCACTGGCTGCTCCACCCTGCTGTCACTGGTAGCGACCTGTCAGACAGGGAAGGGCTTGCTTTTTTCTGCCTTCTTAATCAGGGATTTTCACTGGAGGCCTTCAGACTTGCACCAGACAGGCCACTGGTCTCCAATCTGATTTTTTAAAGAACACCTAAATCTTATGCTTGTTTGGTTTAGCATTTAGATGGCAGTGCTCTGGAAAGATGTGCACTGCAAAAGGATGATCTCCCCAGTTGTTCATTGTGAAATTTTCTCAAGTATGAAACTCATACCTGTCAGCTATTAGTTTTCCCACTTTTAGATGGCTACAGTATAGATGTCCTCATCTCAGTCAGTTACCTGGGTGCCCTTTACAGTCAGTGGAATGCAATGAATGTCTGTCCTAGGAGAGGAAGAATCCTTCTTGCCACTCACCATTAAAGGGTGTCTCACCAAAACCTGAACTCTCTGAGAACTGGCACAATCCTGTAAGTGTTGGCTGTATCGTGACAAGATAAAAGGCATGTCTGCATGCATGCAGGCAGGCAAACACACGTTCTCATTCCAGTTACAGGCAGGGTTGGGTGGACTTCAGCCTCTCCGATGTGGGTGGCAGAGAGCATTCACACAGCTGCTTACCTGACTGCAGATAAAGCCCATGGTCTGGCTCGGTATCAGCAGTTGCCTCAGCACTGGTTGCACAGTGTTGCCCCTGTGACTCTGAAACAATACAAGTACAGCTCTAGGTAAGAGGCATCAGATGTCAGGGGTGTTTTCAGATAAATAAAATGTACAGGTTTATTTAAAATTATTAAAGTTGCAGTACTATAAATGAAATCTAGGCAGTTCTGTTCAGAAAAACAATCTCCCTTCACCTTGTGTGACGAACAAGCAATCTCAAGGTACAGGGTGCTCCACAAAGAGGATGTGGAGCAACCTGATCACTAAGATGAGGCAACTACCGAATTCTCTGAAACAAATGCATATCCTTCTTGTATAGCAGTAAAAAAATTGCAAGAAAGACTAATTAATTCTCCATTTTTAATCAATCTTTAGAACACTCCCCTAACATTCTTTTCGTTTAGAGCTCTCTTTTATAATGAGCAGTAACAAACATTTTACAAAGCACTGGTTATTTTACATGCTGACAATGTATATAATGCTTTTAAAAGTGAAGAATTTGGAGCAATGAATAATAACTCTTCTCAGGATGGAAGAGCAACAAAGCTCAGTAATGGATGTACAGCTCTACATACACTTGCTGATATAAATCCTACTAGCCTTTCTATAATGCATTTTGCATGCAGTATTGCACAGTCTGATTTCAAATGTTTCTTTCTGGCTTAATATTTTGGCAAATTAATATTCATATACTGCAAGTCTGAAGGAGCAATACTGTGACCTACCGAGGTCTGTGGAAATTTTGTCATTCGTTTCTGTGGATGCAGAATTTCATGTCAGCAGGAGCCTTATTGTCCTAGTTTATTGGGCTTAGGCTAGGAGTTAAGAGGTTTTTAGCTAGCAAAATGTGACAGCCTTTAACAGAATTTCAGGCAACCTGTCAAAGGTTCAAAAACAACACTAAATATTTTTAAGGTAGAAATTAAGTTGAAAATTAAAATTTGAAATGGTTTTTTATGCTCCCAATTCCAAGTCCAAACAAGTCATCTGAACCCTCAGTACAATCAGGAACAGCAAGCTGAGGGAAAATCAAGGAAAACCACTAGGCATTTGAAATTTCTGTGATGTGTATTATAGGAGCTGCTGCTGAGACAGTCTTCCTGGTAAAGTTACATTTCCTCTTTCAGTCAGTTCATCCTTTTGAAAGGCATTACTCTTTCTCTCACTTAGATTACCCAGACTGCTTATGCTCAGGGCTTATCTGTAATGAGCTAATACATTTTGTCAAAAACTGCTAAGACGCATGTTAACAAGATGTTGCCTTCAGCATGGACTAGAATGCTTGTACTTAAACATGTTATCTGGACAGCCTTGATCCAACAGTCCTCTGGAATTTTACATCTGTAATGTACTGATGGTTATGTATCTCTTCAATGAGAAAATGTTTTCAGGTGCACAGAGGAAAATCAGTCAATTAATAATAGACACATTCTGTGTTTGCTGCTTTCTTTGTGTCTGCTTGATAGTCTGAGGCTGAAAATTGTAGATAGCAGTGTACAAGCAAGCACTGTGTACCTCTTTCTTACCTTAGCATTCCTAAAGACATTTTTAATTGAAAGAAGCATTTATTCTGCCAGGTGTGTGAACACGGGAGTAGCATTGCCACATGCTGAGACAGCCTCCTGAGGGCTGTTAGAGGCTTAGTATGACACACTGGAATGTGTCTTTAAACTGAGCTACTGAGTTGGTGCTTTTAGCTAGCTGAAACATGCAATTTTGAAAACTCAGGCCCTGCTGAAGTTTGGAGTTGCTAAAAGTATGTTGTTCAGACCCATTTCTTGAAGGTAATGAGTGCTAAGCAGAACCCAACCAAGTGCACCCAAGTGCACTGCACTAGTCTGAGGACACGGCTGCTAGTCTCAGGCCTTGAGATTTCTGCATGCCATGCTCTGGCGAAGGGAGCACATCCAAGAATGGCCCTAAGGTTTACGTTTCCTACAGTATGTGGGCTATTGAGATGCCAGCTGCAGGAAAAATGGTTTATTGAAAAGGTTTGTGGCTCTCCTTTTTCCTTACCTGCACACTTCAATGAGAGTACCCCAGGAGTGGTAGGTCTGTGTAGACACTTTGTAGGAGTGGTAGGGGTGTGTGTGTATCACAGAAACCTTCCTGTTTTGCAGCAGTCATGCAGAGCACAGTCTTGGGAGAGACTCAAGCAGGATTGCCTGTAATGGTGCTGTTGCAGCTGGGGGTTTGCTAGTACAGAGGCTACCACCTTCTGAAAGCATCTCTGGCTGAGAGCTGCACGGCGAGGCCACTGCACACACACAGACACAGACACAGACACA